>VZQC01013883.1:915503-1252183 GCA_009823505.1 Rhizomys pruinosus
ATTTTCCCTTCAATGCCCAGAGGAGTCAATCCTTCTGCTGCACTTTCTGGTATACATCCTACTCAATGCAACGCCGCATTTTCTTTCTAAGCCATTAAATTGGTGATACTCTGGGCCTGTTGGAACATAACAAATCCTTTCCCGTAGTTAGTTTTTAAGATTTGGATGAAAGGTTTTTTGACAAAAAGTTTTCGAATCTATCTATATCCCTTTTTTAATTTTAGGTTTTTATTTTGACCCAGGAGTCTCACAAAACAGCAGTTGTATTATATATACCTATACGGGTGGAGTCAAGCACAGATTCATCAAGTTCACCCATGCTTCTTTGGGTTACTGTATGTGATCAACTTGGAAAACCAAACTTTATTTTTAAATTAAAATCATCCTATAGGTGAAAGAGATTGCTACCAGTGATACTATCTGACAGCAAAATTACAGCGAACAACATTTGTTTATACCAATCCAAAGTAATTGTTATTACCGTTTTTAATTAGAGCTAATGTGGGCAACAGCAATTTATAATCTACATTTAACTCATATGCATTACCTTTTTATCAGCTTTAAACAAATGTTGTTAATATGCACATATTTATTTATTAAGTCCTACAACACCTTGTATCCTGTAGACAGAGTCGGGCAAATCTGGATACTTGTTGAAACTCACATTCAATTAAATATGCACCAATTTAATATACACCCGTGTCCCTATCCCACCCCTTCCCCACGGCCACATCATAGTCAAAATGCTCGATGCCCAAAACAAAGAAAAAAAAAAAAAAAAAAAAAAAAAAAAAAAAAAAAAAAAAAAAAAAAAAAAAAAAAAAATTACAACTGACTTCTCTGCCCAAAACCAGGAAGGCAAGAAGAACATGGAGCCATGCATTCCCAGTGCTAAAGGAATATGGATGCCAAACCCCAGAATATTTACAGCAAAAATGTCAATTACCGTTGAAGGAGAGAAAAGAATCTTCCAAGACAAACACAAGATTATGGAATACATGTCTGGAAACCAACTCTCCAGAAAATACCTGAAGCCCCCAATTCAAGGGCAGAAGAGAGAAGCAAAACTATCCTCAAGCAACCTAGGACAGAAACTATAAAAACTTAACCATAGGAGTAGAATCAGAGGTTAAAAGTCCAAATGGCATAATAAGGTGAAAGGAGACAACATCCATCTTTCAATTATAACCTTAAATATCAATGGGCCTGAACTCCCCAATCAAAAGGCATAGGACTGGGCGAATGGATTAGGAAACAAACTCCATCCATATGCTGTCTGCAAGAAAACCACCTCAATTTCAAGGACAGGCAACAATTTAAGGTGAAGGGCTGGAAGAAAACATTCCAAGCAAATTGTACAAAAGAAGGCAGGTGTCGCTATTCTAAATCAGACAAAATAGACTTCAAAGCAAAAGACATAAAAGGGACAAAGAGGGCCATTACACCTTTATTAAAGGAAAACTATTGACGATGAAGATCTCACAATCATGAATATATATGCCACAAAATGCCCAGTGCACCCAAACTTTATAAAGACAATCTTCAGGATCTCAAGGCTCAGCTTAACCCCAGCACACTAATAGTAGGTACTTCAATACCCCACTAAATCCTTTAGCCAGATCAACAGGACAAAGGATAAACAGAGAGACATCTGAACTGAAGACTACACTATACACCAAGTGGACCTCACCGACATCTACAAATATTCCACCCAACACCAGGGAATACACTTTCTACTCAGCACCCCATGGAACTTTCTCCAAAAATGATATATACTGGGACACGGGAAAAACTCAACACATACAAAAAGATTGAAATAAATCTCATGCATTTTTTCAGACACAGTGCAATAAAGCTCAAAAATCAACACCAGAATACACCCTACAACCTACAAGAACACATGGAGATAAACAACACTCTTCCTGAATAATGCATGGGTGAAAGGGAAGAAATACAAGAAAGACATAAAAAACATTCTTGGAATTGAATGACAATGCTAATACAATGCAGCAAAACCTATGGGACACTTAACAAGCAGTCCTAAGAGGAAAGTTTATAGCTCTAAGTGCCTACATTAAAAAAACAGAAAGAGCACACGTGAACGATCTAATACTCCAGCTAAAAGTACTTGAGAGACAACAACAAAATGAACCCTAAACGCAGCAGACAAGAAGAAATAGCAAAAACATCAGAGCAGCGATCAATGAAATAGAAACAAAGCAACCATCACAAAAAATCAATGAATCCAAAAGCTGGTTCTTTGAGAGAATAAACAAGATAGACAGACCTCTAGCCCAGATATTTCCCTTTTCATCATGGATTGTATTGATTTGGAGTTGATCCTTCTTTCTTTTGGTTAACTGGGTTAGAGGTCTAGCTTGTTTATTCTTTCAAAGAACCAACTTTTTGATTCATTGATTTTTTTGTATTGTTTTCTTTGTTTCTATTTCATTGATTTCTGCTCTGATTCTTGTTATTTCTTCCTGTCTGTTGCATTTAGGGTTCATCTGTTGTTGCCTCTCAAGTGCTTTTAGCTGCAGTGTTAGATCATTCACTTGTGCTCTTTCTGTTTTTTTAATGTAGGCACCCAGGGCTATAAACTTCCCTCTTAGGACTGCTTTTAAGGTTTCCCATTGGTTTTGTTGTGTTGTATTGTCCTTGTCATTCGGTTCCAGGAATGCTTTTATTTCTTGCTTTATCTCTTCATTGACCCATTCATTATTCAAGAGTGTGTTGTTTAGTCTTCATGTGTTCTTGTAGGCAGTAGGGCTTATCCTGGTGTTGATGTTGAGCTTTATTGCAATGTGGTCTGATAGAATGCATGAAATTATTTCAGTCTTTTTGTATTTGTAGAGGTTTCTTCTGTGTCCCAGTATGTGGTCGATTTTGGAGAATGTTCCGTAGGGTGCTGTGTAGAAAGTGTATTTTCTGGTATTAGGGTGGGATATTCGGTAGATGTCTATGAAGTCCATTTGGTGTATCATATCATTCAGTTCAGATGTCTGTTATTCTTTGTCCTGTTGACCTGTCCAAAGGGCTCAGTGGGGTATTGAAGTCCCCTACTATGAGTGTACTGGGGTTACTGTGTGACTTGTGGTCCTGGAGAATTGTCTTTATAAAATTTGTTGCTCCAGAGTTTGGGGCATATATATTCATAATTGTGAAATCTTCTTGGTGAATTGTTCCTTTGATAAAAATGTAATGGCCTTCTTTGTCTCTTCTGATTTCTTTTACTTTGAAGTCTATTTTGTCTGATATTAAGATAGGAACACCTGCTTTCTTTTTGGTACCATTTGCTTGGAATATTTTTTTCTATCCTTTCACTTTAAGGTAGTGCCTCTTCTTGAAGGTAAGATGTGTTTCTTGTAGACAACATATCAGTGGGTTCTGTTTCCTAATCCAATCTCCCAGTCTATGTCTTTTGATTGGGGAATTTAGTCCATTAATATTTAAGGTTATGACTGATAGGTTTGTGTTGCTTCCTTTTGCCTTATTATCCATTTGCGGTTTTGGTTTAGGTCTCTGCTTCTGCACTTATGCTTTTATTGATTTCTCTTTCTAGGTGCCTGGGGTTGGTTGCTCCTTTCTTCTGTGCTTTGAATTGCTTCAAGTATTGTCTGAAGGGTTGGTTTTCCGGACATGTATTCTTTCAACTTGTTTATGTCGTGGAAGGTTTTTCTCTCTCCTTCAACTATAATCGACATTTTTGCTGGGTATAGTAACCTGGGTTGGCATCTATTGTCCTTTTCTTGCTGGGCATGATGGCGCATGCCTTTAATCCTAGCACTTGGGAGGCAGAGGCAGGCGGATCTTTGTGAGTCCAAGGCCAGCCTGGTCTACAGAGTGAGTTCCAGGACAACTGGGGCTACAGGGAGACCCTGTCTCGAAAAGACCAAAAAATAGTATTTATTTTCTTTTACTGAACCTAATTCCAACTGTAAACCCCAAAGAATACTCAGCTTTTGTGCAAAGCAGTCTGACAGAAAAATGTGATGCTACAATATTTACAGAGTGAATGGTGCTTTGGCATGGTGCTTGCAAGGTTATGCCTTACCTTAGAAGTGAAACCAGACCCAGAGATTGGATCACTGAGCTTCTGGAAACAAGGACAGCAAGGACACAACTGTCATTTCATTCATTGAAACAAATTAATCACATCAGTTATGTAGCAATCAGTCCACCCTAGATGCTTTTGAGGATGCTGAAAGAGGACACAAGGATGCACAGTTTTCTTTCACCGTGTAGTCCGCCTTCAATGAAGAATATTACAAAGCAGCTGGGCAGGGGGAAAGTGGAATCCAGGGCAATAAGAGACTCAGTGCTGTCTTGGCAAAGTCAACAGTGAATCACTGAGGTAGGGAAGGCCAGGGACACAGGCAGAAAGTGCAGAAAGGGGGGCATTGAGGGGAGGCTGGCTGGGAGAAGTTGGTACCCCACCAAGAAGGGTCTTGAGGGGCATACAGATGTTCTAAAGAAATCAGTAATATACCACAGTATTTCACCTATGTAGAAGTAGAGGCTACAGGAAGGGCGTACAGCTATGAAAAGTATAGAAGAGGTATTCTGTGCATCTGATTAAATAAGTATATCCTATCATTTCTTCCTACCAGCCTTCCCTAGCTTGATTTTGTTAAAAGCTACATACACAAACTCTATATGTATCTATGTGAAACATTCATATCATGATTTTATTTCACTTGACAAAGTGATTCACAGAGATACTATGTATTTTTAAGAATATGCATTTCTTTTCTATTTACTAACTATTTAACCATAATATGTATTCAAGAATCATCTCTTTATTCATACTTACTTTTTTATTAGACTCTACCTTGTGTAATGCTCAGAATCTAGTGTGGAATTTACCCTTTAAAATGCACATATTCAGCCTTAAGCTGAAATAAGGAGAAACTGAAATGACTTAATACAACCCCAAGTGCAGGCGGCACGTGTCCTGTCATAGGCAAGGGCGGCTGTGAGATGGGACTAATATGGTACCAGATGCAGGACAAGCCCCAGGCACAGCTTCAGAACCAACGTGGTCACACTGATGACAGAAGTTAGAGGGATGTGGTGTGAGTGGTCCTACCAGTTCACCACCAATGATGAAGTCACCTCTCTACTGGGCTTTCTGGCATACTACACAGCTGAAGGTGGGCACTAGCCTCCTCTAAGCCTAGCTCAACCAAGTCAAGTCAGCAGAGCCGAGTCACCATGCTCCCCAGCCAGCAGTCACCAACGTGTTCACTCTACTGGCAAATCTAGGATTGGATTGGGGATTATTAAGACCTCTTACATTACTGTAATTCCATGTGTTCTTTTATTCAAATGCTCATTGGACCTGGACTAGATACTAGTGGAACACTTTCAGGCAGGGCTTTCTCTGGCTTGGTAAAAGGACTAATCCTCTTTAATAGTCTGTCTGCAGACCATGTCATCTAAGCCTTTTCTCCATTACATATCAATCCAGAACAAAAACATCCCATGGGGTCCTCAGGCTTTGAGCAATTAGCTGTTCCCTTTTGTTTTTGAGTTCTCGCTGCCTGGGCATTTTATATGCATGTAGACTGCTGTACTTACAGAAATACATCTCAGAATTTACACACACATGAAACGCTTGCTATCACCTACAGAAGAAACCTGCTGTCAGCATAAGCATTAATTGTGTTTCTGTTTATGTTCTATTCCACAAACTAAGATTTTAGTTTGAGTAAGAACCTGTGCCTTAATTATAAACATTAGTAAGTGGAAATATTTGCATTTCACAAATGTATTTTGTTTCTCGGTCTTTATAGCAGAACATCCAGGCTCATAAAATATAATATTTGCTTGGATAATCTTCACTCCTTTTCCCCTGATACGTTAGCCACAGCAGCAAAAGTGAAGGAAGTTTTGCAAGCAGATGGGTTCATCCCAGCAATCACCATTAATCCGCTGTCCTCCTCCTCACTCCTCCTCAGATACAAGCAGACCAAGTTAAAGAGTATCTGGACTTTCTCAAATGTTTCTATGATAACTTTCATATTTCTGAAAAAGTACTTTTCAGTATAAGATGGTAGAAAAAGCCACAGGGCTTCATGAGTGTTTCCGAGGAAAAAGGGCAGAGGGCACTTTCCAGCAGTAGAACGCTAGTATTTTTCCATGCCTAGGACATGTCAAACAGGATGCAGAAGCATCTCTAATTCCGAGGAAGAGGCCAGTGGGGTGCCGTGGAATTATTTTCCTCCCTCCTGGGATTGAAGGTTCCCTGGGGGGAAAGACTCTTAGGTCTGAGAATCCAGAGAGGAAGAGGATGGGCAGGGAGGACAGCATGTAGGAACTGGACAGTAATTGAGGAATGATGGCTAAAATTAGTTCCTGCTTCCCCTCCTTTACCATTAGCAGACAGCCTGCCTCTCCAGCTGGCTTTGCTTGAAGATAGAAAGTTAACCTTTTCTCTGCCTTAGCAAGGACAACACTTGCTCTACTTCTGCCTGTCAGGGTAATTAGAATTCTTAAAATGTGAGAGAGAAGAGATGTGTAAAAACTGTCTTATTGATTTTTTTTCCAGCATGGGTGTAAGAAAGAAAATACAAGTGCCAAAATTATAAATGTAGTACTCTGGTGTTTAATATATCAATAATAGCTAAATTTATGGAGATGTTTATAGACAAAAACATTGCTAGAAGCACTTTCCATGCACGATATTATGTGTTCCTCCAAATAGTCCTCAGAGAGAGGCATTACAGTTATTCCTGGCTTATAGATGCGGAAAGGGCCACAGAAGTCATTTTCTCTGGTTCCCTACCCTGTGAATAGTGGGGCACAAATGTCCTCTGACTGCAGACCTGAAGACTTTAGCTATCCTTAGTTTTCTACTACTGATTTTCCTTCAGGTGTGTCTATTTCTGTGTGTAGGTGCATTTTCACTAAAATTTGAAAGACCCAAAATAATTTAATGAAGATGTTATGTCTATCACAGAAAATAGAATTAATAGGAAATCATCAACATATAATAGCTCTTCAGTGTTCCCCTTTTAGTAGTCTTTTGAGTTATTTATTTTTATTTTATGTGTATGACTGTTTTGCTTATATGTATGTACTGCATCCATATGTGCAATGCTCATAAAGACCAGAAGAGGGCACTGGATCCCCGTGGAACTAGAGTTAAAGATGTTTGTTAGGTGCCAAGTTGGTGCTAGAAACCAAACTCTGGTCCTCTACAAGAGCAGCCAGTGCTCTTAACTGCTGAGCAGTCTTTCCAGTCCCTACTTCATATCTTTTTTTTAACATTTAACATTTTTATTGATGCTTTGTGTATTTCAGACATCATTTTTTCAATTCAGTTCAGACATATTCCCTTTTCCCTCCCCCCAACACCCCCACCCCACCCCAGATCATGCATTCTGCCATAACTGTCCTGCATCTTTCAGTCTTTTTTTTCAGTTCTTTTTTGTTCTCTCCAACTTGTATTGCTACAGTACATATACATATATATACATAGTTATATTATATACACATAAATACATACATACATACATACATACATACATACATACATACACACACATACACGTATCACTGAATTGGAGGATTCTTTTCCCTAAAAGATGTCATGTTTTCCTTAAGGAAGTGCTCAAAGGTTCCTCAGAAATCCCAAACAACCATCAATCCTGCACTTTTGCTCCACATTGGGGTCCTTCCCTCCACATTGGGGTCTTTCCCTCCCATGGTCCCCAGTAAGCACATGTCCTGTCTCGATCCCCCTGCACTGGCCTCCATGATACAGCCCAGGTAGTCCAACAATAGCAGTCTATATTCTGATGAGGCTGACATCACCTTAGCTGTTTAGTCCACAAGCTGGGTATCTCAGTAGTCCCCATCTGGCATTGAAGGACTGGAGGATTCTTGGAGAGACATGAGTCTTCAGTCCATATTGGAAGGTTAAAAAGATGTGTCTCATGTCTTTGAGAAGTGTCAAGAGCGGTGGCAGCCACAGAGTTGATGTACTTGCCAGTAAGAATTGAAGACAGGCCAAACAACTGTACTCTCTCTTTTTTCTTTTTGTGTTTTTACTAAGTTCTCAAGTTCTATGTCTGCAGTACATTTTCTCTAGTCTTACTGATTATTTATATCTAGTTGTACTTTCCCTTTGGGTGCTTAAGGCCTCACAGTTAGCCCAGATTAATCAAGGTTTTTGTTTTCTCAAGGTCAGTTGAGGATCTGGTCCTCAGGGGTCTCCAGAGATTTTTTCGGGGGGTGGGGGTGGGAGCGCCTTGTTCCTGGCTCCTTTCAGCTTTTCCTTTACCAGTTCCATCCACTCCAGGACAAAACCAGGTCTTGCTAGACCAGGCTTCCTTTTTTGAAGCATGAGTAGACTTTCCTCTTTATAGACTGGACACTGGCTGAAGTCCCATTAGTGACTCTCTAAGATCTCCCTAAACAGAAAGACTGATGACCCACATTTGCAGGACATTTCAAGAGATGCCCCCATGCATAGTCCCCTATGACTTGGTTGAGCTCTGAGGGCAAGGAACAAAGTTATCCCTTAGGTAATATGGGATTAAAATGGAAAGATGCAGATCAAGAAATATGATATGGAAATAACATACAGTTTGTTTCTAAAAGATACAATTTTAATATAGGTGCAATGTAATAGGCTGGTGCCACTTAGCCTTTCTGGGCGCTTAAGGACCATACCTAATGCCCATACTAATTTGGCCGAGGGACCTAAGGTATAACTTTGTTCCTATTTCATATCTTTACAATACTTCTGTGTCTTTATAGCAATTGGGAGTAAGGCGTTTCTCAAAGTTCAATCTTAAAAGAATAATAGAGAGGAGCTGGTCACAAGCAGAACAATATATTCTAAGAAGCTATTTTTTCCCCAAAAATAGTCTATCTCTTGCTCTTTGGGGAAATCGTACTGAACAGAGTTATGAAATATGTTATGAAATTGAGGCTGATCGTGTTGTGACACGAGCATGTGGGACACTTGTTAAGACCCAGAACCAGGACTTCCCCTGTGAGAGTCTAGGTTGCAGAATCCCTAAATCTGCATTCTTAAATAGCATCAGCCTTTGAGAACAGCTGATCAAGATGAATAAGGAAATATCCTGTGTTAAGAAAAATAACTGTTTCCTACCCAAAGTGGAGAAGGTTGGCCCTGCAGAAAGCTCATAAAGCCATATGCATCACATGGCTTGTATTAAATAAAAATTTCACTGCATTCATTTTGCTTGGTAAGTGGCATGCGACTGTTGCACATAGTAATTACTTGTTCCTGAAGACTACTTGGTAATTTGTACTTAATAAGACCAAAAATAATTACCCTATACTCCAATCTAGAAAACATAAATAATCATAAATACATGGTACTCACTATGTAATTACTTTGCCACTCCACACAACTCTCCATAAGCAGCTACTGCAGAAGTAAAGATTCGTAACAAAATAGTTTCTATTTTGCTTGATAAACTAAAGCAACTCAACCTCAACATTTGCATTTTCAGGCACAGTTTCTAAGGCTTCAGACTTAAATCAAAGGAAATTTAAGGAAAAAATAGTCCTTAGTTCTTTGGGGGCTTTCTGATTTGACCTTTTACTTAGTAGTGCTAGAAAATTTCTCTGAAATTTAAACAATTTTCAAACCCTTTAGGAATATGACATAATCCACCTGTCAGAGATGACCTTTCAAAGCTACTTCTAATTCTGTTATCTGACTTAGTAGAGTGATTAAATTTTAGGTCTGAGATGCAATTATGTGGAGTCAAGAGATAGAAGCTAGCTGGCCACACTGACTGGCCTACTGTCCTGCCTAACGGGACGAGTTCTGGGAAATTTCCTGTAAGGCAAGGTTCTGGGTAAAGATGGTAGCCCTGCGCACATTGGTAGTTATCCACTAACTCTGCAAGACAGTTCATAATCTGAACTGTGCTTTTGCAATGGATAAATGGGTCTTGTATTTCCCAAGACTAACAAAAGGATGGGTCTCGATGGATATAACAGTCACCTATAGTCTTATCCCATTGGTCACGTTGTACAAGTTCATGCAACACACTAATGTTTAGGAATGCATGTCACATTCTAGTAAAACAATTTGTAAACCAAAACATCATAAAAAATAATATGACTTTAGGCACTGATGAATATTTTAAGAAATTAAATCAGAGAATATAGTTGAGGGCGCCTGCATGAAATGGGACACTCGTGAGGCTTGGGTGGCACTCCAAACGTCTCTGAGACTGATACTGGAGTCAAGCATGCAAAAATGCTCAAAGCAGGTAGGTGCCCAAGGTGGGCACAAGATAATGGATGTAAACATAGATGTGAGTGGACGATGAAAGCAACTGGAATTTTAGGTTGAGTGTGAGGATTTTTCCCTACTAATGGAAGAAGCCACTTAACTGACAAAGGAGGGCCTGAGGTCTGAAGAGTTCATACCCAATTCACACCCCCAATAGAGAGCTAGGTGTTTCCAAGCTCTGCACATGAAGTTAGATGTGTGGTGCAGCAGTTCCTAAGGCGCCCCTCAGTAGAACACTGGGGAAGTGGATATTGACAAATCCAAGCCCTAGTAATTACTCCTCAAGGATGGCAGTGGTGGGCAGAAGTCCAATTTAACCAGCTTATGCCCAGTGCCCTGTTTTATTCCACTGGTGAAGGAAAAGTAGAACAGAAAAAAATGCCAAGTAAGCCATCATAGATGCTGGCAAGTTTATAAGCAGCTAGTCATGCTTAAAGCAACTGCTGGTGCCCAGAGCTGCCGGCCCCTGAGTGGAGCGTTGTAGAGGCCTAATGACGGAGTCAATGAGTGTAGACACTGCTGTGTGCTCCCTTGCTAACTGACAGAAGTCATAAGGCAGAAGAGGTTTTTGACAGTGGATTACAAGACCCAGCAAGGAACCATTGAAAACTGTAGTGGGATTTCTCTCTTCAGATGGATTGACACTTGTTTTTTATCAAAGCCACTCAGAAGACGAAAGAATAAATTTAAACTGACAATAGGCTAAATGCCACAGGGTAAATGCCTTGGTAAAAAGCAGCCTATTTAGAGTTTTGCTCTATGCTAAGCAGAAGAGGCACCTGCCTCTTGGGTGATGAGAAGCGTGCTCAGTGCACTGCATGAGTGTGGAACAGGTAGCTGCCTGTCCTGCCCGTCAGCCACCGCGCCGCGCCCTTACTGCTTGCTCCCTGGCGTCAGGTCTTGCCTTCAGCCTAGTGCTTCCTTTTCAGTACTTTCTCTGAGGTCTGGGAAGGAGAGGGGGAGTAATGAGGTTGTGCAGAGCAGCTCTGCCATTCTGAAGCTAAGCTGCAAATCATTTCTTTCCAGTCCTGCTCCTGCCCCATCCTCAGGCTGTCAGCTTCAGGGCAAGAGCCAGGTTATATATGTGTTTCCTCAACCACACACACGGGTTCTCAGTTAGCTATTCCCAAGTCTATATAATCCAGAACCCTTTGTGTAGATACTGGCGTGCATTTATGCATTTAAAGCCTATACATTTTGCCAGAAAATACTGCTGTATCCTCCATTCTCATGTAGTTCCAAGAAACAAGGCAAGATCTTATTCCACTAAATCGGCATGCATTTGCTGGTTAATTCACTGGAGTTAGGTTCTAGGCACTCATCTCTGAGCAAGACAAAGTTCCACTCTTCTGTGCCTCCAGCACATACAACCCTTGGCATCTCATAGTAAGATGTACCCAGAAACAGCTGTCACTCTTAGTAGAGAAATGGACTCAGGGGCCACTCCATACTGACTAAAGTATTAGTTTCTGGGGTGAATCTACAATTTTTCCACGTTTCCCAGCTGATTTTAAGAAAAACTAAAGTTGAAGAAGTATTGTTGATGTTGGCTGTCATGGTACAGAGCTATAACCTCAGCACTAAAAGAGGCTGAGGCAGGAGGATGTGAGAGGCCTGAACTACATGGAAGACCATGTTTAAAAAACAAAATGGGGCTACAGAAGAGAACCTATGTTCAATTCCCAGAACCTATGTATTGGCTACCAACTCCCTGCAACTCCAGTTCCAGGGTATCCAATGCCCTCTCCTGACCTCCTCAGCCATTGCACAACATGGGTGCACTTATATACATGTAGGCAATGGGCTCCTAAACATAAAATGAAATATGAAAATATTTAAAAGACAGGAACACAAAGAATTCCTGCTCCGAGGATGAGGAACTGTAGCTAACGTCAAGGGTGGAGCAGTTCTCCATCGGTGAGGCCGTCCAAGGGCATTTCTCTGCCCAAATCAGTGTTAGTTAGTCAGGGCCGAATGCTGTTCTGATTCTGGAATCAGAAAGCTGTCATCATGAGACAGAATTCTGCCCTGGCTGTGCAGAGCACGGTTCTCTGAAAATGATCTTCTTTCAGGCAGGGTTTGGCAACGCTGACACCCTATTTTTACCTGGGTGCCAACAAGGAATTTGTGTTCCCTTTGAGACAACCAAAATAAAGCAGTTTCCAATAGATGAAGAAAGCACGTGTGCCCCAGGCCTGGATGGCATGCCAATCTTCAAGGAAAAGTAAAGCTAGGCACCCCTGCCCACATTAATGCTCAGGGTATCCTGACTCAAGGGGAGGGAGGAGGAAGAACAGAGGGCCAGGAGGATGAGGAGGCTGATCTCTCCCTCACACCCTTGCTGAAGCCTGATCTGATTCAGCTGTGTTTCCCTTTAGGTCCCCTAAGCGCAAACGCAATAGCTCCTGTCTCCACTGCACTTAGCCCACAGCAGATCCTGCCTGCCTGGCTTCAGAGAAGTAATATTTATTTCTTATCCACATTACAACACTATCTGGTGTGCTGGCCCAAGGCCCCCTGCCTAGTCTGTGAACTTCCTGAAGATAGGGCAGTTCTTGTATAGGATTCATTGTTGCCGCCTCCATACACATCCCAAGAACCCTTGCATGTGCAAAGTGCAAATAAACATTTGTCAAAAGAATGAATGAATGAATGCAAAATGAACGGATGGAAATTTATAGAGGTCAGAGCTTGGCTTTGCCAGATTAAATTCAGCCCCTGGCATAGCATCCCATGCAAATAGCCATTTAATACTCATGTTTGATGATCATGAGAGTGATAATGGAACCCTGCAAGGAATGGTTGCGGATAAGGCTCTTTAGTGTTGGTATCTTTCGTTGTAAGCTGTCTCGAATCTTTTTTAGAAGTAGGCAGGGTATAAATAATAAATGACTGAGCAGATAAGGCTTTAAACCCCTGGAGCCTTCCCAGACTATCCAGCTCCCTTTATACCCCCGAGGCAAAGCAGCCTTCTGGGAAGGAGAGGCGAACAGAATGTTTTCATTCATTTATTCATTCAACAGAGAAGTTTTGAAAGGCAGACCATGCTTCTCTTAAACAGTAACCTTGCTCCAGGATTGCTAGACAGAGTACTTCTCCAGGTCTCTTTTCAAGGCTACAGCTTCTCCATTCTGCTCAGGGATGTGGTGATATTGATAAAAGACTATTGATAAGGCCCCGCCAACACCAGAGATTGACTATATATAGACGATAGGCATAGGTGTTTCTCTCTGCAGACACCAGCACCCGCTGAGACTGCCTTAATTCTTTGCTTGACATCCGTTTATGTCAAGTCATATCTTTTCCCAACACCCAGATGAAAACGGATGTGACCTTATGTAACACAGCAGAAGTGTCACCTTGTAATAAATAAACCCTCAACAGTCTTGATTGATTTTAAAATGCATCAAAATTGGAATTATTTATGATCAGATTTATCTTTGCTGAGCATTTTGCTTCTGGTTGTATCTAAATTACACCAGTTGATTAACACAGGCAATCAATGTCTTCCCGTCTAAGGTGTCTTAACTTGCTATATATACTTTTGGTAAATATCACAACATTATTTCAATCTGTAAATCGGATTTGTCAGGGCTGATTCATTTAAATGGTTCACACGCCCCAAATTCACTCTGACAGCCTCAGTGTGGGAGCCTGTCCTCATCTTGAAAAGATAACATTACCCGAGGCTTGTGGCTGGCTTAATAGAAGCAAAAACATCTCATAGTAAGAAATGAAAGAAAGGCCACCTGTTTATAACAGGCTTCTCCATGGGACAGATCTTTTCACAGAAACAGAGTACTGATTGAGATCAGGGACAGGTCAAAAATGCAATATGCCAATACTATTGATAAATGAAATAAAATCTGTGCATTAATTACTCTGTGATATGCCCTGTGCTAAAGAACTTTTTAATGCATTGTGTCCTATTTAATCCCTGTAGCCACTCTAAGAGGCAAACATGATTTTAGGCAAGTTTGGAAATTTGTTCAGGCCCTGCTTGACTGCAGTTTGCAGCCCAAACCACCAGGCCTTCAAGTGATCTCTGTGCGGAGCTGTTAGGATGCACTGGTCTTCGGAAGGAGGGACAACATCACTATATGATTGGGATTGCATCCCAATCCAAGACCAGGGTGGTTTCCCCAAATCCTGAAATACCTACTTCACCAATCCTATTAATTCACTGTTTCTCATTCTTCTAAATGAGTAAACCTTCCTAAAACTAAAATTATTAATCATTAGTAATAATTATAAATATATAATTTATATATATAAATATATAAATTAGTAATAATAATAACACTCATTACTGGGAGAAGGTTTGAGTAACACAAGAAATGCACATATCTGAAGCCACAAATCTCAAGTATAAGGCAGGAGCCTCCCCTGTAGGAGTTTACCCTGCAGCCTCAAGACCAGCCATCTGGGTGATGTCTGAAAGTCTGAGTCGCCTTTGTGGCTTTCTGTAAACATAGAAGCATGGTCCCCAAAAGAAACCAGGATGTGGGAATCTGAGTTCAGAAACACTTAGCTGTGACCAGGATTTCCTAAAGAGGATTGTTCTAGTTTCGCTTCAATTACTGTGACAAAACACTCTGACCAATACCAATGTGGGGAGGAAAGGGTTTATTCATCTCACATCTCCAGGTCACAGTTCGTCACTTAGGGAGCCCAAGGCAGGAACTCAGGGCAGAAACTTGGGGGCAGGAGGTGAAGGACCGGCCATGGAGGAATGCTGCTTACTGGATTGCTCCCTCTGGCCCATGCCCAGCCTGCTTTCTTATACAGTACACAACAACCTGCCCAGGAGTGGCACTGCCGCCAGTGGGCTGGGCCTCCCACATCACTCAACAATCAAGAAAATAGCCCTCAGACATGGCCACAGGCCAGTCCAATGGAAACAATTCCCCAACTGAGGTTCCCTCAACCAGGTCTGTGAAGTTGACACTGGAGCTATGCAGCCCAGGATGGAGCACTATGGTCTATAACGATTAAGTTCCACGAGAGGAGTTGTCAGTCAGGAATTCAGAGCAGTAGAGGCTGGAGTGATGGCTTAGTTGGGGGCTACATAAGTCCAATACTCAGGTTGGATCCTGGGTTGGATTCTCAGCCAATTAAAGAATTTAAAGGACAAGACATGGTGGCACATACCTTTAATCTCAGTACTCCAGAGGCAGAGGCAGGCAGATCTCCAGAAGTTCAAGGGAGCCTGGTCTACATAAGGGGCCCCAGGTCAGCCAAGGCTACACAGTGAGGCTGTCTTGCTTCCTCAATTGGTGTGTGGCTGGAAAGCAGGGAGACCACTACCTACCATGTGGCCCTGGATTTTGTTAGCAGTAAAGGACAAGCGGCAGGGAGGCAAGCACCTCTATCCTACTGCTGTGACACTTCCTAATAAATGCGGGAAATGGTGCGTGCGTATCTCTACTAGGTGCTGTTCCAGACGAGTTGAGGAGGGAAAGAAGATGCTGTACCTTACCTAGCAAAGCCTCTGGACCTGACTTAAGCCCTGCCTCTCTGCTATGGGACTGGCCCTGAGCTCTGTTCAGAAGGCAGATCATCCCTGTTTTAGCAGACCACTCTTTAACCATTAATTGAGCTTGAGGGGTTTTGGCTGCTTCTTCCTAGGTCATTTCATCTCTTTACCACCTTTAGTAAATTCTTCACATTTCACATCTGGTCATGTCCACTTGTCCATTTCTTTGTATTTAATGGATTTAATTAAATTTCCTCTTTGGTAATATTTCTTTGATCATGTACTCCAAGTGGGAACAGAAGTAGACGTACAGCTCTTTAAAGGCTCCTCTCTAAACAGTGACTCTATGCATTGGATTAAATACCAAGCAGGAGCCAAGTGTGCTGGCCTGGGCCTATGATCCTACCACTGGCAAGACAGAGGCAGGAGGATCTCCCGGAGTCCGAGACTGTCCTGGTCTCTGTAGCAAATTCTTGGCCACTCAGGACTGCATAGCAAAACCCTGTCTTAAAAATCAAAAAGGCAAAAACAAAGACTACTAAGAAGACCAAGGCCACAAATAACCTCACATGATGACCATCAAGGCAGTGCGTCGGCCATCAAGGCAGTGTGTCAGCCATCAAGGCGGTGTGTCAGCCATCAAGGCAGTGTGTCGGCAGGAACCACAGCATAGCTGTGGGGACTGGAGTAAAATGAGGCATTTTGCTTATCTGTTACTATGAGACAACTGAGCCCCAAATGGCGATGTAACCACTACTTTTTATTATGTCACATAAATGTGTGAGTTGACTGAGTTCATGAGTCTATTTGAGGCTGAATTATGATGTATTACTTGCCTACCTAGTACAAGAGTAGATGTTCAATCCTCAGTACTAAAAACCCAAGTCCTAGCTCCCAAAGCCAAATAATGCAGCCTTATTTAGACACAGGGTCTCTGCAGTTATAGTACTTCCGATAATGTCACATTGGTATAGGTGACTGTGATTCCAGTGTGTTTGTGTCCTTCTTATACAGGGAAGGCAACACAGGGAAAACATGTGTGGAGGGAAGGATCCCATAGCAACCTAAGTATGCCATGCCTGGGGGCTGCCTTTGGAAGTCAGAAAAGGACCGTGAAGTACCCATCACAGTCTCAGAGGGTTTGTGGCCCTGCAGATACCTTGGGTTTTGCCTGTAGCCTCCCGAACATTGAGAGAATAAATTTCTGCAGTCGAAAGCCAATAAATACATGGCAGCATGTGGTGTGGTGGTCCTAAGAAATGCATACCGTGTCTCTCATGCAGCGGAAACCAGATCTTGACTAGGACCGCTATCTGCCATAGTCTGTCCCTGGTGCTGTGACAAAGAACTTTAATAATAGAAATTTTCCACAGCTCCAGAGGTGTGGTAACAAGCTCCTTCTAAGAGAGATGTAACTCAGTCCTGCTAAGGGAGGCTGCTGCCAGCAGCTGTAAGCTGGTACCACCTCGGCACAGATTGCCAGATGGCTACTTTCATAGCCCAACCTGAGTGCCTACTGTCCCTCTCGGGTCCTTAGCCTAGAATGGTGGAACACAACCTGTCTGGCTGTGACTATTCCACCTATCTGGGGGTGACAATTCCCCAAATAGGGATTTCAGGCTGATGGCAATTCACTCCACAAGTTGGTGAGCTTTTGGGGCCTCCATCCAACCCCATGTTAACACACCAGGCTGGTGGTCTGATGGACCCACATACAGCCCCTGCTAGCCCATGACACTCGAGATTCAAGCCTGCTTCAGCTTACACACCTGTAAAGTCATGGATCTGGGGATCGTGTCTTGATGGTAATGAATAATCCACTTTAATGCATACTGTGTGTCACTTTTATAAGCAAAATGACATCATCTCTCAGGGCCAATCCCAGACCCCTGCATTGCACCCCCTGTATACATCACCCATTACTACTCTGCCCAGTATCATGAGGTCATGAGCTGCTGTCTCATGGGGCGGGGTCCGGGGAGCCTTGTGACTTCCACCTTATACCTCTGGGAGATGCTAGCTGAAAAACTAGCCCCTAATTCAAACTGGATCTTCCCACACAGAGGCAGGGAGGCCAAGGAGAAGATGTCTGTTTTCAAGATGCCTTTCTGTCCCAGAGGTGGTACTTTGACACTGCAACCTCCTGTGGTGGGAGGGATGGAAAGATAAAAGGGTGTGACAGACCCCCTTGAACCCTTGTATGGGGCTCAAAGCCACTCATATGTGCAATGACAGTCACCTGTGCACAGCCTCACCTCTTGATGCTACTCCATGAGGCTACTCCATGGAAACCAAATTTCAAGGTACATTTTAGGTTTTTTTAATATTTCATTTATTTTTTTTACGTGTATGAGTATATTACCTGCATATAGGTAAGTGCGAACATGTTATGCAATGCCCAGGGAGGTCAGAAGACGGTGTCAGATCCCCTGTAACTGGAGTTACAGACAGTTGCTAGCCACCCTGTGGGTGCTGGGAACTGAGCCAAGGACCTTTACAAGGTCTTAACCACTGAGCTATCTCTCTAGCCCCTCAAGGTACATTTTAGAGGGACACAAACATTCACAGTAACAGAGAACAAAACACAGCGATTCCATGAAACTGTGTGTCTGGGTGAGCTTCTTCATATGGAAGGCGACTCATCCAGGATGGCAGAAACAGCCAAGCCTGGAGAAGGCTAGGTCCCCTCATTGCAGCCTCTGGAATGGTTTATGGAGGCTGAGCAATTATCCCAAGAAGCCCAGGTATGACAAGATTTCTTTTGATGTACAATAAAGTTACAGAACAAGAAAATAGTGTTGGCAAGATCTCTGATTGCAACAGCACAGATTAGTTCCATCTCACCCCACATTGTAGCTGTGGCTGGGTCATTTTGCTCTGCTTGATTGGCTGTGGCAGGCAAGTGGCAGGCCCATTTTCCTCGATGTTAATTTCAGCTGTGTTAAGTGTGGCCATTTTTGTCAATGATCACGGAGTGAATTTCTGTGATTAGTCATTTAACTGTGTGGTAATTGCAAACTAAATAGTGTTTACAACAAACCCTTGTTTAGGAGACAGAGTCTATGTCAAATTACAGCCTATGAAAATTACATAAATAAAAAGTTTGCATCTAGAAGAGCCCTTCATGAAAATTATGAAAAGATTATGAAATTTTTGCTTATATTGTATAGTAATTCTACAATTAACAAACGAATTATAAGTGTGGTCCGTAATGCTTTATTTCCAGGAATTATTTACCGTAACTATAATAGTATATATCATTATAGCTATAGTTATGATATAGTTATATATATTAAAACATATGGCAGCCTGGCTCATTGTGAAAAGTAAGTGTTGGCAATCACAATGTTGTTTTTCTTATCAGGTTAGTGAAAAAGGGTTATAATAAACACAAAGCCCTCCGCAATGTATTCATTGAGAGAACAAACAAAGCTGGTACTGGCCTGGTTTGGAGCATGAAGAGATAGGCTTGCCCCTGTGCTTTGCCTGAGAGCCCCCTCATCTCTGAGAGCTGTCTTTACTTCTAATTGTGTCTGGATTTTCCAAAAGTAGACATTCCTCTTTGCCCCGTGATTAGTCAAGAAAAGAGCTGTCCCCTCAATCCAAATAGAGAATTGCATAAAATTTTCTGAAAAGGAGAATTTTTAACTTGAGCTCTTGGATCTAGACAATTGCCTAGAAAGACTTTAATTTTTTAAATAACCAGAAGAAAAGCTTTAAACATCAGGATCTTCCCCTTTCTTTCAAAAAGTTAAAGGTAAAGAATAAAGAATAAAGGATGAAGCAGCCCAGGGGCGACCATGCCTGAGGGAATCTATTCATCAGCTCTGAGACAACAGGATTCCCATCTCCTGCTCAGTAGCAAGGCCAGGGGCCTTTGAGGGTTACCAAGTCTGAAGGATGCTATTCATTTCTCCTTAGAGCCAAATCACTAATATAGGACTTGTTTTACCTGGTTTTGCACAAGAGACATACATTTCTTGTTTTGAGAGTATAAGATTACTTCTTTTGCCTTAGTTCCCAGAATTCCTCTCTAGCTTTCTGAAAATAATTTCCCTTTTCTGAAGTTAGTAGACCCAACATGTTAGCACCTAGGGGCCCTACAGGTCCTATAGTTAAATAGGAAGTAGGCAATTAGTGACAAGTGGGAAAACTGAAGGCACTTACTGTCTACCCAAGCCCTAAACTGGACACTATTGGGTGTCTGTATCCACACCACAGTCCAGCCTGCTTTTCAGGATAAGAAATTCCCTGTGGGTAAGTAGGAAGGCTTGCTTCCAAGAAATGCCTTGTCTGAGGAGGGAGGCAGCTCACACAGGGCATGTTCATATAGTTTGAAGACTGTACTAGAACAGGTAGCAGTAGCCAGGATGAAGGCCATCAGAAGTAGCTGCGTGTGCCTGAGGAAACTGAGAAAAGGCCCACAGATATGCTGTTGACTGAGATTTATTAGGATGAGAAGTGTTTGCCAGGTGAAATGAAGGGTAACAGAAATATATTTGAGGGCATCTGTGTACTTGCCTGTGTAGGATACAAGCATTCCAGCAAGGTAACTGCATGGACAAAGCCCTGGAGATGAAGGTTTTGGAAACAGCATTTACTGTAGTTGAGATCCTGAAGATGTCCTATTGAAGAAAAGCTGGGTTATCACTGAAAGAAAGTCAGGTGCAAGATGTTAAAAGACCAGGGTGAGATAAAATCTAGAAGACAGGGTTTGCTCTGGTGGGGTTGGGTAACAAGGCCTCCCTGATGGAGACTTTCATTCTGTGTTGGTCTAGCCTGTGGGCTGCAGACCTAGCCTCAGCTCAGATCTGCATAGGTAATAATAGTCCTTGGGTGTAGGTCAGAATCCCCTGAGGTTCCTACTTGGGAGCTAAAGACTGGTGGGCCTATTAACTAACTGGTGGTCAGGAAGTAGAGCTAATTTAGGAAGTAATAGAAGGTTTTCTTTAGAATGCTAGTTACACAGAAGGTAAATAGGTACAATGTGCAAACTCAAAAGGAAATGTTACCTGGGGTAAATACTATTATTATTATTATTATTATTATTATTATTAAAGGCACATACCCTTAATCTCAGCACTGGGAAGGCAGAGACAGGCAGATCTCTGTGAGTTCTGAGCTGGCCTGTTCTACATAGTGAGTTCCAGGCCAGCTGACAGATAAAATGACCGTGAAATATTATGTACTAAGAATTTCTGAAAAGTGATTATGCTATCAAGCAGCCGCTGCCTTCGGTCTAAGGAAATAGCCAGGGGTGAGTATCGTGCAGAATCTACCCTGGAAGACACTGCCCAAGGGGGAAAATCATGCAATAAAAAAAACACAGAAAACTTGAAAGTTACAGTAGAGAGTTCCAAAGATGATCATACAGACTGATTCTAGTCTGTGGCTGATGGAAAGTCAGGAATCTAATGGCACAAACTGCATGGAGAAGACATACCGACAGTGAGGGGTTTTTTGTTGTTGTTTTGTTTTTGAGAATAGTCTTCATTTTGAAATTATGTTCTTATGTTTTACTATTAAATTTTTCCATTTCAGTAAAACAATGGTGATGAGAGACATGATTATTTTTCATGTTTTTATGTATGCTTTACATTAAAAGTTGGCATCTTTAGAGCATTCCCTTTATTTTAGCTTTATTGTGTTCTTCTGATAGATTATTAGGTAGCAAGTCCAAATTCAACATTTGTAAATGCAGTAAGGTCCTGAGGCTGGTACAAAGAAAATGATAATGTGTTCATTATCATTTTCGCAAACTATATGTACATGAAAAGTCCATTTCATTGGCAAGGACTTGGGGCACACTGCTGTCCAGTTCAGTGGCTTTTATAACATTATTTATAACTGGAGGTTGAGAGGCTTATGCTGAAGCAAACAAAGCAAGGTGTTGTGAATAGGTGGGAAGCCAGCACCAGTGGAAAAGCACCATGTGTCCACTTCAGAATTTGGGTTCTAGGCAAAATCAGACAGTGCATGACTGATTATGATTAATTGTATTTACTTACATCCTGCTTGTGGATATTCCATCTGAACTAGAGAGGGGAAACATGTAAGCAGACACCTGGGAATTATTCAAGCTCTCACAGTAACACAGCTACATCACCCAAATGTTCTCCTCATTTCTGTCATCTGTACATTTGTAGATTAAGCACAATAGCCTTAAGGTAGGTGAGGTACCTGTTTGGAAATCATAAAGAAGGAGAAAATCTGCAAATAATAAAGACAGGTTAAATACCCCTTTCTTCAACTGTATTTATGGAATATGTACTCTAAGATGGGATCTCAGCTTATTCGTTCATTAAGACAGGATCTCATTATGTAGCCAAGGTTTGCTTAGAACTTGCTATGTAGTCAGATCAACTTCAGACTCGAAGGTCTTCTTTCTCAACCCCTACTCCCCAACCCCCAGTGCCAGGTTTACGGGGATACACCACTCTATCCACCTAGAATACCGATTGAAAACACCTTCCCACTCGTGGCTTGATATTCAGATTCTCAGTTGTGATCTTCAGATTCCAGTTGCCTGGAAAACACTGACAAATGCTCAGGTCTGGTGGAACTCTCCAGTCAGCTTTGCCAGAGCTGGGAGAGGTCTCCAGGATCTGCATTTTAACAAGCATGTCTCTGTCCATGTATTCTCAATGCACACTTCCATCTAAATGCCACTTCCTCTAAAACTTTCACCTTTGCGCATCGTACTTAGTAGCCAGGGAGGGTTGGATACAGTGACATCACTGGCCTCCCAGTGGCTTTTCAGCTGATTTTAGCTAGGGATTGGGAACTTCCTAGTTCTCTTGTTCAGCCTTAGTCTTTTCTAAAAGGTAAACAAATTTTCTACTTAGAGCAATTTCTTTCTGACACTAGTTTCAAAAACAATTTGTGTGACAGGGTGGGGTGTTGGGGGTGTCTCCATCAGGGGGTACATTTGCCTTAAAGGTTTTAAAATCAAGTATGTATGAAGTTTGGAAAACTTCACTGTGTAAATGGAATTTAGAGATCATAGCCTGAGTGTGTTTCCAGCTAAGAAAAAGAGTCACTGTACAGCATTTACAGCACAATTTACAACACGGCTATTTGACTTTAAACAAATGAAAGCATTTTCTTCTACCTCGAATCCCTGCTTTCCCCATTTTCTTCCACTTTTGAAGTCCACTGAATTCTTAATGTTGATTTTCTTTTCTGCTTTTAAAATCTGGTCCAGTAATGTGTACAAAGCTCGGTTTCTGCCCAAGGCTAAGACTGTTCTAGGTGAAATAATCAATCAATTTCTACCCATTAAGAACGAACACTAAAATGAAAAGAACCCTAACCTTTTTTTGATGGATTTCATGGCTGTTTGCTCAACACATTTTTTTTTCAGATTGGCAAAATACCAAAAGAAGAGATGAGCTTACATCTTAGGAAGGCGAATTCCAGGTCCTTGGGAATTATGGACCATGTAGGGAAATATTTTTCAAATCTGGGAGTAGTGATCCATCATAGTATCATTTGGTAGTAATGGAGTTATTTTTAATTGAGTCTTCCTAGCCCAAGTTGAAACACACATATTTAGAATGATAAGTAAATACTTCCACAAAACAAACTGGGAAGAAAGCATGGTGTTTGGCTCAATGGAACATCTAACTCAGCAAAAGTTTTCATACTCAACTACTAAAAATCTCTCCTGTGAATTTCCAGGCTTAGCCTACAGAACACTGGAGTAATATTCATGTTCCAGGATATGACGTGTCAGGCTCTGGGGTTACATGACCAGCCTCTTGATAACTTGGCTTTCTGGGCCTAGCTGCCAAACTAGACACGTTCATAGAAGAGAATGAAAGAGGACGTTACATTTCCTGAAACAGGGTCTCAGCACAAAGGAATTTTTCCAACTTTCAAGGGCGATAAGACAGTTGAACAAGATCTTCAAGTTGTCAAAGGTTTTATTTTGTCTCAAAAACATGCTTTCCTTCTCCAATGTCTAGTTTGCTATAGGTTTCTACTCAAGTCTCCTGCCCCATCCCCCCAGCCCTGCATTCTTAATTAATAGTGGGATTAAGTAGAGATCAGATTCAAATTAGAACCTAATTTGGGGTAAGGCATCCTATCACTTCAAGCAGAGATTGTAGATTTTAGAGAATGGCAAGCTGGTTTTCTAAACTATATTTGTTTAATCCAGTTTTGTGGGTTCAAAGGTCAGACGTAATAAAAACACTCATGCATTTGTCTTTTCTCTTTTCAGGTTTTGCCCAGACAAAATAATCTCCCAGGTATGTAACAGTATATTATTCCCAATTTGTTGGTTAAATTCAAACTAATGTAATTGGCTTTGGATGCATTTTTCTTGTATGTCCTGGGTGTGACGTTCAAATAGTGGCCAGAATTAGGTATTGATTCTCGTGTTGGTGATGGTGATGAGATACAATATGGCTGGACCAGAACAAGGAGGGAGGACATAGGAAGAGGAGGAGGGAGGGGGAGAGATAAGAGAGGGAGAGAGGCTTTCTTGCTTGATTAGCCCTTTTAGAAGACAGCAGACTCTTTGTCTCTGACATTCAAAGACAGTTTCTTTGTGAGTGGTTATAGCAGGCCCCAGCACCTCCACTGAGGCCTGTTTTGGAAGAATTAAAAAGCAGAAGCTCCCCAGGCCAGCCCTGACTCCTCAGCTCTATGAGGCCTCCTGCCCAACTCTGCAGGACAGCATTAGCCAAGTTGTTTAACTTCCAGGAGTATCTGTAAAGCCCAGCAATCGAGGATGGGCTAATCATATTAAAGAGCACAATACAACCCTTTTTGATTTCATTAGAGAATCAGGATGCAGGAGATGTACACCATCTGGTTTGTGAACACGGAATAAGTTTTTTTTTCAAAAGGGCACACTTCCAAGTTCTGTGTTTCATGCACATCAGAAGAAGGAACTGTAAGCAGCACTATTTTTAATGAGAACAGTGCCGAAGCTAATAAGATTGGGGTGTGTTTCCAGCATGCGCCATTTCTCTGAAGCTGCATGTGTTTGCAGTACATTTGGCAGACTTGTCTTATTTAGAGGCTGGGTTTCCAATTGAAAAATTTTAAGTTCTCCATGTGTTAATTGGAAAATAGAGAGAGGCATCTTTGCAGTAGAGCATCTGGCTTCTTAGGTATTAATTATGGCTCCATCTACACATAAAGATTAGTATTTTTAACATCTTTGGTTAATTCACCATGTTACTTTTAGTAACTATAAGTTTTCAAGGCACAGGAGAAAGAAGCGAACCCTACTAGCTATTGCAAGCTTTTTTAGAAAACATCTTTTATGGTTCCTGGTGTGGCAGAACAGGCCTTTAATCCCAACACTCAGGAGGCAGAGACAGATGGATCTCTGTGAGTTTAAGGCCAGCCTGGTATATATACATAGTAAGATCCCAGTCAGCCAAGGCTACAGGGAGAACCTGTCTCAAAACAAACAAACAAGCAACTGAAGTCTTTATACTAGGCCTGGTGGCATCTGCCTGTAGTCACAGCACTCAGGAGGAAAAGCCCAGAAGACTGCATGTTTAAGGTCAGCCTGGACTACACAACCAGGCATGTCTCAAAGAAACAAAAATGAGGAAAACAGAAAAAATGTCTTTTCTGTCGTCACTGTTTATAACAATAGTAACAAAACAGGGAGAAAATGCCTATTTTTGCTATTCTTCATTTAATCCTTAAAACATGTAGGTATAAAAGAAAAAGAGATCCCTAGAATGCAGCCATTTTACTTTGTACTGTAAGCTCTAAATAGAAAGGTTTGGGGATCAGAAAGCTGTTTTGAGGAATAATTCCTTAGGCTTCCTACAGAAGTTTTTAATTCCATACAGTAACAAACACAATTTTGGGAGACAATATGATGCTCGCCATCTCTTGAGTAATTGAAGACTTCTTCTGTGTGTTCCACAAGTGCAGCTCACACTGATGAAGGAAGTATAATTACATCACACACACTCTCATCGAAGATAATTACAATTGTCACCATCAATCCAATTAAGCAGGATAACCAGCTCCAGGGAGTCAGAAGCAGCACTTTCTGACTAAATCTAGGATTTGGGATAAGGGTTTCATTTTGGGTTTTAAGAATTTTCACTTTTTGAAATTGTGTTGCTTATAAAATATAGATAATATTGAGAATGCAAGTGGCAAGAGACTGAACAATTGTAGACCTTTTCATTGCCTTTACTAGTCAATTTATCATTTCTAAACACAGTGCAGATGTTCCAAAACAAAACTGTGTGTGTTGTTAATCTTCTGCACAATCTCTGGTCATTTCCTTCTGTTGAGTCCCCTTGCAACTTAAAGTGTGATTCTTAAAATGTCCGGCTTTTATTCTGCAATATAATTTCTGCTTCCTGCTCACACTGAGTGTCTAAGGTACTAGAAGGCTGCTCTTCTGTGCTGGTTTGTATGTTGCTGCGATAAATACCCGAGAGATGCAACCTTTAGTGGAGGAAAGACCCATTTGTCTCGTGCTTTCAAAGGTTTCAATTCTATGTCTCTGAAACCTCTGTTTAAGGAGAGTTTAATGGAGTTTCTCCTACAGAGCGAATGGGGGAAGTCTTCACTTACAGTGCCCCTCGGGTTCTCCCTTTACATCTCACCTGGAATGCTCTGCACAACTTGGCGCTGGCTGGATGTGTGCCAGGGCTCCCAGCTTTCCCTCCCTCTACATAGGCTGGTTTGGAGGGGGTCGCTGGATCCATAGCTCTGCACTGTCTCTGCCAAGCTGTCTGGTGTCCAGGAACAATCTGTTTGACAGACAGTCTAAATTATCCAGGGACTCAGCCACCTTGGTCAATCCCCTCTGGGAATAGCTTTATAGGTTTCCCAGAGGTCTGATTTAGCGATCTTCTAGGACTGCCTTATTGCAATTGCAACCAAATGGACAGTCAAGGTTACTTGTGTTCTCCTGACTTCTTTTTAAGTGGCAGGTCTCAAATTCAGGGCCATAGCTCAGGTACTCTACCAATGAGAAATACCCCAACTCAGTGTTCTTGAGATGTGATTTGTGTGCTAATTGCCTAATAAGATGATGAGTTAAGGCACTGCATGGCGCCCATTCTGTCTTTGGCTTCCTCCCACCACTGGAAACAACATATATCTCAGCTTGTCTTGAAGGGTCCACACTGTAGTACTGGAGAGTGAGCATAAAATGCCAGGTGGAAGTGGCTTCCTGGTCTGTTCCAGCTCCATTGTTCCAAATCTGGGCTCCAAAGTATGTCCTGTCTTCAACAGAGTCTCTCTCACCTTCAAGTTCTGGGAGACAATCAAGGGCTGTGGCAATAGTCTGTGTAATTTGGGGAGACTCTTAGACTACCCTGGCCAACAACTGAAAGGAAGGTTTCTCTTGTGTGGCACTCTTTCTTGTCACATAGCCTTTAGCCATGCACATAGACTCATGTACAGATATTGGATGTAGAATTTGTCATTAGGAGTCTGCAGAGTGTGGACTCCTTGGACAGGACTCCTGTATTAAGCTTCACTCACCCAGGGTTTGGAGACCATTGCAGAAGAGGGGGCAGAAAGATTGAAAGAGCCAAGAAGGAGGTACATGACCATAGAGAAATAGATCCTACAGGCTCCTGATAGGCTGCTCATATGAACCTACAACAATGGTGACAGCAGACACAAGACCTACGCAAACTCAAGCAGACAAAACCTAGCATAGAACTGTGAAAATGGGAAGCAGGACACAGTATTACCAGAAGAGATATCGGAAGCCGATTACTGCTAGGTGAGGTCTTCTTAAAACAAGGGCCTCTGGGTGGACTGACTAGACCTCTGTGCATGAACTTGCGCTGAGGAGCATCTGGGGACACTAACTTAATGACGGAGTGTATGAATATGAGTTCCAGTGGTGGGGGGGACTGTGGGAGGGTGCCAGTGGGGAGGGGGGATAAAGATGATAGAGAATAAGATGTTCTACATGAAATACACAAAAATCCAATGAAAATAACATTAAAAAATAGACAGGGCGAGAGCTAAAGAACAAAGGCCTTCCGTGGCTTTAACAAGGACTCACACCAGGTCCCTGACCTAGCTTCAGAGATTCCCATAGCCCTCCCTAGGCCAAGTGTGCCTTCAACAGTTTGCTAAAATTACTGAAATAAAGGAAAAACTTTACTTACCATCAGTGATTTATTATTTATTTATTTATTTATTATTTATTTTAAAAAGGTACAACTCAGGAGCAAATGGAAGAAGTACATGGTGGCATTGGGACCCAGGAAGGCATATTGCATGCACCCTAGATATACCAGACCCCCAGTATCTCTGAGTGATCATCTATCTGCAAACCCCTGAACCCCTCATTGTTGAGGGCTTTTATAAAATGGTTAGTTCATAACATAAGTATGCTGTACTAAATTATTGACCAATGGCAATTAACTCAGTCTCCAGCCCCTCTCTCTTCCTAAAAGTTGAAGATAGGCAAAGAGTTCCAACATTCTAACCAAGCTCCTCCCCATCATGAGGCTATCAGAGGGCTACTTAAAACTGTTACACTGGGGCTAACGAGATGGCTCAGTGGTTAAAAGCACTGGCTTCTCTAGCAGAGAATGAAGGTTCAGTTCCCAGCACCCACATGGTGGCTAACAACCATCTGTGACTCCAATTCCAGGGGATTAAACCCCCTCTTCTCACCTCCATAGTAGGCACTGTACAACATGGTTACACTTACATATATCCAGGCAATCTCATATACATGACAAAAATAATAAATATATTTTTATTTAAAATTGTTGCATTATTCAAGGACAGTTTAGTTAGTAGACACCCAGAACACAGTTAGTTTAGGTAAGAGGTATAAGCTATGCCCACAAAGGGTACACTGTCTCCTTCCCTTAGGAGGTCAGCCCTCTGAAAATTGGATGGGACTCCTAGAGTGAGCAATGGTCCAGGTGAAAGAAGGGATCATTGAAAGTAAGGCTGTCCCCATGTCAGAAGAGCTCTGTGTCCTAGAGTTAAGGTGGTAGTATGAGAAACCCAGAACTTCCAACAGCTTCCAAAAGTCCATGTCAAGACCTAAGAAAAAGCCAAGAATCTTTCTTCTTATTTCACAAAGCACAGTACCTTTTTGAAATATGGACCATGACTTCTTCTGTATTCTATTAGTCACAAAACTTAAGTCTGGTACAATGTAGGCGGGAATCTCATGAATACCAAGAGACAGAAGTCACAAGAAGCCCCGAAGTCTGGTTACTATCTGCCATGACCTCTCTTCCGTTGTTTGTGAATATTTCAAAGTAATCTGGTGTCCTCTTGAGTACAGTTTGAAAACCATAAGAATGTGAGTAATTGGTTACATGATAACATATCATCCACTACAAGACTGTACTCTTTTAAAAAAAATTTTTTTTTGGTCTTTTTGAGACAGGGTTTCCCTGTAGCCCTAGCTGTCCCGGAACTCACTCTGTAGACCAGGCTGGCCTTGAACTCACAGAGATCCACCTGCCTCTGCCTCCCAGGTTCTAGGATTAAAGGTGTGCGCCACCGCGCCTGGCTTAATTTTATTTTATGTGTATGCCTGCACGCATCTAAGTGCACCCTTGTCTGCAGTGCCCATGGAAGTCAGAAGAAGGTGTTGAATCCCCTGGAACTGGAGTTATGGGTAGCTGTTAGCCATGATGTGGGTGCTGGAAATTAAACCTAGGTCCTCTGCAAAAGCAGGAAATGCTCTAAACCATTGAGCCATCTCTCTAAGACTATACTCTTAAGATGAACCTTGAATATGTGGCTATGGAAATAAGAGTTGATCATGATCCTCACTGGAATTCTCAAGACTTAACCCTGTAGCACTCAAACTTCCAAAGGCATCTCTGGTAGTTCAAAGATCACTGGGTACAAGCCATGGGTCTGGGCTCTGGCACACTTCTGCCAGGTTGCGACAATATTGTTGGGAGATGCAAACCAATGTCTATGTACTCCAGAGAGGGAATCATCAACAGACCAAAATAAGGACACCACTTGGTAAACCAGTGAGCTTTATTTGGAGTTACTTACAGGTATATGGGAGACGGGTTGCTTACAGGTGCAGAAATGACTCAAAGACAGCTTCCTCAGCAAAGCCCACCCCAGCCTGGGTGACAGGTCATGAAAGCAGGAACCCTGGAGCTCACTGCACAATGTGCAGACAGCTCAGTATAGTGGCGCGTGTCCGGTGCAGTAGCTCAGTTGGCCAGAGCCTAGTCTGGGCAGTTTGGCTGGTGTCTGTCTGATCCAGGCAGTCTTGCTGGTCTGTTTCTTTCAGGCAGCTCTGCTGGTTTGGGGCTCTTCTAGGCAACTCAGCCTGTCTGAGACTGTCTCTCAGTAGTCCTTGCCGCTTATATATGCTTGCAGAGGGAGGGTTCTAGTGATTCTGGTCCATTTCAGGGACTTCCTGAAGCCCTTGAGTTGTTTACTTCCTGAGCTTAAGGAGCTTCCCTGCAGGATGGAAGGGTTTACCTTGGAAGAAATCGTTACACAACAGCCAGTTTTCCTATGTCTAAAATCCAAGACGAGGAGATGGTATACACTGTACCTTATAGTGCTGAAATATACATGATTCTAAGAAAGCCGTGTGGCCAGGGAGATGGGTCAGTGGTAAAGTGTTTGCTGTGTAAACAGGAGGATCTAAGGTATCATTTGATGACATTAAGGTCAAGAAGCTAATAATATGTTTAGCTGATTTATGGGGAGAAAAAGCTTCAGTTTCTTTTTTGAGAACAATAATGTTCCTGTAACCCCATTTTATTTTTTTCTGCAATTCCATATATCTGTACTCAGCCAAGTTCTAAAAATGTTAAATGAGAAAATTCTAGGAATAGAGGCTGGAGAAATGGCTCAGTGGATAAGAGCACTGACTGCTTTTGCAAAGGACCAGTGTTTGATTCCCAGCACCCACATGGCAGCTAACAACCATCTATAACTCCAGTTCCAGGGGATCCACTGTCTTATGTCTCCTTCAGGTACTGCATGACACAAGTGCACTGACATACATGCAGGAAGTACACTCATACACATAAAAAGTCAAAACATGGGGGCTGGAGAGATGGCCTAGTGGTTAAGAGCGCCGACCTCTGCTCTTGCAGAGGACCCGGGTTCGATCCCCAGCACCCACATGGCGGCCGAGAACCGTCTGAAACTCCAGGAGAACTCCAGTTCCAGGGGAATCCGAGACCCTCTTCTGACTTCCGCGGCATTGCACGACACGGGTGCACACACCTGCATGCAGACAGTACATTCATACACATACCTAAATAAATAAAAAAAATTTTTTTTAATTAAAAAAAGTCAAAACATAAAACAAATTATTGTAAAAAGGAAATTCTATTAATAAATCTCATAATATTAAATTGAGTATCATGATGGACTTTTCTGATGTCCTGGTCCATTTTAACCAGGACATGAACTGCCCTTCATCCGGACTTGCCACCAGATCCACACCGCCCTCTTGTTAATCAGTTAGTGGCCTTTTCAGTGTTAAGATCAACTGTCAAGTTATTGTAGTGCTTGTGTTCAGGTAATCCTTACTTAGTAATGTCCTTAATGCTCAAAACAGTGCTGCTGGCAAGTCAAGGATGGCAAAAGAAGCTCTAAAGTGATTCTTTTAAACAAATAAATAGAATACTGTCAACTTCATAAGGAATGAAAAGCAACTATGCCTAATTTATAAAATCAAATACGTCAAAGTTTATATGTATAGGAGAAAACCCACAGCAGGCAGCAAGCAGCAAGCAGTGTTAGTGCTATCTGTGGTTTGTCAGGCACCCTGTGAGATCTTGAAATGTTTCCCCTGATGATGAATGATTCCTGCTATGTATTAAATCATACCTGACTCTCCCACCCAGTCACTGCATGCTAAAATGGATACTTAGAATGGTATCTACTGCATGATGCTTTAGAATCCATGATATGGCTCAATTACAGATCATGCAACCAATAAGCAATCTTAGACGTTTCCTACTCTGTTTATAGACAGAGAAACTGAGGCCAACAGTGTGGCACCTGAATCATCGTCCCCTCATACCCATCCACTATACAATGTGGTTGGTGTGATTTGTTTGGTGTGATTTTTCTTTCTTGTTATAAATAAATACCTGCTTATCTTCTATTCAAAACAAAAACCATACCATATAGCTCAAGAAATAGAGCATTGTTGGTTTAGAGGGGACAGCATTAAGGTTCTCGAGAAGATATTTTCATTGAACAGGACAGCCTTAGTTAGGATGCCACCCTGCTTTAGTGCATCCTGCAAATGAATGATGTTGGTCTTATGAGAAGCTGCTTTGCAGATGCGAAGGGCCCATTGTGCCTTTACATGTCACTCTCTGACCTGTTGGGTACTGACGAAGTTCTGCTAGGGGAGTCACTGGTGTTTCTTTGAAGAGAGAAACTGGTGGATAAGCAGTCATTCTGCAGACAGGCAGAAGTGTAGGGGGTGCCAAGCCTATGCTGGGCTTCTGCCAAACATCTCTCTGGCTGAGGTTTGTCTGTCTGTTTTTCCCCCCATTTTATCCTTTTCCATGGTTCTTTGTACTGTCATAATTTGGCCTCAGAGAATGTAGTATATTCTCTGCCCTGAAGATTATTTAAAACTTTTCCAGTTTATGTGTAAACAAGGACTGTTCTTTCTGCAGTCAAGATAATATCATTATGCAATGGCTCATTTGTGTGCCAAATGGGAGTCGATTTCGATTCTCTGCCATCTCCTTAAAGGACCATTGCAATCATTTACTTACTCGGATGACTGTCTGTAATCCACAAGTTGCTGGTTCAGAAACATTCTTCCTCCTGTTTGGCCACTGGCAATCTTTCTATCCGAGATTAACTTGGCACCTTTTCATAACGAAGAACTAGCTACTATGGTGGGGGTGGTTCATTTGTTTTTGTTTGTTCTTCAGAGGAATTTTCATCTGTAGACTTCAACATCAGAAAATAAACCTCTTTATCTCCTGTGACAAACAGAAAACAGTTCTAAGATGCTTACAACATTTCCTTTCAAAATGCAAACCCACCAACTATTATCTGGAAAAGAAAAGGAGCTACATTAGTTTGGGTTTTCTCCATTATTTCCTTCATAATTTATTTTTAAATAACAGTATGTCAAGAACTCATAAGCAACCTCCTGTATTTGGTGTGAACGTACATGCTATTATTTCCCATTAATAGGTGTTATAAATCTAGATGGATACTCTTTAATATAACCTTTTCTCTGGGTACACAGTCAGGAAAAGAACTTAATCCCCCAACACCCCAACCATCATCCATGTTGCAGTTCTCTGAGGTAGGTGCCTGTGAACCATGTTTTCAGTGCCTGTGTGTTTCCTGAACAACCCACTGAATGTGTGTACTCTCTATCTGACTCTTCCTTTAAACTCCATGATGATCTCTAACAATTGCTTATAAGAATTATTAAAAAATAATCATAAATACAGTTTCTCTTAGTAGTATTAAGGAACACTGTTTTTGCTGGTCTGTATTTATGTTTCTTTTTTGTTCATCTTTCTGCCCAAGCCCAGTTTGTTGGGACAGGGTCCTTTTTTCACATAAATTTATTTTTATTTTTTTTATCAAATCTAGACCCGTGTCCCCCCCCCATTCCCCCACCCCACCAGAGCTCATGCATTCTGCCTAATATGCTTTTCATCTCTTTCTCAGTCTTTCTCAATATTCTCCATGAGGAAGTTGAAGAATTTATGTTTCATTTGGGCTTCCATTTTATAACAAAATTGAACAGATAGTTTAGGATTTGATCTGCTGTTCATGTATTTGTCAAACTCACACAGTGCAGTATTTTAAAAATTATATTGTGAATTTTTATTGGCTGTTAGATGTGGATATTTAAGTGGCCACAGTAATGGTTCTGGTTACCGAGATAGTGTAACAAATTGACTGGAGTAGTCACAAGGTTTCTGACCACATCTAGGTGCCTAGATTATCTTTATGATCTATTCCATAGACCTTAATAAATGAAATGACTAAACACTAATAAGGAACAGAAGGAGGGAAATGGATGTATACATAGAGCCTATGATGTGAAAGCTAACGCCCTTGATTTCAAATCTCCAGTACAGACAGAAAACCTGTGCATGTCCCGCAACCCCAGTATGGCAGATGGGGGACGATGAGAGGGAGGCAGAGCCCAAGATTTCCTACTGGCCAGCCAGGCCAGCTGCGCTAGTTAGCTTTGGGTTAAATGAGAGGCCGTGTCTCAAGGGACCAAAGCCAAACATAATAGTGGAAGACACCCGAAGTCCTCCTTGGGCCTCTGTATGCACCATGCACGCACAGGTGCACACACACACACACACACACACACACACACACACACCTTAAAAAAAGCAAATAAACAAAAGAGAGAATTCACCAGCTGATTGTTGCCATTACATTCTTGTGTATCCAGAGCTCTGAACACAGTAAAAATGTGATTCAGTGATTCACCAGATGAAAGAGAGAAATCAGAACCTTTTCAGAGGCCATTTTCCTAGCTCCTTCCACTTTAGGTGTGCATTATCTTAAGGTGCCCTTCCTTAAACATTTGAAAGAGCTTCACAGGTCTTAATTGACCACAAAGGAGGTCTTTGAACTTTACTGCTTCTAAAATGTATTTAAAATTTAAGTCTTTCTGTACTAAAGCAGTGAATATATATGATATGCAAATTGCAGGATTTACTAAGTCCTAATACCAGTAACCCAATTAACCCAGTTTCACCCCTGCCTGCTTCCTCTCCTGGAAACATGACTGGGTCCTGGAGGAAGAGTCATCCCAATGTGGTATTAAGAAGTGGAGCTTTGGGCTGGAGAGATGGCCTAGCGGTTAAGAGCGCCGACTGCTCTTGCAGAGGACCTGGGTTCGATCCCCAGCACCCACATGGTGGCTGAGAACCATCTGCAACTCCAATTCCAGGAGAACTCCAGTTCCAGGGGAGTCCGACACCCTCTTCTGACCTCCGCGGCGTTGCACGTCACGGGTGCACAGACTTGCATGCAGACAATACATTCATACACATATGGAAATAAATAAAATAAAATAAAATAAAAATAAATAAAATTTAAGAAGTGGAGCTTTGGACTGGAGAGATGGCCTAGCGGTTAAGAGCGCCGACTGCTCTTGAAGAGGACCCGGGTTCGATCCCCAGCACCCACATGGCAGCTGAGAATCATCTGCAATTCCAATTCCAGGAGAACTCCAGTTCCAGGGGAATCTGACACCCTCTTCTGACCTCCGCAGCATTGCATGACACGGGTGCACAAACCTACATGCAGACAGTACAGTCATACACATTCATAAATAAAAACATAAATTAAAAAAATTTAAAAAGAAGTGGAGCTGTGAGTGGTGGTCAGGACATAGGCCGCTCCCTTGCGAAGGGATGAGGCCTTTGAAGAGAGCAGTGCCGGCTTGCCCTGCTGCCTCTGTAGCTGGAGGGCTAAATGCTGGTGCCTTGATCCTGGGTGATGAGAAAATAAGCTTGTGTTCTTAGTAAACTGCTCAGTCTTAGATACTCTTTTACTGAGGTTCATATGGGAACTCCAGGACTCTGGTACAGTAAGTTCCTTTCACCCAAATCCTTCTGGAAATTCCCAGGTGAGGAGAATCAACTTTTACAACATGCATATAATTTGATTTGATGCTTTCAACCAAAGTGATGCTCTCTCACACTGCCCCACCACCGTAGCAACCCTACTGCTTTTGTAAACACCCACCAGACACATAAGCTATTCTTCCCAAACGACACAGGCTCTGTATTTTCAGCTGTAAATCTGTATTGCCTCACAGTGACTACTTGGAAGACACTCAAACTTCAGTAGCCTGAAATAGAAGAAAGATAATTAGTGTGCTGGATAGCTTTAGTGTCAACTTGACACACCTGGGTTGAGGGAGCCTCAATTGGGGAATTGGCTCCATTGGATTGGCCTGTGGCCACATCTGTGGAGTATTGTCTTGATGGTTGAGCAGTGTGGGAGGGCCCAGCCCGCAATGAGTAGTGCCACCCTGGGCAGGTGGTTGTGTACCGTATAAGAGGGCAGGCTAGGGGCTGGAGAGATAGCCTAGCGGTTAAGAGCACCGACTGCTCTTGTAGAGGACCCGGATTCAATCCCTAGCACCCACATGACAGCTAAGAACCGTCTGTAACTCCAATTCCAGGAGAACTCCAGTTCCAGGGGAATCTGAGACCCTCTTCTGACGTCCACGGCATTGCACGACACGGGTGCACAAACCTACATGCAGACAGTACATTCATACACATACAAAAATAAATAAAAATTTATGTTAAAAAAAAATAAGAGGGCAGGCTGGGCATGAGTCAGGAGAGCAAGCCAGTGAACAGCATTCCCCCATAGCTTGTGCTTCAGCTTCTGCCTCCAGATTCCTGCCCTGGGCTCCTTAAGTGATGAACTGTGACCCAGGAGATGTAAGCTGAATAAACCCTTTCCTCCCCAAGTTGGTGTCAGTCAGAGTGTTTTGTCGCAGCAATGGAAGACAAACTAGAACAGAAATTCATACCAGGAGTGGGATATTGCTGTGACAGACCTGACCTTGGTGTTTGGGAGAAGGATTGTGCAGGTGTTTGGAACTTTGGGCTGGGAAGATCATTGAATGCCCAAAGATCATTGCTGTGGAGCTTGGAGCAGTTTTGCTGAAGGAGTTGTAGAAGATGGAAGCCTGGCTTGTGAAGTTTCTAGTTTCAAAGGGGAACAGAGATCATCAGGACTATTTAATCCATGGGTTCTGGTCAGCTGGGGCTGAAGAATCAGCTGTAAGTAACAAGAGACCAGAACCTGAAGTGAAATCTTTGTTGTACTGGGACAATTGATGCTGGTTAGCTGGGGCTGAAAAATCATCTGTAAGTAATAAGAGCCCAGCATCACTGTGGTGAAATCTTCTGGGAAGAATTTCTTCAGGGTCAGCACACAGAAGCTGTGTTCCAGAAGGGGCCTGGGCCTCCATCTCAAGCCAGAAGCAGTACTTGGTAGTGTGTAAGAGTCTCCTATATGGTTCTGGTGTTGAAATTTGAGGTGGTCACAGAGAGCAGCAGAGGCTTGGCACTGTGAGAGGTCAGGAAAGACCATTGGTGGAAGTGCACCTCAGTTGCAGTGGAGACCCCAGGATTGCAGGGGTCATGGAGAGAAGCTGAGGCTTTGCACCAGGAGAGGTCAGAAGAGACCACTGGTGAAGGTGCTGCCTCAGTTTCAGTGGCAACCCCAGCTTTTTAGAGATGCCAGGACCATGGGACGACCACCAAGAGCAGCAGCAGGTGTGGAAAGGAGTCGGCCCAGACCTGCGAGATGAGCTGTGTGTGCCACAGACAGCAGAGTCAGAGACGGGGAGCTGCCAAAACCCTTTGGAGCCCAGAAGATCATGAGTGAGTCCCAGGTGTCCAGCTTTGAGCTACTTGCTGGACTTAGGTTTTGTTTGAGAGTGCCTGATTCTTCCCTTTGAAATAAGACAGTACTTGTTTTGGATTTTACAGCAGCCCACAGTAAAGAGACTTTTAATGGACTGTGAACTTTTAAGTGTTTGGACATTTTAAGGACTGTGGGGCTTTTAAGGTTGTACTGTCTTAGGTTGTGATTAATGTTAACATCATACTTTGGGGATAAGAAATGGAAAGGTAGTGGTTTAATAGTGATGTGTTTTGTGTGTCAAGTTGACAAGGGGTCAATTGTGCTGGATAGCTTTAGTGTCAACTTGACACACCTGGGTTGAGGGAGCCTCATTTGGGGAATTGGCTCCATTGGATTGGCCTGTGGCCACATCTGTGGAGTATTGTCTTGATGGTTGAGCAGTGTGGGAGGGCCCAGCCCACAATGAGTAGTGCCACCCTGGGCAGGTGGTTGTGTACCGTATAAGAGGGCAGGCTGGGCATGAGTCAGGAGAGCAAGCCAGTGAACAGCATTCCTCCATAGCTTGTGCTTCAGCTCCTGCATCCAGGTTCCTGCCTTGGGCTCCTTAAGTGATGAACTGTGACCCGGGAGATGTAAGCTGAATAAACCCTTTCCTCTCCAAGTTGGTGTTGGTCAGAGTGTTTTGTCATAGCAATAGAAGACAAACTGGAACAATTAGTTTCTTCTAAAGTTGAAGAGAAGTCCTAAAGAATCACTTCTTGGCCGGGAATGTAGCTCAGTGGATAGAGTGCTTTCCTAGCATGCATGAAGTGCTGGGCTCTATCCCACCAGCAACTAAAACTGGGCATGGTGAATATTCCTGTAATCTCAACACTTGGGAGGTGGAGGCAGCTGAGTCAGGTGTTCAAGGTCTTCCTCCTCAGCTACATAGCAAGCTCTAGGTCAGCCTATACTACATTCCAAACCCCTTTCAAAGGGAAAAAATTATTGACTTCCAACAGTTGGCTAGTTTACTATAAAGATTCTTTTAACTTTTTCCTGACGTTCTCTTCACCTGGACCGTAGCCATTTTTCCAGGTTACCTAAGGCCTGAGCCTGACTGGAGTCATAGCCACACCACCAGAGTTAATTCCGTACATCTCACAACACCTAAACAACTTACATAAGCAGGATCACCTCACCTGAGTCTCTTCTCAGTTATTTCAGGTTCTTCCTGGGAAAGTATTTAGCAACATGGCTCCCCTCCAACAAGCCCCAGCAGCCTGAGGTTGGTAACCATGTATGTTCCATGTGCATGGTAACCACATATGTATGTTCCATATACATGCCCAGGTTTATTTAAATTCTCACAGTGGGTTCAACTTTATCCACAAACCACCCTTAAGAAAAACTAGATATTCCATTGAATACATTTTTCTTATACCTCTACTATTACTGAGATAAGAAAAAATTGTACACATTCTTAACCCAAATGGTAAGAGTAACAGAGGATTTAGCTAAATTCTCAACCACAAATGTGTATATACATGGCTTCCCACTCCTCTGGTGAAATATTGCTTCATATATATATATATATATCTTATATATATATATATATATATATAATTTCTAACCTAATAATTTATCTTTGGTACTATTTTCTTCTATAATGTTTAATATGTAATAAATAGTGTTTTATGCTAAAATATCAAAGAAAATTTGCTCATTTTTCTACTGTTGAAAAAATATAATTAGTAACCCATAGAAATGTCCAACATGATTGGTTACAGAGCATGCATAAGAGAAAGCAGAGAAAATACCCAGGTTCCTGCAATTCAGCACTGAGTGGGGTGAGTCTGTGGTGGTCACTCTTGATTGGCTTGGGAAACTGGTTCTCTTGGGAAACTGGTTGTTGGTTAGAAAAAAGGCACAGCCCAGTGTGTTTCCAAAGACAAGTAGATGAGAAAGCCATAAACTAATAAGTAGTGATGGACTCATAACACGATGGCTGTTGTGAGCTGGTACAAGACAGGAGCTGGGTCTAGCTGGGGGAAGTGGGTCATTGGAGCATGTCCTTGAGGACCGTGTCTTCCCCTCCCTGAGCTCTTCATGCATGCACCTCTCTGTTTTCCATCTACAGTGAAGTAAATAACTCTCCTCTGTCACATTGTGATTCTCTACCCAAGCCTATACACACACGCACACACTTATGCACACATACACAGACCCAACACCCAGAAGAAGACAAAGACCGAGACAGAGAGAGAGTCAAGTGGCCACAGACAAAACCCTCTGAAATCATGAACCAAAGGAAATCTTTCCATCCTTAAGTTTTTCTAAAGTATTTTGGACCTTGCTTTATTTTATTTTATTTATTTTTTTAATATTTTATTCACTTATGTGTATGAATGTATTGTCTGCATGTAAGTTTGTGCACCTGTGTCATGCAATGCCGCAGAGGTCAGAAGAGGGATCAGATTCCCCTGGAACTGGAGTTCTAGAATTGGAGTTACAGACAGTTCTCAGCTGCCGTGTGGGTGCTGGGGATCGAACCTGGGTCCTCTGTAAGAGCAGTAGGTGCTCTTAACCACTAGGCTATCTCTCCAGCCCCAGGACCTTGCATTATTTTAAGGGATGATTATATATTAAATGGCAATTCACTAAATTTTAAAATAATTAGATTTGTTCAGAGCATGTGTCTTTATATGGAAAATGACACACAGGTGATGGGATCTCTGTCACCATTCTGAAAGTACAGTCCCCACAACGAAAGTGGGTGAAATCCCCACCATAATGGGAGTAACGGCAAAGGGCCCAGATATTAGGATTGCATATAACTGGTTGGCTTGTTCACTCTCACCTTCTACATGCACATGTATACACACGGATGTACATGCATGCACATGTATGCACACAGATGTACATGCATGCACATGTAGGCACACAGATGTACATGCAAGCACATGTATGTACACAGATGTACATACAAGCACATGCTCATATCATGCACACATTCACATACTTTCATAAACTCATACTCCTATACACAAACACTCATACACTCACATGCACTCACATACCCATATTTACACATGCATGCACACACACACATGCACACAGAGGTGATCTAGAACTATGCTTCAGAATTTATTAGATATTAAGTCATTGTTCTTACCTGCCTTTTAGTTGTAAGACATCTTTATATCATAAACTTCTAATAATTAAGGAACAATTTGATAACAGAAAATTTTTTGAAGAAAAAGGGTTTTCAATAAATTTTTAGTGATGTGGAAAATATTCAAGCCAAAACATTAAGTTTAAAACCAAATTATAAGACTATTTATAACAAAATGAACATGTGTGTGTCCATGTATAAAATGCTTATCATTTAGCTAGTATAATTTTAGGGAATTTTAAAATATATTTTTCTACAATGTCTATATTTCCTAGAATCTTATATTAATTCAATAAAGGAAAGTGGGATATCATATAGGAAAGTAAATCTTATTATAATGATTAAAGAAATGACATGTGAAAGTGCTGCCTTGACATTTTTAAGGAAGGACAACTCATCCCATAAGAGACTCTGAGGTGAAAGCTTACAGTCAGTAGTCTGAAGCTATGTGTTTAGAAAACATTGTGATTTTGATTAACCGATGCACACGGGACGTAACCTGAGCAACATGGAGCACATTGGAAGGAGCATCCCAGTGCCACTCAGAAATAGGGGAGGACCAAACAGTGACAGCAGAGTTAGCCAGAACAAGAAGAGAGTTTCCACCCCAGAGTGTAATCCTGGGTTTAGACGACCTGTGTGGGGAAGCCGAGAGTTGAAGTTAATTGTCAGATATCAAATTGGAATGTTTTTGAGAGGATAGTATACCGAGTTACAAACTTGATAGCAAAGTGCCGCCCTTTATGCTGGCCCTGTGGCCATACCACCGTCACCTCTTTGCATGTTATAAGATCTAATAGGTTCCAGTAAAGAAGTGAGCCTGCAGTTAGTGGACCAAATCTCAGTACATGGCAACTAAGGTAGAACCTTCCAGTTAGAAAATAGGCAACTTTGAGAACACAATACATGTATGTTGCAATCGCCAGTCCCTTGCCTAACTATACAGAAAAAAAAATCAGTGCATTTCTCCTTTGGGGGCAAATTTAACACACCAAACTATTGCACTGGAGAGTAATTTCCTTAAAACCTGGTATGTTGTAGAAAGCTCTTATCCAAAATGATTCCAAGAGGACTAAGCTTGTGTTTCTTTCCATTAATATTTATTTTATTCTTTTCTGTAAATTCTGGGATCTCTGCTATGCGTTCTCATGGTCATTCTAGCAGCCTCAAAGCCTTGAAAAGCATTTGTGAGCCTTGTGTCAGACAGCAGTGTCTTGTGAATGAAGGGTGTAGGCTTTGAGCTCAAACTCTTAAGAAAACGACTCTGACAACTCAGATGGTTCCTTATTCCCTTTCTCCACATTTTACTCTGGAGTATTATGATTGACAGACAGGGACTTCCCACAGATGAGGCCACATCAAACCACGATGCTCCTGGAAACATGATGCACCAGCACAGCTCTTACAACTTCTCTAGATCTGAGTTTCAGTAACCTCCGCATAGGATTTAAAATGTTGCACATGTTTTAGAGCAATTGTAAGCAATTTTTTTAAAAAACAGAGAAAGTTTCATGTAAGTGAGTATAAGTCATATGATGCTCGCCACTTCAGATTATTTATCCATTATTTTGGGGAGAAAAGAAATGCCACTGATCACTCTCAAGTCTAGGAACTTTAGGACTGTGCCTGGAGAAGGCAGAGCTCAGTCAATAAAGTGCCTGCCATGCAAACATGGAGGCCTGAGTTCTGATCCCCAGCACCAACCTGGGCATTTTGGCGCACGTCTGTAATCGTGGCATGGAGGGGGAGGACTGGACATGGGAGGGTTTGTGGAGCTCACTGCTCAGTCAGCCTCTAGCCAGTGATGAGTAAGAAGCTTTGTCTCAAAAAATAAGGAGGAGATCAGTCAAGGAAGACGCTGAACATCGTCCCTAGCCTTCACATGCACACGCTGTACACGGGTGCGTACCAACACAACACTACACACACACACACACACACACACACACACACACACACACATATGCTTGTACCAGTACTAATCACTGGTCACAGGCATAGAACAGTGGAAGCCACCCTTCTCCCCATATGCTCCTGCAGCCTAACCAGATTGTACACATTACCTCAAGGCTTCTATTCTGTCCTTCAGTTCACAAAGCAGGTGGGAGAGGGCAAGCTCTGCTCTTATTCATTCCTCAGGAATGTTGTTTTCGGCCACATTCCTAGCATCATGTTACTTAATATGTGATTCACTTCTTACCTGTCTGGTGCATTAGATGCTCTCCCTAGATGCTAAGGGAAACAATCAAACCTCCTTCCTCAGGAAATTTATAATTAGCAAAATCACCCACTTTTGTGATGCAAAAATATCAACAGTGCTGTTTGGAGCTGAACAACTTAGATGACTAACTCTCAGCCTTATTAACAGGGGCTTACAGATCAAGTTGTAAATAAAGAAGACTTGTAAATTCACTGTACACTGACTGCTACAAGTCCCCCCTCCAATCAGGGTTTTTAAATGATTGTTATTATTCAGGGACTATTTAAACAGAATACAATTAGTACTAATTAGAACCATTACTATAAGTGGCAGTTAAGCCCTTTCATATTTAGTTTTAATTCTTTTAAAAAAAAAATAACAACTAGTTCGTGGCTGTAGAGAACTGAATTATGGCTTTACAGAAGAAACCTTAACAAAATTTTTAAAATGTAGATTGGATTCATGGGAAATGTACAAACAGCTGTCTCATCATCTGGTGTCAAAGTGTAACCCAACACACTTGCAACCATTGTGAGTCTTCCTCTCCCTTTCCCCATGGAGGATAGCATGTGTCCTCTGGTCAGTACAGTCAGATTGGCAGTGCCCCAGTTTGTTGGGCCGGCTGTCAGCCTCCGTTCTTAAGGCAACAATCCGAATTTAATTTTTCACAATAAGTTCATTCACCTCCAACAGAGCAGAACCTCCCATCTAAAGTCACCCAGATCCTGGATTAACCCACAATACCTAATTAGTGTCCGCCCAGGTGCCACCTGCTGCATTCTTGTCTATACACCTGTCCCCATAGACTTTCTGCCTTTGCTGGGTATTTTTAAGCGTACATTAACTCCCCAGTGCAATGTAAGTTCTCTGAGCACCACACTCACCCTGCCCTCTGTAGAACTCAGCTCCTTCAGTACAAAAGTCCTGTCCATTGAAGGACATGGCTCAGGAGACCAGACCCTCTGCCCTTGCCTCATTTCTGTCACCTAAGGATGTAAGAGCTTTGGAGTCTGTATCCTCTTCTATAAACGGGGTTAATATAAAAATAGCAATATCTATGTTATATAGTCTCAGAGTTATGATTAAATGAGAAAATATTTTCATTTACAATCTGGCTATTGCCAGTATTTGGCCATTATGGGTATTGATTCAATACATTTAAGAGATACCTTTTCTTCAGATATGTGCCAATCACAAGCTATTAGAGAATAAAACTGAAATCTCAAGAGCATTTTGGGCAGTTTCAACCAAATATTTTTCAACTTTCCTGACATTTCTATAGGACAGCTTCCTCGTGGTTGTTTTCATATAACTATAAAAATTAAGATTTCACTTATACACATAAAAGTCCTGAATTTATTTTAAACTGTCTTCTGGGGTTGATTTTGTGAAGATGATGAAATGTTAGTGTTTGGCACTTCTACTCAGTGAAGTTCCTTATCAACAGAACAAAAGGGTCATGAATTCTAATGGGTTTGAATCCTTGGCTTCAGGGTCTTTTATTGCCACATCAATCCAGATAATTATAATAAAAAGAAAGGGAAGTGCCACACAGAAGAAAGAAACTCTTGCGTTTGACACACACACAGACTCTGTACAGAAATTTCCTTTTCATAAAATCATTTGCATTAATAAAGCAAAATATGAAAACCATTTGGGTGAATTGCTAAAAATCAGAAATGGACATGTACTTTGCATTTTAAATCAAAATATGTACAGTTTCATGAAATATCCAATTACTAAGGAGCACATTTTCTCTCTAAATGTCTTGGAAATTCCTGCTGCATATAAAGGACCAGTTTGGATATTCAAATATCATCCCCTCATTTGTCTTTCTGTACTGTAACCATATCCACTATGGGCTACCTTTGATCCTCTGTGCTTAATCTTGTATGATCACCTCACTCTGAATTAATTATTTGCTCATGTCTTGTTCCCTTTCAATGGTGATTTACTGAATGAACTATTAAGTTCTTGAGTAAAAAAAAAAATCTACCTTCGGTGTTCTAATTGCCAATATTTCAATGGTAAGTGCCTAAAAACAACATAAAAAAAAAATAAAAAGTTTGAGAATAACTGACTAGTATCTTTGTCTTCCAAAGTGGAAGACAGTGAGGTTGAGCTTGGGTAAGGAGTTGACTGTGGGGTCATATTCACATGGTAAATGGCAAATGATAGGCATACATATGAGATTTGGCTAAGTGTTTGTGTCTGCTTTCTAGCTTCTGAAGCTCCTTGTGTCCGAGGTAGGAAAGAAGACATAAAAAATAAGACCATGTATGCAGCATCCACTACCCGACTGGACTGCATGACGTACATCATTCTTAAATGCTCACTTGCTTACCGTCTTATGGAAATCAAACACCACACCACTCACCTGCCAACAACGGTTCTGGGACTTGGAGGCCTGTGTGCTAAAAGCATTTTCACTCCCTTCAGCTGCTTCCATTAACCAACTGCTGAAAAGCAGCTGATTTGGGCACGCGTCCTTCTCACGCTCAGCTTCTGGTCCCAGGTTAATTCCAGACGAAGGCTTCAAGCTCAGCTCCCAGGCTTGCACAGGAGCAGGAGAGAGCTGGTGGGGAGATGCCTGCCAATGTCATTACCAACTTTGCATTCAGGGCAGCAGACTTTAGCCAACGCTCCCCTCAGAAGCTGTGGAGCTCACACTATTTCCCCAGGTCTTCTCCGAGGGCACTACAGTAGGTGGCAGAGGATAGAGGAGAGTTAGTCGTCGTTCAAACTTCATTCTCTTGCCTGCAGGAAGCTGGCTGAGAATCATAGTCAGTAGTTGATAGAGAGCCAATGAAAACTAGTGAGCCATAGGGGCTCATGGGACAAAGTTTTGGTAAGGGAACAAAGTTTTCATTGTGATGAAGCCTTTTTTTTTTTTTTGCCTCTTTTGAAGAAGTCAGTAAAAACTTCTAGCATTTTCCAAAGCTGCTATTGGCAAAACTGTGTTTGCTTTAAATAGGACACTGTCACAGACACAGGCTTTAAGAAAAGAGTGAGAGCGGTGAGCTCTGATGTTTCCTGGCTTTGCCTCCTTCCCTTTGGTTTCCCTTCACATCGTAAAGATGTAGAACGTTTCCTCCACCCTTCAGAGTCATTGAACACCGTGCCCGAGCACACCCTGCCAAGTAAAATTGCCTGGGATAGATCCCACTCTGTCAACCTATATTAGGACTTAGGCAGACTCAGTTTTTCATCTGTAAAATAGGCTGATAGTTCCCTCCGAAGGCTGAGCTAGAGATGGACAGAGTTCGAGTATGGAAGTTGGGACGCCCTGCCTGCCACAGAGGGAGGGCTGTCTGTTGGGTGAAGGCCAGGCCCGCGACATCACCCCCTCTCCTTTGAGCTCTTTTCTGCTACCTGAGATGCCACTAAACATCTATTTGATCTGGTGGATAGCTTGTCTGTTATAATTCCTTTCTTCTTTAATTCAGTTGATGCTCAGTGTTACCCATTCTCTTTGATGGATACTCATGAAGGCAATACTCGAACTGGATGAAGCAGTACTGGTCCCAGTTTAGCCTGTTGGGTGACCCTGGGCTTTATGTCTACCTCTGTATCAAGGGGGCATTACTGTTGACCCTGTTTCGGTGCTTAGATTGTCAACAAATGAAGCTTAGATAACAATCTGTAAACGTAAGGAGTCAAGAGGTACTTAGCAATTGAAACAAGGCTGTCCTGAAAACAAACCATTTGTTTGAAAAGCCATCAAATCCAGGAATGGAGCTCAGATAGTGACCTAGGCAAGCAGACCTCTGACCAAGGAGACTCTGCCAGGCCTGCCCTGGCAAGCCAGGAAGGCTAGGGCAGCAGACTTATTGGCTGGTACCATGGCAACCCTTTCAGAAGAGACTTGCCTGTGGCTATGTCTATACAAACCTCTGAAAAGTAAAACATTCAATCAATGAGTTGCATTGTCCACTCCATGCTTCAGCCGATCAATGTGGCTGATCTCCTCACTGAATTAATTGGGTCACTTTTCGGTGATGTGGCCATAGGGATTGTGTGTGTTTTTCCTATTATAGAAATAGTAGTCAATCTCCAGTCTGTATTTCGCTTCACGTTTGACCTCTGCCATCTCTCTGTGTTGGAAAGGGCAGGAAGACAAACCTAACATAGTGAGAATAATCTTTTCAGGGCACTACTGATATACAGTCTGCCTTCAGAGGGAGAGCTGAGCAAGCTGATGGTGTGTAAATATCAATTTCGTCATTTACAACGTGGGGTAATAATTATCTATTTTTTTGGTCTTTTGGAGACAAGTTCTTCCTTGTAGCTCCAGCTGGCCTGGAACTCACTATGTAGACCAGGCTGGCCTTGAACTCATAGAGATCAGCCTGCCTCAACCTCCCAAGTGCTGGTATTAAAAGCATGTGCCACCACACCCAGCTCATAATTATCTGATTTTAGGATTTTTTTAGGTTGAAAAAGACACAATACAGACTGATATAACATAGGTAACCAGCCACTACTTGCCTACACCTCATGCAGGAGAGCAATAAAATCTATACTTCTGCCATTGGATCTAGAAGTGTGGTGTTGTGGGATGGTGGACAAGGGAGGCTCAGGAGATGCTGGAGAGTTCCCAGGAGGGGTCATGGCTTATAAGACATCGATGCCCTGACAGAAATAGCCAAACCGCCAAAGAAGACATGTTAATCATTACTAAGTCTAGTTTTTTCTTCTCTACTCTTCAGGGAATGTGCTTGTGAACTTGATCTGTCCGTTGATTAGACAGTAGAAGGAAGTATTACACCCATCTTTTTTAAAATTTTGCAGCTATGCAAAACAATGGTGTTATTCAACCCTTGGGTGACCCCTGCTTTGGTATCAGGGAGTGGGCTGTGGTATCAGATGACCAGGGGGTCTGCAGACCAGAGGCCAGACCTGAGAATTGTGTCCTGGTCTGGGATAGAGTAGCAAATGCAAAGGAAGTAGTGAGATGTAACTAACCTGTAGCATGCAGCTAACAGCACAGTCCACTCATAGGCATCAGAACCAACAGGGAAGCTGATCTAGAAGGAGGATTCAGGGTCCCAGGCTACACTGATCAGAGTCTTGGGGCAAGGACCATGAGTCTGTTTTGATAAGCCATCCTCACCCAGTGATTCAGTTGCTGGTTGTCTAAGGCACATGGATTTAACTTGTCCTTAATCTATATGTGAGCCATCTCTTTAAAATGAAAAAAAAATATGGAGAAAAAATGGATATTTGGGATCTTTGTCTTTACAACATTCTTATTTGAAAAGTACAAGATTAGGAACCCTGTCTTTTGGGGGAAAGGCTGAGAAATCAAAAGGTCAAAGGAAATTTTTCCTTTGAGAAGATTCCAAAGCTTAAACTTAATTATTTGCATATAATGTTTCCCTCCATTCCTGTTACAAAGACTGATCCCCACAGACTGCGAGCGAGGTGGCATGTTGGGACCCAGTGATAACAGAGGATTAGCATGTGACACTCACATCTGAACTCAACATCTGAGATACAGTTCCAGTAGATGACAGCACAGTGACACTCATCATCTGCCCAGACACTAAGCTTCTAATAAGGCCATAATAGCCTGCACTAACTACCCAAAGAGCAACCCCACAAAGTCAGCCTTTCAGGCACCCAACCCAATTTCAGGAGCAGTTTATCTGCTGGAGCAGTTTATCTTCAGTGGGCACGCCCCTTTACAAGTGGCTAAGCCCTGAACTAGCTTGATAAGAAACTCCACTGGGTGGAGGGGCTGTGCCTGGGCTCTTCACCCCTCTGGAGACAAAGGAATGGGAGCTTCTGCTTCAGCACCCCAACACCCAGTTCGCTCTATTCTCAATATCAAGGCAATGGAGACTTCTTGCAATTTCAGGGCACCAGGCAAAGAATAGCTAATGTTTAAAGTTTAAAATTTAAGGTGAACATGCCATCTCCTCTGGTTACTTATTGATCTGGGCTTGTGTTATTTTTAAAAAGCAAATCAGGGCTGGAGAGATGGCCTAGAGGTTAAGAGCACTGACCACTCTTACAGAAGACCCGGGTTCGATCCCCAGCACCCACATGGCGGCTGAGAACCGTCTGAAACTCCAATTCCAGGAGTACTCCAGTTCCAGGGGAATCCGACACCCTCTTCTGACCTCCGCGGCATTGCACGGCACGGGTGCACAAACTTGCATGCAGACAGTACATTCATACACATGCAGAAATAAATAAAAATAAAAAAAAAAAGATTAAAAACAAAAAGCAAATCAGCCAGCCATGTTGATGCTTTGTCATCCTGTCAGAGCACCATGATCTGGTGGGCACTAAAGGCGATAAATTCGGGGGAGAATGGTGTAGCCAAGTGTTTGTGTGCCCTTTTATTATCTTTTACTTCTTCAAAGATTATTTCATAGTTGTCCTGCTTGTCTGCTTGTTTAACCTTGGGATTTGAGGGATTTTCAGGAAAGTAGTTTGGCTACCATGGCCTGATAAGGAAAACACAGTCAGCCCAAATTCTAACCTGACTTCAGGACTTCACAATAAATGATTAGTTACCCAGGATGAATGTGTCAGTCCATTTTCTGTTTCTATAACAAAATAACCAAGTCTGGGTACTTTATAAAAGATAACAGGTTTGTGTAGCTTACAGTCTGGGAGGCTGATAGTTCAGGGTCCAGTAGCCCCATCTGGTTGGCCACTGATGACAACTCGCTTTGTAGCATCACAATATGACTGTAAGGCAGACTTGGAAAAGGCAGCTCTCAGAAGGGATCACATGACTGGCACAGCAAGCCAGGGCATCGAGAGGTCAGGCTCATTCTTTTCTAGAACACCTGCTCTCAAGAGAGCTAAATAAGGCACCATGTGAACATGAACTACATCACCCTGTTTGAAGTGTATTCTCCTACCCCAGGAACCAAATTACCTGCCACAAGACTCCACCTCTTAACAGTTCTCCCACATCTCAGTTCATTTCATTATTGGGGGTTCCAAGCTTCTAACATGTGAATCTGGGGGCCAGGGAGGCATACTCAAACTATGCCAGTCTGTGATGCATGGATCCTAATGTGTATACTTGGGGGGCATCCTAAATAAAGCGGGGGTATACATGATGTGCTATGATGTATGTGGTGGTTCACACAACAGGCAAATAGTGTTGGGGTCTAACACCCTTGAGAGTTTGCAACCAGTGGTGAAGGGCATCTTAGAATTAGCTTAGCCTGCCTCAGTTCCAGATCGAGAACTAGCCTTGCCTGCCAGCTCCAGAAGGCAACCTCTCAGAACCTCACTAGGGGACACACATGCCCCCGTGTGCTCATTTGCTGACTACAACATCAGATAGAACACACCAGCTAAAATCTGCAAAGCTCATTTGCATCCTAGATAGTAGCTCCAACTTTCGCTAAACAGAACAAAAGTATTGCCAAATGTAAACCACAGTCACGGACCAGAAATGGAAACGTGGGTGCTGTAAGCATTACGTGTCTAAACTCTTCTCTGGGGATATTTTTTCAAATTTTAGCTGAATTTGCTGAATACATAAGCTCGGTGACTCAGCAAAAATGATTCAGTCAGTCTTTCCTGGCAAGAATTTGAAACCTGTGCGGGAGCTGCTGTGCCAGGCAGAGACACGTTGGCACTGGGGGCAACTTCTGGGAGCCATGGAACACAACATCTCCCAGCCCTTGCTTATTACTCCCAGCATTGGAAAGCTTCTTGAGGCTCCTCTCCCTGGAAGAAGAGAAGTGTTAATGGTCTGGGGCCCTGTTCCCCAGCCGCGCTGTTCTGTAGAGAAGGTAACCGGCAGATCCTCTCACTCAGATCTACACTCTACACCTTCCCCTGTTGGAACTCTTAAGACTGAGGGTGAGTTTGATTTTTCACCTGTTTGATGGATATAATTCAGTCTACACCATTGTCTTCATGGTAGAAAGCCTTCAGAACAACACCTACCAAGGAACTTCACCTTCATGGGGAGTCCTCGGGCAATCAAAAGACTGGTTTCTAGACTGTGAGAGCTGGTAGTTGCTCTCCTCTAGAAGGCGGGAAGTAAGCCAGAAGGCTCTGGCAAGTTCTTAGTCTTAACACCACTGAGAGGACTGGTTCAGTAGCACCTACCACCCGGCAGTGAGATGGGCAGATTGCTGGGGGCTGAGGCAGTAAATGACTCCTGACCGAAGTCCTTTGTGGAAAGCATTAAGCCAAGAGCCTCAGAAAACCATACAGATCAAGTCCATTGGCTGAGCATCTGGGAGGGATTGCTAGCAGGGACCTTCACAGGCACTATCAACATGGAATAAGAACAAGCAGATTCAACTTTTCTTATCTTCTACAGAAGCAGAAGTTCTGCTTGATGTCCACGAGGTTTCCTGGAATATTGTCTCTGTCCTGACATGAAGTAAAAGTTTAGCAGGAATCTCAGCCTATCCAAGTCAGCTGGGACAGACATGTAGGAAAAGTCACCCCTAAAGGGCAGGAGCCCAATTTGTCCTTCACACCCCTGGCCTGTGGACACTGCCCTCTAGGTTCGCTGCTGCTGCTTCCAGCACCTGTCTTACGCTCTCTGTCAAAGCAGACCCTGAGACAAGCATGCTAGTGTCAGGACTATGCAGAGGCATTGCTCCCGAGAGACATCAAGAAGGCATGGGGTCACCACAGAAGGAAGGAAAAGCCAACTAAGCAGTCGATCTCAGGCAAAGGCCCAGACACAGCTTGAGCCCACAGGGGAACACAGGAGCCTGAATTACACCTCGAGATCTGTTAGAGGTGGGCTCTGGGAGTTTGGAGGTCTGTACTCTCAATTGCTGATAAACCCACCTGGAGTTTTAAAAGCTCCTGTCCTCCTCAAACACACTTCCAAAGACAGCTCAGGCCTATAAGAAAAAGAACACAGAAACTTTAGATAAGGTTTAGGGAATTGGGGTAGAGGATCAGATGGTATCTGGACAGAGCCCCAGGTCTACTTCCAATCCAGTGCCAACTCTCTTGCTCCAAACCACCCTTCTTTTCCCTCGTCCATCATCGACAGCCCTGTTCACAGGTTAAATAAAGTCACGTTCCTGTCTGCTGGAACAGTACCAGCAGATTTACCTGTTGTTTTGTCCACACTCTGTATCAAGTACACAACCCCTCCCTGAACTTGGGTCTCACCTCCACGTGTTTACTGAATCTTTTCTGCCTTGGTAGCTAAACATATCACACCATAATAACCAGCATTTGCCGAGTGCTTACTTCTGCAGCAGTTTACATACTTTAACTTTATTAGCTCATTTAATGTTCACAACAACTCCATTATTCAGCTAAAATTATCATCTTCATTTTACGGAAAGGGCAACAGACACAAAATAATGTTTGTCTTTCCTCTGATAGCCAAATATACTCCGCTATGTCAGCCAATAGAATAATTATTCCTTGGCATATAGTAGTTCGTATCATCAAGTGAGTAATTAGCAGCTGCTTAGGAATCAGAAGCATGTGTGATGATCCCAGCAGTTGTGTGTGAGGGGGATGAAAGTCAGATCCACTGCATCCTGTCCCACAGGAGCTGTGATGGACAAGGGAAGAAATAAAATGTAATAGATCGTCTTTTGGGGTCTCAATAAAATATTTTCAATATTTTGGTAGGTATGGTAGGAAATGGAAAAAACAAGGAGACCTGGGCCCTATTTGCAGATTATGTATAGACCAGAGGTGAAATAAGATATATGCACACTGTTATACCCCTGCTTCAAACATCCTCCCATTCTTTACACTGAAGGGAGAGCACTCTTCCACTTTTCTGTGCAAGGACTTGAGCCTATCTGGATCCTGCTTTGAGAATCTTTTGAATCTTTTCTCCTAAGTGACATCGAAGTTCAGGCCCTGTCCTTGGCTGATGAGCCCTCTGAGGAGGTGGCTCCTGCTATTCTTTCCTGGCTCCCGGATCCTGGTCCCTCCCGTCCTGTCCTGCAGACTTCCTTTGCCCTCCTGTCTTTGCACCTATCCTCTGAAGCATCTTTGCTGCCCTCTCATGAATTCATCCCTACCTGTCCCTCAGGCCTCAGTCCACATACCCTATGCTCCTGCAAGACCTCCCAATCCTTCCCTATGGTGGGAATCATACCTTCTTGTTTCCTTGGTGTCTATGGAGGCCTGATTCCAGAACTCCCCACCTAGAGCAAAATTTGCAGATTGTCAAGCACTTTCTGTAAAATAGTATAGCATTTGTATATTATCCATTTACCATCTCCTGTAAACTATGAATCCTAAGTTGCTACATGCTCAATTACATAAATGCTATGTGAATAGCTGTTATTCTGTATTGCTTAAGAATATCAGGAAGAAAAATAGTTTGTATAGTTTCAGAACAGACGCATGTTTAAATTTCTTTTTTCTAATTTTATTTTATTTTGTATCTATGTTTGAGTGTTTTGCCTGCATGTATGTAAGTGCGCCCATGGCATGCAATGCCTGTGAAGGCCAGAAGAGGGCATCATATTTCCTAGAACTAGAGTTAAAGACTTTTTTTTAATTTTTTTATTTATTCTTTTATTTATGTGTATGAATGTACTGTCTGCATGTAGGTCTGTGCACTGGTGTCGTGCAGTGCCGCGGAGGTCAGAAGAGGGCATCAGATTCCCCTGGAACTGGAGATAAAGACGGTTCTCAGCCACCATGTGGGTGCTGGGGATTGAACCCTGGTCCTCTGCAAGAGTAGTCTGTGCTCTTAACCACTAGGCCATCTCTCCAGCCCCAAAGACTGTTTTTAACTGCTGTGTGGGTGCTGGGAACAGAACCTGGGCTCTCAGCAAGAGCAGCCAGTTCTTTTTTATTTTTAATTTTTTAAATTTATGTGTATGAATGTACTGTCTGCATGTAGGTCTGTGCACCCGTGTCGTGCAATGCCACAGAGGTCAGAAGAGGGCGTCGGATTCCCCTGGAACTGGAGTTCTCCTGGAATTGGAGTTACAGATGGTTCTCAGCCGCCATGTAGGTGCTGGGGATCAAACCCCGGTCCCCTGCAAGAGGGGTCGGCGCTCTTAACCGCTAGGCCGTCTCTCCAGCCCCAAGCAGCCAGTTCTTTTAACCACTCAGCCATCATGGACGGACACATTTTTAAAACTGCTTTTTATATGCAGTTAGTCAAATCCATGGTGCAGATCTGTAGATGTGGAAGACTGTTTACTATTTCTGTACTGTTGCAAGTACTCCAGTGCCTTGCACAATTTTAGCCAAAAGGAATAAGATAGTAAGAGTTATTAATAACACTGACATGGGAAGCTGTATCAAACATTTTCTGGTAGGGACTGTGTCATTTTTTTTTTTTATCAGCACAATGAAAAAAGCATGTGAATGTAGTCATTAAATTTGTACATATTAAATTATAGGAGGTTACCAGAATCCAGGATATGGAAGGAAAATAGTAAGCACTGTTCAAAGATTAAGGAATGATTTCATAAAAAAGCTGAAATGTGATATGGCCAATGCCAAGCTATCCTCCAAAGAGCACAAATCCAGTAAGAAATACAGAAGGCTGAGTGCAAGTATAGGAAGAGGCTCACTGATGCCGGACTAATCCTGAAAGAAACGTGAGTCAGCAACTAAGCACCTTTACAGAAAGAAATCTCAGGACAAATTCATATTTCCCAGATGTATTAAATGATGTTGGAGGTGTTCATGTGGGAAAGGGCATTGACCTCCCCTGTGGCCTGAGAAGAACAGAGCATCTCCTTTCTGTCACCCAGTCATAAGCTAATACAATCCATTTGAGGGAAACCCTGAAGAAAACGAGACAGATTAGCACAACACTGGAGAAGAAAATGACTGTTTGTGAGACTCAAACAAGGGGGTTACATTACACTTTTAACCTGTGTTCCAATTAACAACAGGCTGCATTAATGAGAGTTATCTCATTCAAGTTTTACAGCACACTTGTAGGTTTAAATATTATGGTCACCATTGTACAATATTTTTAATGAGAAGGTGGAATTGCTCTTTTATGTTCAGAAAAGGCCGAAGAGGCTTAAAGTTCTGGTTAACAAATTACTTTTCTCCCAAAGATTGTTTTTTGGGGGGGAGGGAGGAAGTCTTGCTCATAGAGAGGAAAATAATTCTTGGCCAAAGCCTGGGACCCAGCCTGTGGCCTAATTGTTATGTGGTATGACAGTCAAGTGGCTGCAGTGAATGATGTATAAATGCAGACAGCGATACAGTATTTAGATGAGTTACTGCTGAAGGCTGTAAAATCTCTCTCTTTAAGGACAAAATGGGCACTTATCAGCCATAGAGAGCTGGAGTCTACTCCACAGTTTTGATGTTTGAATCTTTATCAGTAAAATATCTATTGAGAATATGCACAAAACGGAAATGTTTACTTTATCTAAAATTACATGTATGGTTCTGGACATTTAACTATTATACAACATTTACAAAAAAAGTAATTTGAAAGGATACAAAATGTGTACATGAGTATGATTTCATGTGTTTTCTTCCTCTATCCAAATACAAAGATTTTCACTACCCTCGGGTCACCATATCTTAATTTGAAGACCAGTAATTAAGACATCTCCTTGCAAAATATTTCTCAGGGCTTGAAGAAGCAAGAGATTATAAAATTCAAGAGGGGGCTGGAGAGATAGCCTAGCGGTTAAGAGCACTGATGCTCTTGCAGAGGACTCAGGTTCAATCCCCAGCACCCACATGGTGGCTAAGAACCGTCTGAAACTCCAATTCCAGGAGAACTCCAGTTCCAGGGGAATTTGAGACCCTCTTCTGACCTCCGCAGCATTGCACGACACAGGTGCACAGTCCTGCATGCAGACAATACATTCATACATATGCAAAAATAAGTAATAAAAAAATTTAAAAAAATAAAAATAAAAAAAATAAAATTCAAGAGGGACAGAGGCTGGGCATTAGTAAATTTCTAAAAGCATAATGTATGCCTCATTCACCAGCTTTCCAAGCAGATGGAGTTCTGAGACTTGAGGACTTCTCCAGTCAGTCAACAAGGCTGGAAGGTCACTATGGTTGGACCATTAGGAGTGACATCCAAGGATCACATCAAGAGCTGTCTCTGTATGAAATCAAGATTCAGAGTGAAGCAAATCTCTTGTTGAGGTTCTTGGAGGGAATGGCAGACCTGGGGCCCCCTGGGATCGTTGGTGCAATGTATTGTGATATGTAACAATGTGAATCCTCTAGTGCCCCGTTGCCTTCCCTTGCGCGTGTCACCAATACTCCAACTTTCACTAAGAGTGGCCAGCAGACGGTTTGCCTGTCTGAATGTAGACTTTATGAGTAAAATATCATCACTTTCCTAAAGACATGAAAAACTGAGGTTATTGAATAAAATCATACATTCGCCATCCATATATAGATAGAAATAGAAAGATACATATATAGATGATGATGATGATAGATAGATAGATACATAGATAGATAGATAGATAGATAGATAGTTGATAGATAGATAAAGTATTTGCATTTGACCCAAACCAAGATGAATTAACAAAGTGCTCTACACAGTCTGTTACTGTGCTGGTGGTCGACTTTCATGTTTTTTCTGAATTGCACTACACATCTTTGATGTTGAGCTTTCCACTGTCCATCCCCTACTCTTACAATTTTAAGAATATACAGAAAACTCCCTTGTTTGAGAAGGTAGTCTGTCAAAGAAGTGAACAGAAGTCAGCCCAGAATTATGTACTAAAGAAGAGGAAGGGGAGGGAGAGGTCAGGCTTTACATAGAGATAATCTACTCCCTTTCTAGCTATGTAAGGGTGTCAGAATATAAATTCATGATATTTTTAAAAAGCATAAAGGAACACTAGAAGTGGAGATAATATGGAGAATGAAAAGATGGAAAGTTGGAGAGGGGGGAGGAGAGAGAGGAAAAAAAGAGAGAGGGAGGAATAAATACGCCCCTCTCAGTGACAACTTTTTTAAATCAGATGGTGGCAGGTCATGTTATTGGCATGTCAGCTTAACCGGCATCCTTATCTTCCACTATGGTAATGTTGACTGGATTTGGGGCAGTGGAGGAGAGGTAAGACAAGGAAAATCGGTTCACTTCTTGATATGATCATTCTCACATCTACTGATAACATGGTGCTGTGAGAGCCATCTAGGTTTAAAAGAACACTGCCTAGAGTATTTAAATGTACTCACCCAGCATCCCATTGATATGGAATTAAGTAATTTAATCCCGATCCTCCACTCCCAGCATCTTTTCCTTTGACCAATCTTAAATTCTAACTATGCTTCTATCAACCAAGTTTTCTAAGTTAATTTATCTCTTATCTCTGAACTATTACAGTTTCCCACATGTAAAATGGCACAATGACAGTGGCACGCCACACACAAAAATATTTGGTTGATGGTGTGTCATCTAAGTGGACTTGTGAAATTATAATGGAGCTTGCTTAGAAATTTCTATAGCTTTCTGATGTCTGAGACATCATAATATCTTGGAGCTGTGCATTATTTATGTGTTTGCTAGCTAAATAAACCTGCTTGCTGACACTTGTATAGAAGTGTAGTGTATAGTATATACCACTCTGTAAGACAACAAGTGACTATCAATAATTTATGTCTTTACTGTAGTACTTAGAGTTATTTTATAGTACACCTCTTCTACTTCTGCATATTTGTATTTACTGTAATGCATGATGCTGTATACATCTCCTGCCTACCTTATCACTTGATGACATCATTTTTATCTTATGCTTGTTTCAGTAACATACTATTTGGTTCGTGAATGCCTTGTGGTATGCCATACAATGGCAACAGGCTATGCCATATAAATATATATAGATATATATAGATATATATCTATATATATTTATACACATATATAATATATAAGTAATAGTTATACTACATAGGTTTATGTAAGTATACTTTCTGATGTTCAAGCAATAAAACTGCAAAGTACATATTTCTCAAAGCATTTCTCTGCCATTAATTGTTGCATAACTGTACAAACCTTGTAGAGATACTGTGAGACAATATGCTGTAATATCCATCCAGCTAAATTTTGAATACACAGTAAGTGTTTAATAAATGCTGTCTCTCCTCTCACCTCCAGTGAGTTACTAATTAAAATTCCCATTTTGAGCCGGGCATGGTGGCACATGCCTTTAATGCCAGCACCCAGGAGGCAGAGGCAGGCAGATCTTTGTGCGTTCGAGGCCAGTCTGGTTGGTCTACATAATGAGTTCCAGGATAGCTAGAGCTTCAGGGAGACTCTGTCTCAAAAAGACCAAAAGAAACAAACAAAACAAAACAAAAAATTCCCATTTTGAGATAATCTTAGCTTTGTGTACACTTGCAAGAAATAACAGAAAGATTCTTGAACAAGCCAGATAGGATTGCATTAAACCAGTAAATCCATGTAGAGATAATTAATTACTGGTGTTATACAGTCCTCCAGTTCCTAAACATGGTATTATCTCTTGATTTGTCCAGATTTCCATCAGTTCCTTTCATTAACTCTTATTTTTGGCATAGTGATCTTGTATAGATGTTGTTAAATTCACCCATTTTATTTCCTTGAGAATAATCATAAATGATAATAGTTTTCATATTTGGGTATTTCCATATTTGTTTTTAGGTATACAAAAATGAGATTGACTTCTGTGTATTCACCATGCATCTTGTGACTTCATGAAACTTTTTAATTAGTTTTAGAACTTGTAGCCAGGCGTGCTAGCGATCGCCTTTAATCCTAGCATTTGGGAGGCAGAGGCAGGCAGATCTTTGTGAGTTCAAGGCCAGCCTGGTCTACAGAGTGAGTTCCAGGACAGCTGGAGCTACAGGGAGACCCTGTCTCAAAAAGATCAAAAAAAAAAAAAAGAACTTGTGTAGAGCTTGTGAGCTTTGGTGAGTAGATAATCGTCGGATGTGCAGATAGAGGCAGTTGCATTTCTTTTTTTTTTTTTTTTTGACAGGGTCTCCCTGTAGCTCTGGTTGTCCTGGAACTCATTCTGTAGACCAGGCTGGCCTCGGACTCACAGAGATCCGCGTGCCTCTGCCTCCCAAGTGCTAGGATTAAAGGCGTGCACCACCACGCCCGGCATTTATTTATTTCTGTATGTGTATGAATGTACTGTCTGCATGCAAGTCTGTGCACCCGTGTCGTGCAATGCCGCGGAGTTCAGAAGAGGGTCTCGGATTCCCCTGGAACTGGAGTTCTCCTGGAATTGGAGTCTCAGACGGTTCTCGGCCGCCATGTGGGTGCTGGGGATCGAACCCGGGTCCTCTGCAAGAGCGGGCGGCGCTCTTAACCGCTAGGCCATCTCTCCAGCCCCGGCAGTTGCATTTCTTCCTGACCTGTGTGCCTTTTATTTCTTTTCCTTGCCTCACTGAAGTGACCGGAACTTGCTGTACCGCGTGAATAGCCTAGTGAGCACCGAGCTTTGTCCCCACTCTCAGAATAGTATTTCATCCTCTCTATTATGTACACTAGCTGTTGGATTTTTGTAGAGGTTCCATGCCAAATGAAGGAAGGTCCCCTCCACTCCTACGTTGCTAAGAATCTTTTTGATCATAAATTGGTGCTAGACTTTGCCAAATGTTTCTTCTATATTTATTGATACGATTATGTGATTTTTTTTTCTTTAGCCTTATGGTATAGTATGTTATACTGATTTATTTTTGAATGTGTCACCAGATTTACATACCTATAATAAATTCCATGTGAATATATAATTCGATTATATATTTATGGCTTTGATTTGCTAACATTTTTTGTGGATTTGCATCTGAGTCTATGAGAAATATTGGTCTATAGTTTTATTTATTATTTCGTACTCTTTGTTTGGGGTTCGTGAATTAGGGGCTATGTTTTCCTCCTATGTATATAACTGGAAATAATTTTGTAAAAATTGATATTAACTCTTCTCTCAAGTTTGATTGAACTCCTTAGTGATAATTTCTAGGCCTGAAATTTTCTTTAAGGAACAATTTAGTTAAATATTCCTCTTTGTTGATGCAAGATGATTTTGATTGTATATTTCATTTTGATTGAGTTTTGACATCTTGTGGTTTTGTTTTTTTTTTTAAATCTCTCATTCTAAATTGTCATATTTATTATTATAAAGTTGTTTAAGTCTTCTTTGCCGGCTATGTAACAAAGGCAGAGTTACCCCTGAAATCCTGGAACCTGTAAACTTTGCCCTATGTGCAGTATCGGTCTTGATAGATGTGATTTTGAAATGGAAAGATTATCCTGAAGGTAGCACGAGCAATCACAGGCATCCTTAAAGTAGGAAAGATGTGGAAGATTTATCCAAATAAAGGAGTGGAAATCAATGTGAATAACCTAAATAAAATGCTAAGGTCCTGTCTTTAAAGATGAGGCCACAGCCAAGGAATTAAAGAAATAAAGCAAGAGATTCTGCTGGTTGATGCTGTCCTTCAAGTATTGTGTGAATTTACTGATACCATGTGTTCTGTCAGGTACTAAGGAGAGATGTTACAGTCTTCAGATATAATTGCGTATCTGCTTGTCTGCTCAGTTCTATCCACTTTGTGGCAACAGGTGGTTTGATTACGTACACATTTATGATTATCCCCCCCTTCCTAGTGATATGGAGAAGACCTTCATTGTCTCTGGAAAACCTTTAGTGTATGTGAATTCACCATTGTCTGACATATTAATATCAGCTATTTGTGATTGTTTTTGTTACTGATTGCAAAGTGTATCTTTTTCACCTTTTACTTCCAACTTTACATATTGAATTTGAAGTTGAGTTTCTTCTAAACATAATATAGGCAAGTCATTTTTTCTTTATTTAAATTGTCCATTTTTTTTAGGAGTTCACACTTTTCCCTTTAATTTTAATTTAATACAATTACTCTGTAATTGTAATTAATTGTGTTATATTGGTGGAGGGTATTCATATTTTAGTCTGAAAATAAGTAGTAAGTTAATTCTGGAGCCTGTTAAGGGATTCACATTATAACAGCACAGTTGCCTTCAGATAAAAAGAAATATAACATTAACTTTGCTCAGCTTGCCTTTCAACTAGGGGTTTGGTGCTAGCATCAAAAAATGAGGGACAACATTCATTCATCATTTGTTTTTCTGGGACTGTGTTACTTCATTTAGCATAAGGACTTCGAGTTCCAGCCATTTACCTGCAAAGTTCATGATGTCATCTTTCTTTACTGCTGCATAGAATTCCATTGTGTAGATTTAGCACATTTTCCCTATCCACTCTTTGCTTGAGGGACACCTGGGTTGCTTCCAGCTCTTTACTATTGTGAAGAGTGCTGCAATAAACATAGATGTGCATGGATTAATTATTAGTGATGTTGAACACTTTTTAAGATGTTTCTCAGCCACTTTTACTTCTTCATTTGTGAAGTCTCTGTTCAGCTCTTTACTCCATCATTTGAGTGGGTCATTTGTTTTCTTCCTCCTTTGTTTTTTGAGTAGTTTATACACTCTGGATGTTAATGCTCTATCAGATGTATCACTGGTGAAGGTTTCCTCCCACTCTGTGGGTTTTCTTTTTCACTTCTTGATTGTTTCTTTCGCTGTACAGAAGCTCTTGAGTTTAATAAGGTCCCATTTGTCAATTGTTGACCTTATATTTTGTGTAGCTGCTATCTGATTTAGAAAGTCTTTTCTTATACCCATGTCTTGTAGGTTACTACCAACGTTTTCTTATATTATTTTCAGAGTTTCAGGTTTCACATTGAGGTCTTTGATCCATTTGGAGTTGATTTTTGTACATGGTAAGAGGTAAGGGTTTAGTTTTATACTTCTACAAGTGGTAATCCAGTTATGCCAACACCATTTGCTGAAGATGCTGTCTTTCCTCCATTGAGTCTTCTTGGCCCCTTTGTCGAATATGAGGTGGCTGAAATTAGATGTGTTCAGGTTTGGATCCTCAGTTTTGTTCCCTTTATCTACAGGCCTGTTTCTGTTTCAATACCAGGCTGTTTTTATGACTATAGCCCTGTAATATAGTTTGAAGTCTGGTACGGCAATCCCCCCTGTATTGCTCTTTTTGCTCAGGGTTGCTTTGGCTATCCAGGGTCTTTTGTTTCTCCATATGAAATTTAGGACTTTTTTCTAGGTCTGTGAAGAAGCTCGTGGGGATTCTAATTTGGATTGCATTGAATCTGTATATTACTTCAGGTAGGATGGTCATTTTTACTATATTGATTCTTTCAACCCATCTAAACTGTCCATTTTATATTTTGATTAGCATATTAATATTGTTCATGTTTAAGGTTGATTTTTTATCCACTCGTCGTTTGTTGGAATAGTTTTAGTATTCCTCTTCCATGCAGTGTTGGTAAGAACATCAGTCTGTACTTTCTCAGCAGTTGCTTTTTGTGGCATACTGTACATAGTGGCTTACAACAGTCTGCTGGTATCAGTGCTTAATAATTTCAAATAAATATGGACATTTTTCTTCTACTCTCCACATTTTTAAATTTTTTAAATTTTATTTTATTTATTTATGTGTATGAATGTACTGTTTTGCGTGTAGGTCTGTGCACCCGTGTCATGCAATGCCGCGGAGGTCAGAAGAGGGTCTCGGAATCCCCTGGAACTGGAGTTCTTGTGGAATTGGAGTTACAGACGGTTCTCAGCCATGTGGGTGCTGGGGATCGAACCCGGGTCCTCTGCAAGAGCGGTCGGCGCCCTTAACCGCTAGGCCATCTCTCCAGCCCCCTACTCTCCACATTTTTAAACATAACCATCTTAAAGTGTATCTATATGATCGATCACCACATCAGATGAGGATGTGATTTTTGCTTTAACCATCAAATATAAGTGGATTGTATTATTGTATTTGCTGCTGTGTTTACAAGTTCTAGTGCTCTTGGGTTTTTTTTTCGGAATTTCCAACCTTCCTTCTGTATTATCTCCTGACTGTTCATTCCTTCAGGATGGATTTTCTTGTAACAAACTCTTTTACTTTCCTTTGTCTTCTCTGTCTCAGAAGTCTTCAATCCTTCTACTTGTCCTTGATAAAGGAAGTTTATTGGAAATAGAAACTATGTTTGACAATTCTGTTGGTACTTGGAAAATGATGTGTCACTTCTGGTGACTTCCATGGCTTCAGATAAAAAGTCCGTTCCTACTTAAAAATCACAATTACTTCCCTCTGGCTACTTTGTAACTGTATTTTCTGCAGAAGGTAACCTATATCCTGTGCTCTTTATTTTGTCATCTTTATTCTCTGCTGGTTCCTTGGCTTCTTGAATGTATATGTGCCATTTGTAAAATTGGGAATCTTCTTTGTTAATGAATTGGCTACTTTTCCAATATCATGCCATCTTTTTCTTCTGAGGTCTAAGAATACAAAAGCTCTCCAATCTTCCTCTAGGTTAATTTTCTCTGTTTTTTTTTTCTTGGTCATTCACCTGAGATGAATTCTATTGAATTGTCCTCTTCATTCATTCTGACATGTCTACTATACGGTTGAGCCTGTACAGCAAGTTTTCATGTGGGTATTGCAACTTTCAACCCTGCACTTATTTTTACAATTTGTTTGTTTGCTGAGTTTTCCTCTTTTTTCCTTTGTTTTGAAGCATTTCTATGTTGGCGTCTTACCAGATAACTCCACCATCCGGTACGCCTTGCTGACATCTCGTTGCTGGTAAGCTGGGGGACTTTCCATTATCTCTGGAATATTTGGGGTATTCTCTTTTGACATTCCAGATCCTACTTAATCTTAACTTCTAGAAAGCATTAGTATTTCTGGTATACATGTTGTAAAATCCAGGTAGTCGTATGTTTGGCTTCATGCTAGTTTCCACCAGAATACCACCATCAAAAACAGGACAAAATTCATAGTGCCTTCTTACAAGTGGGCAGATTGGACACTTATTTCTCCCTTTGGTCCTAGCAAAAGTGGTCACCAACTCACACACTGCCTTTCTATGGGCAGCTGGGTAGAGATCACTGTCCTTACTGCTGCTGCAAAAAAGAGGGCTGACCCGACTCTGCTGCTGCAGGTGGGGACAGGGTGGTTCTCTAAACCTCTAGTCCTTTAGATCATCTTCTTCTGCTACTATAGATAGTGATGGGATGGCATCTTGCTCCCCACTGCATCTTGCTGGTACCAGAAGTAAGGAGCGTAGGAAATGTGAACATGAATTAGTTTAGAGCAGTCTTCTTGCTTGGAGGTTAGGGATAGAGGCTCAGAGTCATCACCAGACCGTGCTGACATGGCTCCGTTTTAGAGAACTGACCACTGCCTGTGCCTACCAGGTGAGAACGGAAGTCTAGTTACCTCAGCTACCACCTTGGCAAGGACTCAGAGCACCACCTGCTTCTTCAGAGGTGTAGAGGGTAGGGATTAGCCTCCTGCTGATGTCACTGCAGCAGCGAATGGTGGTAGCCAGCTCTTCCCTTTGCTGATTGACAGGGGTATGGAAAGCAGTAGCGTGACCCTGGTTACAATAGCCCTTTCCTCGCTGGGGGGAGGTGGGGGGTTTCAAACCGTTGAAAAGTTACATGAATCTCAGCTGAACCAGAGCCCCCAGGAAGGTGAAGGGACAATGGACAGTCATGAGGACAACACTGAGGCCACAGCTTCATCAGGAGCCCAAGGAGAGCAAGGCCAGACTCAAGTGTCTGAGACTGGCTCTAAGATTGGTTTCCAGTTGCCTGATTCCTGGCCGAGGAATGGCCAGATCAGAAGAGTGTCATGTCTCCTGGGTGTATGGACCAGATGGAGCAATGTACCCTGGAGTAAGGGTAGCATGTCTATCAAAGACAGACCCAGATGGGACCCAAGAATAACAGTTTCTCCCAATGAAGAAGGGCTCAACTCTCAGAACATACAGAACATATAAATATTTAAAATACTTTGCTAGTTAGAAGCATCTCATGCCCGGGAGCTGTTCCTGGTATCTGAATTTGATAGCAGGGGCACTGAACCTATAACTTGGAGAATCTGTGCTGGAACTGAACTAAATTGTTAAACGGCTGTGATCTGGAAATCAGAGAACTGGATGGTCCTCAAAAAACCAGGAAATCAAAATGCATAGTAGAAATTGAGCATGTGAGCTTCACGCCAGCCAGCCGTGTCAGCATGCTCTGAGCTTCACGCCAGCCAGCTGTGTCAGCAGGCTCTGAGCTTCACACCAGCCAGCCGTGTCAGCAGGCACAGGGTAGGTGTTTAGGAGCATCTCAACTAAAACTAATGCTGAACGGAGGTCAGAAAGTCTCTCCTGGTTGCCAATGTAAATAAGGATTCCACCTGACCTAAAGCTGAATCTGGATAAGTGTGGTAGTGCAGACTTGTGACCCCAGCTACTTGGTAGGCAGGGGCAAAGCCAAGCCCTGCCTGGGCAACTTAGTGAGACCCTATTTCCAAATGAAACAGAAAAGGGCTGGGATGTAAGTGTCCAGCATGCAGAGACCCCATGCTTGTGCAAATACTGCTTTTCCTCTCCAAACTGATAGATAGGGAGCAAAGTTGACTAGTCACAAAAATGTGAGGAGTCATAGAAATGTTCTCAAACTGGGCGGCAATAATGGTTGCACAATTTAAAATATTACTAAAAAAACCTCTAAATTATCATAAAAGACTATTGCAATAAAGTTAAGCATAAAAGCACTGCAGATAAAATCAAAATAGATGTGGGCGAATTAAGGGGTTCTCAAAACAAGTCATATTCTTGAACAGATATTCTGCTCACAGGTGAACCAATATGAAACCCTAAAGCTGGGAGAACATGCCTCTTTGTCTCTAGTAAGATTCTGCTAAAGCTAGGCATAAGCAGCATTAAGACTGAGCTGTGGGCTAGTACAGGGTTCTGTTACTCCAGCACACTCCCCTCCTCCACTTCCATCATTCCATCATGGACTGTGGTCACTTTCTGAATTCACTTACCTTGAATTATTCGCCAAGTTGGGCCTGTCCTCCTTGGCTAGGGCACAGAACTGGAGATCCCACCCCTGCATTACCTGCATCCTGGGCACTGCCACCTCACAGTCCTCAGTGCCATCTCCTCTTGTGATTCTACATCTGCTGACATCAAGAACATCTCACAGTCAAAGATGAAGGTGTTTTAACTCCATGGCCAGGACAGGGGTATGCCTTTACCTCTCTGTGGGCTTGCAGTTTCACCCAGCAGCTCTGTGCTGGGGCTACAAAGAATCAGAGTGCTGGGTTTTGTCCTGCTGTCCTAGTACTGGTGGTACCTGTAAAAGAAAGATGCCCCAGAACCCTGCTATTCACACAGGTACCAGACTCCTATCAAATTTCTAGCTGGGCTTTCCTTGTTAGAAGTTCCACAAATATATTTTTTTTCACTAGGTCTAAACTCACTCATGGCTCCACCCAGGAGGGGTGGGCTAAGACACGTGGACATTCTCAGTGGGTAAATAAGTTGATCACTGGTTAACGCAGTGCTCTTTAAATGGTAGCTGGGCATTGACGGCCACCTGAATGGTGACGCTGGCAAGAGTAAAGCTTCATAGTTCATTGGTGGTTCTGAGTAACTCAGCTTGATACATGTAGTGGTTTGAATGAGACAGTCCCCCGTAGGCTCTGAGTATTTGGACGTTTTGTCCCCAGTTGATGGCACTATTTTGGGGAGGCTTTAGAAGGTGTGGCCACGCCCAGAGGAAGCAGGCCACTGGGAGTGGGCTTTGAGAGTCCCTAAGCCTTGCATTTCAGTTGCTCTCTGCTTCCCCGTGTCTGCTTGAAGCGTGGTCACTCTGTTTCCTGCTTCGGCCACCTCCTGCCACCATGCCTCCCCTGCCATTATGGACTCTCCCCTAGAACCGTAAGCTCAAATAAACTTTTCCTTTTTATACATTTCCTTGGTCATGGTGTTTTATCACAGCAACAGAAAAGTAACTAATAACAATACATTAATTCAATACACAGTATTTGCCCATCTTGGTAGCAAAATAAAGACTCTGCTTTGGTTTGAACACATCCTTCCCAGGGCTGGAGCAGCTTCCACTCAGCTAGTGGAGTGTGTTCCATGATTTCTCACACGCCCCAACCAAATAGTGCATTCCTTTCCTCCTCAAACAGCATCCTCTCAGAGAGCAGCCCCAGCAGGAAAGTAACTAAATCCTTCATGTATCTACTCATCTCTCAACCTAGCACTTTGGGTTGAGAGTCATAGGCAGGTGCTTGTATGGGCCAACCATCCACTCATCAATGGGCTCAGGGCCAGGCAAATATCCTTAGGGTAAATCACTTCACTGATAGAGGACACATGTTTTCCCCAGAGTACTGAAAGGCAAAGAAACTCAAAATCTCCATCTGTGCTCAAGGAAATAGGAAAATTTCACCCCAATCTTGTCACCTGTAGTGTCTTACACTTCTCCAAGGGGATGATTTCCACACTGGGAATTACAGATCAGGTCTTGAGCAGGTGCAATGTTGCACTAAGCTTTCAGGAGCAGGCCTGTCCAGATAGGCTTTGTTAGGCTCTTTAAATAATGTAAATAAAGTAATTGCCCAGTGAAAATATTAGGAGCGTCCTCATATGAACTGTCTGTTCCACTGTGTCTCTAACTCTATTACCAGTCCTTCATGGTGGGTACAGCCAATGTTTCTGTGCTGTTCTGGGATGTCTCTGTCAGTGGAACACACTCTCAGTTAAGGAGCTATTATCTAATGAAAGTCTGAGACAGCACACAGATCACAGGATTTCTTGCACCCTAAGCAGCTTGCCACGTTCAGCAAACCATAGCTAGAACAGCACAGAGGCTGTGTTGCTGCACAAACAGATTATCTGCAGAGTTTATACCGGGTAAGCAAATTTGACCAGGCCTGTAGATGGGAGTGGAAATCTAGCTTTACATTTTATTTTATGGCTGTCTATGCTGCCCTGTTTCTTAATTTTGTTGTGCTGATATAAAACAAAAATCTACTTTTTTGGTTCCCAAAACTCAAATAAGAAGTTCAAACCAGCATCTCTCTGAGAGGACCCCTTCAGAGACATGCCCCCATGGTGCCTGATGGGCCCCTCTGATCTGTGCAGCAGTATCCCGAGAGAAGGTGACCTCCTGTCTGTACACTTCATACTGAAGTGGGTAAGACGAGATTGTCAGACAACCAGTAGAGCTGAACTGAGTGTTATTGTACTGTGTTGTGTGTGTTGATTAAACCTGAGGTTTTTATAGAATGATATCAAAAGATTCAAGTCACTACATTAATAAAACTGTCACCTTTTAACATCATAACAAATGTGTATGAATCATTTATACAATTTTTTTCTATCAAATGATGTTTGACAATAATCAGATGATAATGAAATGTATAATTAATAATAAAAATGCCAACATCTGTTAGCTCATTATTACAGACTGATTTTTCAGTGTATACTATTTCAAATGTGTCACCATTAACCTAATTTATATTAAAATCTGCTAAATACAATCTGCCGTCATTAGTTGTTCATTTGAGTTGGCACCCAACACCACATAGACATTTCCTCTCTGCTCTCTGCCCCTCACTTTGGTCTAACCCCCAATCCCCCAATTGTGTTTTACAAGGAGCTTCCTGTGCTGGCCCTCAACAGATGGATTGGGTGCTAGCTGTGGCCCTCAGCTGCAGAAGATCAGTGCTCCAGCCTGAAACAGTGGCACTGTCTCAGGAGGAAGCTGACCTGCAGCTGACGTCAACATCTCCTTTGTGCTTACCCACAGGGGCCAGGGCAACTCTTCCAGCAGGAAGCTCAGGTGTAGGAAGCTTCCCCTGCTATGGAGCAGGTACAGCACAGTCCTGCTAAGGGAAGGGGAGTGGGCGCCTGTGGTCACTGTGGGGAACTGACCCCTCAGTGCACAGGCCAGTTGGTCACTTTTGTAACCCAACCTCAGGTCCTTATCCCAGGCAGAAGAACGCCTCCCGTCTGGCTGTGGTTTCCCACCTGTCCAGAGACTGTTGGTCTCTGGACAGGAATTTCAGGCTGATGGCTGATGGCCTGTCTTCAGCCTACACCCACTCACAATTCACTTCACAGCTGGTGACCTGATAGGTCTCCATCCAGCCCCATTGTACTGACCAACATTACACTAGCTTACCAGGGTGGTGGTCTGATAGACCTCTGTCCAACCCACTAGCCACCAACACTGGAAATCCAGGCCTGCTTTGGTCTGTATGGGTGCAAAACAACTACCAGGAATTCTGTATAATGATGGTAATAGAGAATTCAATTTATTGCCTGCTGCAAGTCACTTTTATAAGCAAAATGACATAATCTCCCAGAGCCAATCACAGAAACCCAGTCTCGCGCCACTGTATACTGCTGCTCTGCCTACCATCATGTGCCTGTGTCACATTGCTCCCTCTTGGGGTGGGGTCAGAGGAATCCCATGATTTCCACATTGTGCCCTGAGGGATGCTAGCTGAGAACTAGCCCCTAGTTCAAACTGGATCATCCCACACTCGTGGGCTCTGCTCTCAGGACACATCATCCTATGCAGAGTTTCAAACCATATCTACTCTAAGGTTCACTCAGCTGAGGGCAGATTCCTCCAAACAGACAACCACTAGTGGTCTAACATCCAATGTTCCCACTGTTGGAAAGCACATCTACACCACCAGTCTGCTGCATCTTATAAGTTCAGACAGGAAGAAAATGCTCAAAAGAAACAGAATGGCATGTATGCTAAGGGACCACAGGACCCAAAAGAAAGAGACTCTAATGGCCAAAGCGGGAACCTCTTAAGAAAGAAAATAGAGCCAGGCATGGTGTTGCATGCCTTTAATCCCAGCACTTGGTAGGCAGGGGCAGGGGGATCTCTGTGAGTTTGAGACCAGCCTGGTCTACACGGCAAGTTCTAGGCCAGGTAGGGCTACAGTGAGACCCTGTCTCAAAAAGACAAGAAAGAAAGAAAAAAGAAAGAAGAAAGAAAAAGAAAGAAAGAAAGAAAGAGAAAGAGTAATAGGTATTGAATCTACAATGCTACATATAAATAAATAATAAATTAATAGATAAATAATAAAGTAATAAATAATAAATGATTGAATATATGAATAAATGGGAAATAAGAGTCAAACTCTGGTGCAGAATATTTGGAATAATTTCTGCAGGTGTTCTGTCCCACTCCCAAGGAGCACATGGCTCCCCACTCCTTACTGTGGGCCGAGCATGGCACCTTCCTTTCAAAGAGTCATGTGTGGAAATGGAGACAGGTGAAAGGATGGTGGAGAAACCTGGCACATACTACTTCAGGCAGATGACCAAGGCCAATGTTAATGGTGTGCAACCAACATGCATGATGTAAATGTATTTCGGGTGGGCCATCTTTCTCCCAAAGGCTCATAGTCCCAGTGTTTTACCCTAAAAACTTCTTTCTGGTATTAATATCTTTAAAAAGACTTTTAAAATAAAAGTACTTATTATCAAATAAAATATTGATAAATCTGAGTTTTTATTTTTTAGTTGTACTCTTATCATGAAAAAGTATTTAAAATACATTCTAAAGAAGGAACATCTTCCTTTAGAATTTTTATATTTATTAATTGTGTGTGTGTGTGTGTGTGTGTGTGTGTGCGCGCACGCGCGCATACATGTGCATGCTGTGGCTCTTCTGGGCAGGTCAAAGACACCTTCTTTGGAATTTGGTTCTCCTTCCATCTTGTGGGTCTTGGAGTTAGAACTCAGGTCATCAGTCTTGGCAGCAATTGCCATTACCTGCTGAGTCATCTCACTAGCCCAAGAGGTACATTTTCAGAATCTCCATTCTACTGTAAGAGAAAAGTAATCATCAACCTTAACCAGCCCTGAACTCTGTGAACTACGATAACAACTAATCTGTTAAGATGTACCCCACTGCTGCAATAGTGGCATGGACGTTATGGAAGTAACTACTTTGTGATTGGATTTAAGATTCACTTCACAAGATGGAGCCCGTCCATACGCGGTACAACTATCAGGGCCAAGAACCTGTGACTAAACAGGTTGTAGGCCATGTGGGGAACCTACTACTCTTACTCTGCTAAAAAGACTCCTAATAATTTAATTTTACCCATTGATTAGTGGTTCTCTCAACACTCACCAGAGAAGGTTCTTCTTACACCATATGGTGCTTAACAGAGAGACCCATAATTGGCCAAGGGGCAGAGGATCAGAGACTGCAGAGAGATTGTAAATGGAACACCTATATCATAAGCTCTCCTCCCAAGGCTCAGAGCTTATTATGGAAAAGGGGATGGAAAGATTCTAAGAGCCAGAGGTAGTGGACAGCTACAAAGACACAGTGTTTTCTAGATAGCAGGGCTGTGTACATGTGAACGCACAGCAATTGTTACAACATGCATGAAAATTCTGCAAGATCAAACCAGACAAAATCCAGGCCTCGAGCCAGGAGAGTTGGATAAGAAACCCCAGCTCTAGCTGAGGATCTATAAGCAATTGATAGCTGCTGGGAGCCAGAGAGTCCGTTTTCTCTAAGGGCAGGGGATGCCTGGTAAGTTGACCAGGCTCCAAGGGATGGGCCCACACCCAAGTGCACTTGGAGAAGACAAAGTAGACTCAGTAGATCTTGGAAAAATAACACTATTAGGGGGAATCAAGTTAAGGAGGGAGGTAATAGGATGAGGGTAGAGGGTAGAGATGGAAGGTGGGGTCTGAATATAATCAAAATACATTTTATGAATTTCTCACAGAATCAATAAAAATATTTTTAAGGGGCCAGAGAGATAGTTCAACAGTTAAGAGTACTGGCTGGGCTGGAGAGATGGCCTAGCGGTTGAGAGCACTGACCGCTCTTGCAGAGGACCCGGGTTCAATCCCCAGCACCCACATGGCGGCCGAGAACCGTCTGAAACTCCAATTCCAGGAGAACTCCAGTTCCAGGGGAATCTGAGACCCTCTTCTGACCTCCGCGGCATTGCACGACACTGGTGCACAAACTTGCATGCAGACAGTACATTCATACACATACAGAAATAAATAAAATTAATAAAAAAAATTAAAAAGAGTAGTGGCTGCTCTTACAGAGGACTGGGGTTCTATTCTTAGCACCCATATGGCAACCATTCTTAACTCCAGTTCCAGAGGATCCAACACCCTCTTCTGTCCTCCTTGGGCACTGCACAACATGGGTGCACACACCTGCATTCAAGCAATACATTTGTACACATAAAATAAAAATAATAATTAAATTTTTAAGAAGCTACTTGATGAATATTGTTCAAAAATGAACAAAGTCAAGCTGAGCATGGTGGTGCATCTTTTTGATCCTAGCACTGGGGAGGCAGAGGCAGGTGGATTTCTGTGAGATCAAGGCCAGCCTGATCTATATAGCAAGTTCTAGGCCAGTTGGGGCTACAGGGAGACCCTTTCCACAAAACAAACAAAAAACTATCGAAGTCATAAAAATAAGGAATGTTTAGGAAATGTTTTGGCTAGTAGAGGAGCTCAAAGATACAGCTACATGTGATGTGGTCTCCAGGATGAGACCTTCGGACATATAAGTATCATCAGCTAAAAGGTGTAGACATTTAAATACACCACAGATGTTAGTGAACAACCACATTTCTGGACTGCTCACTATTACTGGGAAACATATGAAACTAATGTAACTTGTTAGTAATGTGGAACCTGGGTACTGAAGTACATTGGAAATCTCTGTAGTCATCTTCTGAAATTTCTAGGCTATCTAAAACCACTCCAAAAATGAAGTCTTCATCTTAATAAAGAACATGTGATTTTTTTTTTCCTTAAGAAATGTCAGCCATTAGAGATCATTCACGGTATGGGGGGGGGGGGCACCAGCTGGAGCCAAGGCGAGATTCAAGTGTGTGAGCTGTCACACCACCAGCTGGGAAAACTCTGCATGTGAGGTGGATGGACCCGGGTATCTCAGAAAGAGAATAGATGAAGAAACATAACAACATTATCTTCAAAAGCTTGGCATAGTAAGCAACCCTTGAGATCGTGCCTGTCTTCCCCTTGTGTGCTAGTACAGCTATCTGTGTGTAGAGGGAGCTCAAAGAATGGTCCTGAATTTGAATGAAATCATCGAATCTCTCTCAAGGAGGAGCCTAGTGCCCCTGAACGAGCTTCAGATATGGTTCAAGAATCACCGAAAAGAAAAGTGCATATTAACTGATTAAAATGACTTTTCTACACTGTGAGACTTAGTTGACATTTTGGAGATTTGTTTCTTCTCTCTTATGACCCTGGGGTCATCAGTTAGCCGTCTGACCCCTAGTGCTCAGTGTCCAAGCAAATGTTACTATATAATACACTTCTCAAGTAGAGTTAACTAGTCACAAAACATCCTAATTATGTACAGGCAAAGGAATTTGATATTCATGTTAAATATGGTCACAAGCCACTCTTGAAGGCAAGCTGAAAATTATATACCTTTCTTTTTACAAAGTTCATTTCTGAAACAGAGAGGAATAACACTATTATACACCTACACAATCCTTTATATTCAAGAAACCTCAATGTGTTTCTCCAATTATTCTTCCTATCCACAGGGCTCACATTTCTTGGTAACAGAAGTCACTGGTGATAAAAAACCCAGGGCCCAGTGGTTGTGCTCTCAAAATCCAGTTACCAGGGGCAGAGTGGGAAGACCAGCCTCTGCTTACCACAACAGGCAGAGTGGGAAGACCAGCCTCTGCTTACCACAACAGGCAGAGTGGGAAGACCAGCCTCTGCTTACCACAGGGGCCCCTTCCCCTTTGTGCCTTCCCATGTATTCCTGCCATCTGGGAATCAGAAATAATGAGTGGTCATGACGGGCAGCATGGACAGTGGGAAGAAGCATCACGGTTCAGGCAGCCGCTAAGAACACTTGGAAAATCTTCAAGACACAGGCTAAGAAGAGGGTGAGAGCCGGTTTGTTGGTGGAGACGCTAGCTGTACAACCTGACTTGTGATTCTTGTTGCTCTGTGTGGCCTTGAGCTTGATCCCCTGCCCCACCCCACCCCACCCCACCCCACCACCTGCCTGCCTGTCTGACAGTCTGTCTGTATTGCTCTATCTCTGCAACTTTCTAAATTTCCTAATCTCTGCTTATGCTTTAAGCCCTTAGTAAAGGTTAAAGGAGTCTGTGTCTAGGTGGGGCCTAGCTATGCTGGCTGGGTACTCTCACAAGAGCCAGGAACTTGGGGGAAATATGGCTCCTTCTGTGGGGAAGAAAGACTTCCTCCAACTTGTCCCTGAACTCCTCTTCTGGGCTTCAGGAGCTCCTGGGCCTGTCCATGCTGCCTCCTCTCGAGCTGTGTCACCCAAACACCCTCACCCTTTTCAGCTACCTGGAAATGCTTTTAGGTTTTGTATTGTGTGTTGGGTGGGGCATGTGAATGCCACATTTACAGGGGTGGAGGGTAGAGGACCACTCTGTGGAGTGACTTCTTCCTTTCCAGCTTCGTGTGAGTTGTTAGGTTCCAGCTCAGGTCATCCTGCTTCAGTGGCAAGCACTGTCCTGCTGAGACATTCCATTCACCGTGCCCCTGAGAGGCTTTCCTTCCTCCTCAGCCATGAGGGCCTACTCTCCCACCTGCACACTGTTCCTGCTTTCCCTGAACCTCTCATCTGAAGCATCACCCATCCTGGGATCCCCAGGCAGGAGATGAGCCCTCCCATTGCATGAGATGTTGTTCTCTTTGTGCTGTGTGGCAAAACGCACCCTGCTGTGCTACAGCAGTTGCTTTCTGTTTGCCTCTCTGGCTAGCCTTCAGGGCTGGATCAGCAGGGCTCAGCACCAGCTGGCACAAGGTAGCTACTCAGCAAATGCTGACTGACTCATGAAAGCAGGTTCTGACGAAGTCAGTGCTGTGGGCGGCTCTTTTATAGGTGTATAAACTGAGTCACAGAGTTTAAATATGGCATCGAGGGTCATTCAAAATCCCATGCTCTTTCTTCTCTCCCGTGTCATATAACAGGATTAGAGAGACAAGCATGTGCATGCTCAAGTCGCCGTGAGTACAGCTAGGTGCAGGCCATGCTTTGCAAGGCTTTTGTCTAGGATACCAAGACGTGCTAGGTGGAAGCAATGCATTAAACCAAGAGTTAGAAGGTGAGAGGGATCCGACCTGGAGTCTGTGAAAAAGAGCTCAAAGGAGAAGACGCAGTGGAGCAAAGGGGGGTGGGGAGGAGCAGGGAAAGAGGGCCTAGAAAAGAAAGTATTCTGACCAGCAAGAGCAAGGCAAGGCAGAGGTGTGGGGACAGTTTATGGCTTTGCCTGGTCCCCTTATTGGGAACCATTTTAGAGTTTTGGAAAAGGATGGGGTAGCTAGGTGGAAAGCGGTGGAGACAGAAGAGGAGATGGAAGGAAGGCAGGCTGGGATCAGGGTTGATTCCACAACCCAGTGGCCAGGAAGGACTCCCCCAAGGAAAGGAGGCTGGAGCTGTGCAAGCCTCCTCTTCTATTCATGAGATGGCATCTGTGCTGAGCACACTTGCACTGACACGAAGCCAGTCCATGGCGGCTCCACCATACACAGGAAGCGGAGAGTCGCACATCTATTACCTTGCAGATGTGACAGCTGTTCTCCGAGGGAGAACATATTTTGGACTAATGACTATGAATGAAGTTGGTTTTCTCAGTTACATAACAGACAGAGGGCCCATGTTTTCACTATACTGGAAGGGCTGACAAGTGGAAGGACACACACGTGTCTTGTTCATAGTGCAGGCTCCGTGGTGTCTCCAACAAAGCTTCTGACTCAGGCTTGAAGGACGAAGGGTGGGGCTTAGTTACAGGTTTCAAATGCAGAACCCAGATGTGGTGTGTGGCTTGGTAGAGCAGGTCTTCTCATGCTTTGTGCACTTTGGTAAGATCTGAGATCGTATTCAAATAGTATTTAATAGAATCTGGAGGTCATATTCAAATGGTTCAGTAGGTCTAGCATGAGGTCTGGGGTTCTAGATCCATAATAGATTTTAAAGGGATGTTGGCATTACCTTAAGCAAGATCATAAAGCTTGCTTTGAGGGGAGCCAATTAATCCCCTCTGTCTAGACTAAGGAGTGACCCTCTGGGTGCATCTGGGGAGCTTTGAAAAGTACCTATGCCAGATCTCACTCCAGTGCTCCTGTTTAATATGTGGTGAATAAAACAACAAAAGAGTCAAAGACTTGCACCATTCCTTATTCTTCTACTAAGATTTATTCTTCCAAATCTCTTAGATTTTTAAAACAATTCATAATTTCTATAAAATTATGACCCCAAAATCTATATTGATAAATGAGCGAGAATGTCATGTGAATTTAAGTGCGTACACAGGGCGGTCAGCACTGAAACCCAGTGTCAGAGGTCATGCCACGCCCATTAGGTAAAGCTGTTGAAACACAATGAAATCAGGTCTCACACACTTTGATAGAATAATTTCTACCTTTCTGCTCACTTGCCATTTTAAAGGGTGGGGCGATGGCTTGAGTGTGCCCCCTCCCCATCCAGGTCCTGCTAAAGTGATGATACTAAGAGTTGGGGCTTCAGCTTTGAACCCCAGCACCCACGTGGTGGATAACAACCATCCTAAATCCAGTTCCAGGGGATTCAACCCCGTCTTTAGACCTCGTCCGGCATTGCACAACACAGGTGCACTTATATACAGGCAGGGAATACTCATAGAATAAAATTAATCAATGAAATATTAAAGAAAGAGGTGGGTTTTTAAGAGGTGACTAGACGATAAGGACTTGACCCATGAGAGTAGAGCTCGGTACCCCTAAGAAGGAGGTGACTAGATGATAAGGACTTGACCCATGAGAGTAGTGCTTGGTACCCGTATGAAGGAGGTGACTAGACGATAAGGACTTGACCCATGAGAGTGGAGCTCAGTATCCCTATGAAGGAGGCTGAAGGGGGAGGAGCTTGCAGTCCTGCTCTTCTGCTTTTACATGTGAGCAGGCAGGGAGAAGGTCTCACCACACATCAAATGTGGCACCTTGTGTCTTAGACTTCTCAGCCTGCAAACTGTAGAAAAATTAGACTTCTGTTCTTTATAAATTACCAGTCTCGGGTATTCTGTTTTACATCATAAAATGAATGGACACGGAGGGCTTTTCCACATCAAGGAGTTTGAGCTAGCTGGTGGTAAGGAAACTGCAGCGGGCTTGGAGCCCTCCCTCCCATTCTCTCTAACTATAGGTGTTTCCGTCAGAGAAAGGAGTTGGTCTCACAGGACTTAGTACCAGGACAGGCACTAAAATTAGCAAACTGGAATTTTTTCCGGCACACCACAGATCTGCACGTCTCGTCTCTAAAAGGCCAAACACATCTGTTTCCAAGACAACAAAGGGATATCTTCTGTGGGGATGTTGACGTGAGCCTGTCCACAGGAAAGCAAGCATGGGGGTGTTGGGCTCTGTCTGAGAGCTGGTTGGGTTCCAAATCCTGATTCACTGCAGGCAGCTTTGATAATCCAAAGAGGAACCCAGAGTACTGGGTCACATCCAGAGACTGTTTAGCCCCTTACTAGAAACACTGAGAAAACACTGGAGAAAGTAAGCATCTTTCCTTCCTCTTCATCTTCCTCCTCTTCTCACTAATATCCTCTTGATGCCACCATAACTGTACCAGATACCAACTGGAAGGATCCTCTCTCCTCTCTGAAGATGCCACCGCAAGTATTGGCCACAGTGCATGCTAGAAAACACTCAGGAAGCAGTAGACTTCCCACTCTTGTTTCTTGTCCAGCCCTCTCCCAGCCTCTTTGCCCAGGCTTTTCTTTATATAAAACTAATTTATTGCTGTTTTATAAAGAAGCAAACTTAAGCATTTTTTTTCGTATTTAAACTCACAATAAAGAGCACAATACTCCCAACAGTGGATCCATGGAAGCACCTCCCTCCACCACACACCCAATCCAGAGGGGACACCAGATCAATGGCCTCTATTCCAATCCTGAACATACGTGAAGATAGTGGCAGTTTCCACAGGTGGATCACTTAGTCCTATAAGACTGTTGTGGACCACAGTCTGAAGTGGGGTCCAGAGGCTAATCATAATCTTCTACCTTGTACAGTATTCCTGATCAGCTGCCTACTCTTCGGGCCCAATAAAATTGCTAATGTAGCTCACACAACTCAGGGAATTGCTTTATGTTTGTCTGCTAGTTTATTATAAAGGATGCTACATATGATACAGATGAACAATCAGATGCATAGGACAAAGTACATGGAAAGGATGTGAGCTTCCAAAGCTCTAAATGTACTACCGTTCAGGGATCTCCATGTACTCAATGGGCAACTCTCTGAACCCAGTCTTTTTGTAGAATTACTGTGTAGGCATGGTTGATTACATCATTGGCTGTAGGTGATCAACTTGACCTTTAGACACTCTGCCCTCTTCAGAGGTGGAAATGAGTCTAAAATTCTAACCCTGTCTTGTTCTTTCCGGTGGCCAGCCCCCCTGGATCTACCTAAGATCTCCAGTCACCCCTCTCCACAGTCATCTTACAGTCAGTATATAAAACACACCCTAATCACTCCAGAATTTCAGGAACTATAAGCTGGGAGATGGAAACCTCTTTGGATTTTCAAAGCTGCCTGCACTGAATCAGGATTTGGAACCCAAATGTGTTTATTCCACATCACGGCTGGGCCAGCCAGTCTGAAGTTCATTTGAGGTCACAGGACCTACATAGACGTAAGAACTGGCTGAACATTTAGGAAGATCTAAATTTTAAAATAACCTTAAAAGACTCAAAATGAACCTACCACCTGACCCAGTCATACCATTCCTGGGTATATACCCAAAAGACATCCTACAGCAAAGATACATGTACATCCATGTTTATTGCAGCTCTCTTCACAACAGCGAAGAGCTGGAACCAACCCAAATGCCCCTCAACAGACAAGTGGATGACGAAAATGTGGTACATCTACACAATGGAGTACTACTCAGTGATAAAGAAAGATGGCCTCATGAACTTTGAAGGTAGATGGATGGAGCTCGAAGCCATTATGCTAAGTGAAGTAACACAGTCCCAGAAAAACAAAAAGTGAATGGTTTCCCTCATTTGTGGATGCTAACACCAAATCCCCAGATGAAAGGCAAGCTGAACAACATTATTGTTATATTTCTGTTTATCTCAAAGCAACTATGTTGTTATAATGTAAATCTCTCAACGGGCTCTAGAATCCACCCACCACTTATTTTCAGACTCTGTAATTACTGTATATGGGTGGGGAGTATGTATCCATATTTTAGAGTAATATAAAATTAATGGAGGAAAATGAATTCCTAAACATAAAAAAAGACTGAGAGAAAGATGCAGGACAGTTATGGCAGAATGCATGATCTGGGGTGGGTGGGGGGAAGGGAAAGTGGAATATACCTAAATTGAACTTAACAATGATGTATGAAATATGCAAAACATCAATAAAAGCATTAAAAAATAAATTTTAAAATAAGAAAAGGGTATTTCAAGAGAAGGAAGCATTAGTAGAATCATTTGGAGACAGAAAATCTCCTTATGATACTGTATTTTCAGGATTTATCAAATGGAAAGTAGCTAGAAAGCATGTAGCAAAGCCATGTGAGTCAAGGCACTTCTCCCATGGTCCCCAGGACCTGCATATGTACTGAGTCATACTCACATGACCACCCCAGGACCTGCATATGTACTGAGTCATACTTACATGACCACCCCAGGACCTGCATATACTGAGCCATAGTCGTATCATGGCCACCCAGACACCTTCTCAGTACATGATGTCAACACCACAGCAGCCTGAGTTAGATTCAGAAGTTAAAGGGGGAGAGGTGCTGGGTAGGGAGGACTGTGTGCTCACATTCGCCAGGCAAATCTGTCCCCTTTGGCCAAATTTGTCTCCAACTAAAAGACGTATCTCTATCCAGCATCCTCTCTGAGATAAAACTGTAGTAAACAAATTTCACGAAGGAACAGGATTTTCAGAGATTAAAAGCACTTGGCATTTAGGCTTCATACAGTCTGCAGCTGTGACTAGAAAAATCAGCTAAACCGTGGTTAATTGTGGAGCAGCCTCCACCATCCACAGCCTGCTGAAACCCCAGGTGATTTCTTCTCCCTCATCACCGCTGATTCAGTGACAGGTACAATTCTACTTTGATGTGGGTCTTCCGAAGATAAGACACAGTGAGATGGTATGATGATGTAGGGTAACTGTTGTAATTATGATTTTCCCAGGAGAGCACTGTTTTGGAAGTAAAGTGTATGTTACCACAAAGTAGGCTCTAACTGTCAAGATATATATGCCCTTTTAAGTAGGCCCTATTAATGCAATTTAATAGTATGCCAACAAGTACCAATGTGAGCATAAAACTAGAATCCCGTGGTTTGTTTCTATACAGTGAGCCAGCTTTGCCAGGGTCTGTAAGGGGTTATTGAAGCTCCCATTGAACTCACAGAATTGCGTGACTGGAATTATATTCATCAAAGGTCCTCACTCCTTGGGCTGGCAGATGGAATGCCTGATAAGTTACAGGGACACTTGGAAAGGACTGAGTATTTTTGTACATGGACAAATGTGTGTAATCACATCCATTTCCACACTTTAACAGACATATGGATATTTTAGTGACAAAGCATATCTGTTTTAAAAAGAGCAGAAATAGAAACATGCCATTTCTTAAATCAGTTTGGTTAATTGCAGATGAAACTAAATTCACACATTTTTTGAATCGCTAAAGTTCCACTGAATGAAGTAAATCAGAGTTCGCAGTGAGCATGCACAGTTCAGCTGCGGGCAAAGGCAATCGCCCTGCCAGCTTTTGTGGAGGCTGAATCCAAATAGCCTGAGTTATTGCACAGATTGTTAAGATGGCAACTGCTGGCTCCACAGCCCAGCACAGAAGCAGAGCTGTGGAACTCGGACAACTAAGAGAAGCCTTCACACCAGACAAGGCCAGAGGGGCAGGGTCTGAATGAATCTCTTCCACACATGTATTCTGAATCATTTGGGTGATGTACTGATTTTCTGGACAGTTAGGATACATACAAATGAGGAGCAGAACAGAGTATAAACCATTATTATATAAAAATGTCGTATTTACCTGTAATGTATATGTTTATTTTATAAAAGAAGATATATCATTTAGGTACCTACTTGAACATACTAATATAATTTTATGATACAAAATGTATATATTATGCATCCATAGTCATATTTCTGTATAAGTATATATGAATATCTAAATGGAAGTACATCTACTTTCAGTGGCCCTATTTTACCCTATCACATTGAAAATGGGGTTGTAAGGAACCCATGTGATAATGAGAATAAAATGGTCTTTCCTGTAGCTCTATGTGGCTAGCCTAATAGTATAAGAAAGAGAACAGCTATCTAAGGGTTTAGGTATAAAGAATTGTGTACATGGCTCTTTATGTTGCTTACACAGAAGCATTGAGCCAGATAGACAGATGGAAGAGACACATCTCAGAGACATATCTGTGGGGCAAATGTACTAAAAATAAATGGCTGACACAGATGTCAGTGAGTCATTCAAAGCCGAACCTCACAAGCCATTGGGGCATCATCAGCTGACAGGAGAAAGATCTAGCCACAATCAACGTGTCCTGCACAGGAAGGGGCTTTCCTCAGAAACCTTCACAAAAATAGAAGGGAAGAAATCAGCAGCTCTAAGTTATCAAAAAAAAAAAAAAAAAAAAAAAGAGCCACAAGTCTTGCTCATGCAGACACTTGCAGAGCCGACAGACGGCTCACTTTCACAGCACAGTCAAATGCCTGCAACTTTTCAAAGATACTGCTGCAGAACGACTCCTGGAGGCAGTTTGCCTAAAGAAAGAGTGAGGCTTGACAGTTGGCTTTAAAACTTCCCTGGCCAGCTCTGTCTTGGTAGAAAAAAAAACATTTCGTGAAAAAGTACAGGCTACAAAGAAGGTATTTCTTGAGAATGTACCAGCTTATCTTGAATGAGGAATAAAAAGAGTGAGGAAGCAGAGTTATTGGTCCCAGGTGTCCCTTCCCTACCACCAGCCCCAGATAACGTGCACTGAACACCTAGATATGCCAACAACTGGCTAAGTACTTTACCTTTCCCACAATCCTGGATAGAAAGTTCTAGTATTGGGTAACTGACTTGTGCAGGTTCCATTGCTACTGAAATATAGGATTTGAGAGTAGACTTAGGTTTTCCTTTTTCTAAAGAGAAAAACCTAGCTCATATGAGACGGACTGCATTGCCTCCTCCAGCACATTCATATACGAAGATGCAGATAAGGACGCCAACATCAACCAGAGAGGGACTTGTGAAAAAAGACTTAACATCACCACAGCTTTGTGACTGACTTTTGCCCAATTTAGATTTGAAGATACATTGCCTAGCATATGGGAAATCCCCAAAATAAATAATATGTGTGGATAAATATATATTTATAATATGTGTATATGTATATATGTAGGAAGGTAGGCACAGCTCTGCCTGCCACTTTGGTAACTGATTGCTCACTTCCTTTTTGATAGGCAAAGGTGTCATGCCCCCATACATTGGAATCCAACATAGGAACCATCCATTTCATGTTTCACATTTAACTTGTGTTATGTTCATAGCCACATAGGAAGATCAGTCACTTTATTCTTATTGTTAGTTTTCCTTTTTTGTGACAGGCTCTAACTCAGACTGACCTGACAAGTGCAATGTAGCCCAGGTTGGCCTAGAACTTGTGATCCTTATGCCTCCTCCTAAGTGATGAGTTACTGGCTTGTATAACTGTACATAGCCTGAAATAGTTATTTTAGTTCCCACTCTACTTATTATGAAAACAAGGCTCAAAGAGACTGTGTCATTCATGAAAAACACAAGAATACCACATGGACCTGTGCAAAAGCCCAGGCTGGCATTTCTAACCAGAACTGCTGTATCTGGAGTTTATTCCTGGCGGAAGGAAAATTACTCGAATTTTCTGACATAAGAATGAGCATTATCATTATCACAAAGTAAATACTGCTCAAACCGCATCATCTCTCCATCAGGATGGTCCATGAGGCATCTGTTCTTTGTATCCTGGCTGTCTGAGTGGTCTGCCCTGTGTCTGGTCTTATTTGTATTTTCAGAGTTTTACCTTAATGGCATGAAGGAGCAACGATCCATTTTTCCTTTTCATTTCCTGGAAGCTATAAGCTATCCAAAAGTTACTAAGCTCCAATCAGCGGGGACACCAAGATGAAATACACAAAAGTCCCGCCCTTTGGGAGTCTGCCACTGTAAGTTGATGCCTCTGATTCCAAGTTATTGTGCCTGATGTGGTTGAAGACTTTTAACCAAAAATAACTCTCACCTGCCTTCTCAATCTAGCCATAGAAGGAATCTTCTAGAGTAAGGAGAGCACTTGGGGCCTTCTGAGGCCCTGCCCGGATTCTCTGTTTTCAATCTTAATTCACCTCAGTGGCTCTCCTAAGCCAGCTCTCTCTGCTCAGCCAACTCTCCTCAGCCAACTCTCCTGAGCTGACTCTCCTGATTCTGCACCAACATTCTGTGTTTATTACTGGACTGTTCTGGGATTCTCTCTGTGTATGCAACATCTGTGTCCTACACAGCCTCTTTTTAAATTATTAGTAGTAGCATATATTCTTTACACAGAACAATGTGCTTCATTAAGACATATCCATAGGTAGATAAGTTACGTTTTCATCATATTTGACCTCTCTTTCACCCTCCCTATGCCGTCACCACCCCACATCCCCTTCCTCTCATAAAATAATCCCCCTTCCACTCTCATGATTCCATGTGTAAGAGAAAAATATGTGGTGTTTGTCTTTTTTGAGAGTGGTTTATTTTGCTTAACATGACAATCTCCAGCTCCATCCATTTTCCTGTAAAAGGCGTAATTTTGCTTTTCTTTACGACTGAATAAATCCCACTGTGCACATGAACCACTTTTCCTATCCATCCATCCACTGATGGCCATCAAGATGCATCACTGTTTGGGCTGTTGTGAATAGCTCAGCAGTAAACATGGATATGCAGGGATCTGTGGCATGCTGACTACAGGCCCTCAGGCGGGTATGTACTCACTGATGGGACAGCTGGATCCTATGGTAGCTCCACTCTTAGCTTTCTGGGGAACCTCCACACTGAGTTCCAGAGTAGCTCTTCTACTTCCTGATATGCTGTGGAGAGGAGCGTTTCCAACCTACTTCACCTTAGAAGCCCAGTCTTGGCATCCAGGCTTGGAAACCAGCACTCTGCTGGTATAAAAGGTTTGAGTTTCAGAGTGCTGACTCATTACCATACAAAAGGCCTTCTTGCCAGCACATTGGACATCCCTACCTCACGAGTCACCCATTAAAGATTGTAGAATGAATAAATTACAAATGTCGAGATAACCAGCTGGCTCTTCGTGGATTTGTTTTTCTGGGCCAGGGACTGACTATTAAGATGGAACTGAAACAAAATTGAGTTACCTAGGCTGTGTACACCGTCACAGGGTGGCCTTGCTAGAAGAAGCATGTCACTAGGGTTGAGCTTAGAGAGTTCTTAAGACTTGACAGTCACCCTCTGCTTCAGGTACTGGCTTGAAGATGCGAGCCTCTGTTCTCTGCTTCAGCTCCAGCTACCTCTACCACTATGCTCCCCTCCCATGATGGACTCTACTTCTGGAACCATAAGCTCACATAAAGCCTTCCTTCTATGAATTCCTTGGGTCAGGATGTTTTATCATAACCATAGAAAGAAACTAAGACAGAGCTGGTACTAGAGAGTGAGCTGTTGGCTATGAAGAACATGACCATGTGGGGTTTTAGAGATATGTGGAAGATTTTGGAAGTTTGTACTGTAAAATCCATTGATTGCGGTAATCATAAAATAAGGATATATTGGGCTGGAGAGATGGCCTAGTGTTTAAGAGCACCGACCGCTCTTACAGAGGACCCAGGTTCGATCCTCAGCACCCATATGGCGGCCGAGAACCGTCTGAAACTCCAATTCCAGGAGAACTCCAGTTCAGGGGAATCCGATGCCATCTTCTGACCTCCGCGGCATTGCACGACACGGGTGCACAAACTTGCATGCAGACAGTACATTCATACACATACAGAAATAAATAAAAAAAGTTTAAAAAAAATAATGATATATTAAAGGAGGTACCTAGAAGAAAGCAGTGCTGAAAACAATGTAGTTCCAAAGGAAAATAAGGATTGAAGCAGAAACTTTTGGCAAAGCATCTGGCTGAAGTCTGCCCACAACCTAAGAGCTTTCCTAAGGCTAAGTTGAAAAGCAAAGGATAAATTTCTTTGGCAGAGTTAATTTCAAAACAGTCTAGTGTAGAAACAGTAGCATGGCTATTAATAGTAAGTACTACGAAGATCTCCAGGGGGGGAAAAATGAATGAATAAATTACTATAATCCAAGTTAGACTGCAACAGAGACCTAGAACAAAAAAAATTGATAATTTTCACTATTATTTCTTTCAAGAAATGAAACTGTGAGATAGATGATTGCTGTTCAAACATTAATTCTTTGGATGTGGAAAATGGCAATATGCAGTTCATCAAGATGTCTATACTAATCAGTATTGTGACTCTGTTCCCATCCCTATGTATATGTTAACCTGATGTATTGTCCAAAGAAGTTGTATTTCAAGCACATGATAGAACATTATCTAATAACTCTATTTGCATTTTCCCAGTACTGGTCTAGTTGATATGTGAAATATACTGAAAATAAACAAAGTAATGACTCATCTTCAAACATGTAAAGACTTATGGGTAAAATATGACACTCAAATAATTAGCATGCATGTTGGTAAAAAACATGGTAGCTGATGCTGCACTTTGAACAATATGTCCCAGGACTAAGAACAGGAAGGATCGACAATAAGGCTTCATGAGATCAAGACACACTGTGTGTGGATTCTTCTGCCCACTACCTTGTCCTGCAGATCAGCCACCAAGCCCGGAGGCCTGTCTTCACAGTCTCTTTCTTCACAGCCTCTGTCTTCACAGTCTCTGTCTTCACAGTCTCTTTCTGCCCATCCTTTTTTGTCTTGCCCACAACCACCATCTGCATTTACAGACTTGAGTCCCTAAGAGAACATAGGAACAGTAATGAACTGGGATAAACAAATCCCTGAAGATTGACATTAATTCATAAGAACAGTAGTTGAGTTCTTTTTTAACCAAGAAAGTTGTGAAATTCTTAACTGGGTGTGGTGGTGCACACCTTTAATCCCAGCACTTGAGAGGCAGAGGCAGGCAGATCTCTGTGAGTTCAAGGCCAGCCTGGTCCACATAGTGAGTTCTAGGACAGTTCAGGCTACAAGGAGACCCTGTCTCAAAAAGACCAAAAAAAAGAAAGTTGTGAAATTCTCTGAGTCCCAGTCTCCTCACTTATTATCTTAAATGAGGTAAATGAGAAAGTTCATAGAAGAAAAAAGTTCTATGGAAACCCAAAACAGCTACTGTTGTTATTGCACAAACTATATAATGCCACAAGCAATTGTTTCCCCTATGATACATAGGATACCTTCTTCCTACTGAGAATGCCTTCATCGTGATGCTGTCAGCCCCCAGCCTCCCTGGTCAGCTTCATCAACTACTCTGCCCCACAGGAGCCTCTCTTTTAAGCCTGTTGGTACTAGTCAGGCTCCTGTGGTTTGCAGCTCATACGTTCGTCCCCTTCCAAAAAGCGCCTCAGAAGATCAGAAATGTGTGTCTTTCAGAGCTGCTTACACAAAGGAAGCTTCTTCAACTTCCCAAGCTGGTGTGCATAATGTAGTGAGCTGCCTTCACTGAGAATTGCTACTTCTGAGTAGTTAGGAAATATTTCTTATAGTATTTAAAATTCCTTGCTCTCTTTACACAGTGCTTTGCATGTGGGAATTTCACTCCAGATTAAAATCGAGTGAGTACTTATGAGATATAAAAAGATAAGAAGAATGCCCAAACGCTCTGTTTTCCAGAGACAGAAACCGCGTCTGTTGTTTATGTAGCTTCTGAGTTGGCCGAGAACCGCACACTAAGGGTTAACATAGGTTTCACCAACAGCTGCAGCTGTTTGTGGAGGAGCTCAAGGACATAAGATTAGCAGCAGAGGGACTTTGAAGTCTGTACTAGTCTAGGAATTCCCCAGTCCCCCTCCCTTAGCACCCTCCGTTCTAGAGTTAAAAATACAACTGTGGAGCTGTATAGCTAGATCACACGGGGTGCATTGGAACACTATTCAAACAGAAGTCCTTGCTAAGCGTTCTCTGGCCTACATCAAGTATACACCTAGCTCCAGTTATATTCACCACTTCCTGGAAATTTTTTAATTTTTTTTTTTTTTTTTTTACCAGTACACCTTAGAACAAGGCAGGGGCCAGGTGATGAGGCACAGATTGACTTTGTACCGCAACTGGCCTGCCAGGCATCAGTTATTGAAGGAAGTAGTCATTTGTATCTCTCTCTGCTTTGCATCATGGCTAGAGACACATTGGCCAGGATGCTTTCTATAAGTGAAGAGAAGTAATTTTTTTTTTTAATTTTTATTTATTTCGGTATGTGTATGAATGTACTGTCTGCATGCAGGTGTGTGCACCCGTGTCGTGCAATGCCGCGGAGGTCAGAAGAGGGTCTCTGATTCCCCTGGAACTGGAGTTCTCCTGGAATTGGAGTTTCAGACGGTTCTCGGCCGCCATGTGGGTGCTGGGGATCGAACCCGGGTCCTCTGTAAGAGCGGTCGGCGCTCTTAACCGCTAGGCCATCTCTCCAGCCCCGAGAAGTAATTTTTAAAGGTTCCCAGTCCATCTGCAATTAAGCTTTGTTTAAATTAAATCACTGTTTAGTATTAGAATCCATGGCAATTTAAATTTGGAAAATCACAGGAAAATCCATTTGGAAAAGTTATATGGAAACTTACATTAAATTTAAATGTAGTTATCTTATAATGGAGGTTCAATGGCTCTAACAATGACAGGAATGGGCTTCTTCTTTTGGAGTTGTTGAGCAGGAGGGTCCCATAGATCCTCAAACAACTGCTCTTCTTATTACCATTGCTTTTAATTACCTGGCAGAACTTGATGGTAAGACCCTTGTTGAGATGCTGTGTATATAAGTCATAGAACAAATCATACTGGTTCTGTCTCAAAACTTCATCTCTGTTGGACAACTTTCATAGGCCAACAAGGTGCTTTGTATGCATAGGGAGAGAAAGGTAACCCTCAATCTTACCCAGATGTGAAAGCTGTGAGCTACAATAACAACTTGTCAGCAATCTATGCCTACTGATCAATAGCAACACTAATGTTTTAGGAGTAATCACCCACCTTCTGACTGGATTTAAGGACTACTTCAAAACAAGGAACCCATACCCAACACTGTTATTAGGGCCAAGAACCAGTGACTGGACAGATCAAAGGCTGTAGGAGAGAGCCTACTAGTATTATTTTGCTAAATAGACACAATATTAAACTGACTCTTATGTGCCACCATGCCCGGCTTAAACTGACTCTTAATGACCTATTGTTACGCCCTGGATTAGCGCATCTTGCAACTCTCACCAGAGATGCTTCCTTTTGCAGCAGATGGCGATTAGTACAGAGACACACAATTGGTCAACATGTAGAGAATAAGAGGCTGTGACACAGTCAGACTTAAATGGGACACATATATCACACCCTCTCCTTTCAAGGCTCAGGGGTTATTGTGGAAGAGAGGGCGGAAAAATTGTAAGAGCCAGAGGTAGTGGATGAACACAAGGAAACTGTGCTGTCTGGATGCCGAGGGGCATCTGCACATGTGAACCCATAGTCCTTGTGACAGCATGCACAACACTTGTGCAAACCCAAACCAGACTAAAGCCTAGCCCAGAGAAGGGCTGTGAGCAAGAAACCCCACCCCTACGACAGCTACTGTTAGAGGAAGAGTCAATTTTCTTTACTAGTATGATGCCTGACAGGGTGGTCAGACTTCAAGGGATAGACTCACACCTGAGAGCATTTGGGGAACACAGATTAGACTTGATAGACCTTTAAAGAAATAAAAATACCTTGAGCTTTTGTCCAAGCAGTTGGGAGTGATGCATATTGGAAACAACAACAACAACAACAGAAAGGACTGCATCAAAGAACTGACTGAAACATTGAACTTCTGCTCAAAACAGTCAACTTCCACATGGAGAATATCGAGAAAGACTGAGAAAGAGATGAAAAGCACGTTTGGCAGAATGCATGAGCTCTGGTGGGGTGGGGGGGTAGGGTTGGGGACACGGGTCTAGATTTGATAATCTCGTACAAAATATATATATTAAACAATTAAAAAAGAAAAAGAAAAAAGAAATAAAAATAATAACAGGACATGAGGTTGGTGGGAGATAGTAGAGGTAGAGATGAGAGAGGAATTCAGAATGTGATCAAAATATTATGTGTGAAATTATCAAAGAATAAATAAAAAATATTTCTAAGATACAGGAGCCAAATACTCCTTCTGCATGGAGTTTCTGGTGCCAAGGTCTTCAGAACACTGATAGGCATTCTCCTTGCATTCCTATTATTCCAGTTTTCCTTAGCTAGGAAAGGGTATGATAAAAATATTTCTGTCTTTTTAGCAGATAAACAACCCTGTACACCTGGCAAGATAAAATTGAGGAGGATCAGTTTATGAAGAAAACGCCAGGTAATGAGAAATTGTCTTAAATCGAGGCCGAATCACTCTTAACATAGAAAAACTTCAAATAAAACTGTAGCCGGAAGCTTTTCCCATGCAAGCATGCTTAGTGTGCGAAGGATTCTGCACCTTAAAAGAAACAACTCCACAGGAATAATGGAGACTCTTCAATATGCAATGAAAATACAAATCCCAGAAAAGCAGAGAAAACTGACTGCTGGAACTCATTCCTTAGTAGCCATGCCTTCTTCCCAAACCCAGGGAAAGAGCCAACGCATCTACAGAGAAGCCTGTGGAGAACACGGTGATATCACTGGCATCTCCTTCATTTGTCAACTGTTCTTTGACTCGCTTGCTCCTTTCTCCCTAGATAGAACGTAATGTTTCTCCAGGAGCCACTTACAGACCAAGTGCTTTGAAAGCTTTGCCTAAACATTCACCCAAGAACAATATGTATTATCTGTGTGATTCAAAGAGGTGCTTTTATAGTAATTATTTAGTACAGATGGCTGATATTTCATATGTCTCTGTATGCAGCAGACTGTAAATTTTGATGCTACCTGTTTTCTCTCTCTCTAGGTCCTTCTTGAGTTTTTCATTCTCTCTCCTTATTCTCTGACTTGTTTTTTATAGTCTTTGATTTCTTTGAGTATGTCCACAATTGTTCTTCTAAGATCTGTGTCCTGGGGCATTCCCAGGGGGATCCCACTGTAGGAATCTCCCACAGGGTTGGTGATAGCAGTGTGGAATTATCCTGCACCTTTCCATGTTGTCCCTTCTTCGTGTCCCTGGCATGTGGGTTTCTCTTTGCCTGTATTCCAATGTGAATCCCAAATGCCTCTTCACTGGTGTTGAAGCTTGCTTGCTTGCCTCCTCAGATGCCTTCATTGTTTTGATTTGATTTGTTTGGTTCTTTCCTTGCTTATGAAGTGTTGACTAAGTTTTAGGCTTTCTATTGGAAGTCTAAAACTCACTTTTCCTCTGTTTGAAGGTTCTCAAAGAATCTACTTGGACACTCCCCTCAGCAATTCCAGTTGGCTGGGGGGGGGGGCGGGGGGGGGCTATGCCTGTTTAGCCCACACCCAGGTACTCTGTGCTTCAGGTAGTCCTGGGAAATCCCCGATCTAAGCTCTGTGTACTCTGATGCTACCTGTTTTCATCTCCCATATTCTGCACACTATGCAACTGTCCAGAAGATGTGTGTGTGTATGTGTGTGTGTGAAACAGGTGTGTTTATCACATCCACTCTGGCATCCATGTCTCCTGAGCATGCCCAGCACAGATCTGATGAGAATCACCTTCCAAGCATTGAACTGGGCTCTGGGAATTCACTTGGAAGTGAAGGATTAGCCCCTGCCCTTGGGAATGTGGAGTGATAATGGAGCCTCTTCTACCATGATGGTGTAACTCTAATTTTTATTATTTATTTTTATATGTGTATGAATGTACTCTCTGCATGTAGGTTTCTGCACCTGTGTTGTGCAGTGCTGCAGAGGTCAGAAGAGGGCATCAGTTTCCCCTAGAACTGGAGTTAAAGATGGTTCTCAGCCCCCATGTGGGTGCTGGGGATCGAACCCAGGTCTTCTGCAAGAACAGTCGGCGCTCTTAACCGCTAGGGATGGTGTAACTCTAATCTTCTACTAATGGTCCATAAATTTAAGATGAGGAAGAAAGAACAAATGATAATGAGTTTCTGCCTCCCAAACACAAGGTTCTTCCCCTTGGAATTTAATTAAAAGGTGATGGACAACCACTCACAGAACTCTCTAACTGGTTTTATGTCTAAGTGATGGATCTTGACCCTGTTCTCCATACCTTTCATGACTTCTCATAAAAAAAGTAATGAAATGTCTTGCATAGTTTCTCCCTCCTGTGGTTCAGTGGATTTCAACCTGGCTATCTATACAACCAGATAAAGTGGGATATGTTAACAGTACAGAAGCCTTTCCACAACTCTATTCTTTCTGAGCTCAAGAGAAAATAAAATGTAAATGTGCATTGTTGTTGGATCTTCATATCATTTGACATGAACATGCTCCTTCTTTTAAATATTGCAGCTGCATTCACTTCCGTTAAGGAAGACAACTTATATCTCTATATTTAATACTTGGAGCACTCGTGGGCAGAGCAAAGGTCTTAGAATTAAACATACAAAGCCCTGCAAATCATTAATGTGTTCTCTAGCCTCACAGTTTTCAAACTCCTTTATACTTTAGCTTTTTCATATATAATACAGAATGCTAAGATTAAAACTCAAATATAATTGATCCTCAGTATTCACACATTCCGTAATGGTGGATTGCCCACCGGGTAGAATCTGTGGCTTCAGGATCAGTGCTCCCAGCACTTGGGCTGTTGTTTCTGGATCTGCAGAGTAGGAAAACATTTTCACTGTCTCCTGCCCTCGTTCCCAACTGGGGACAAGCAAGCCCATGCTCTGTTCTTGCTTCTGTTCCCATACTGTGAACATGACTTTTATTGGCAGTTTTCCTGTTAGAAATGGCCTCCACACAATTGCTAACATGGTGCCTAAAATCTCTAATCACAAGAAGGATATAAGGTGCCATTTGGAGAAAATGCATGCATTAAATAAAGCTTCACACAGGTAAAACTTACAGTACTGTGAGCTGTAAGCTCAATGTTAATGAGTGAAAAGTACATATTAAATTTAAAGAAAAACAGAGAGCAAATGAGATTAACTATTGATATGTTCATCAAAATATGATCAGAGGCTCACAGAACCCTAGCTTTATATTTCCCCTAGGAACAGTGGCTCAGTGTTTACTGACTCTGGCTTCATGGTGGCTTTATAAAACAAAACCAGCCATTTAAAGTATCCAGCATAGTGACCTACATAATTCTTGCTAAAAGAAGCCATTCTTATGTGTTATGAGGATTTTCACTTTAACACTGTTTTGAAGTAAACCCCAGATATCGTGGGATACTCTGATTCTAGGTGTATTAAAATTCCCATTATTCTATGCTGTGCAGAATTAACCCTTACTTAATGGCCAGGCTTCCAGAAAGCCTGTGAACCTCTAAGTAGATAGAAAAATAGCTTGAGACTTGTCAGCAGAGAAGCGGCAACCCTGCACTAATGCACTTGTGTTTGTTGCATGTGACACTTGACCTGTTTACAGTGTGGATGGGAAGAAGTCCTTGGTGAAAAGTGTTAACCTGCATTTTGCCAACAGTGGTAACAGGGTCAATGGTCAGTGTGGTAGTGTCAGAAGCAGAGATGAGTGTGGATCAGCACAGACAGCGATGGTGGAAGGATCACAGCTACAAAGCACTGGCAGGAAGCAGCAGGCACCCTGTGCGATGCCTACAACCCTGGAGAAGGTTCAGTTGCCAGGTTGAAACTGTGTCAATTGCCAGCACAATCCCAAATATGTTCCTCAACAGAATTGGATGCATGAAACCTCTGCTGTGGATCAAAACAAGGAGAAATTGCAGGACTTCATTTTTCTTCATGTTGTAAAAGGCAAAAGGGTAGAAGTAAAAAGTTATACTAACATTTCTAGGAAAAAAATGGGCAACAGAAACTAATGGGGTAGAGTCAACTGTACAGCACATTTTTAAGCCCCTAACTTCAAGATTTTAGAAGGGAAACAGCTAAATCCATGTGCATTCTGAGTGCCTTAGTAATTAGTATTTCTGTAGAAAGAAGCAATAAGATCCCCATGTGTCTGTAATTGCATGTACTTTAGCAGACTTTTATGATTTTTAAAAATTCATTTCTATCCTTTTTTATTTTTTTTCTGAGGGTGTTAAATATTATTAGTGTTGTCACGAACAGAATTCTTCCCACTTTAATTTTATGCTAGGGATTACAAGTATATGAGCAAGTTAATTTCTACATTTCCTTACTCTCCTATCATATTCATTTAGAATTTAATTCAGGAAGAATGCATATAAAAACATCAGTGAATGTTTTGTTTCTTCTCAACATTTATGTCTTTGATGGAAGTTAATTTATTAAATTTTCCATGGAAAATTTAAATTCATGTCATGACAGAGGGGCTTCATTTCTTGACTGTGACTTTAATGTAGTATCTGTGGAGTCCTGGGGTGAGAATGATAGTGGAAGTCTCTAATTGCATTTAAGGTCAATTTCATCCCTGACACTGATATCAGGCTTGGGAATCTGAGGCTAGACAGGTCACAGGACATAGGGGAGAGCCTAATACTAGTTTTCTACTAAATAGTTATTGTATTAAACTGACTCCTAATGACTTATTGTTAAGACCCTAGATTAATGCATCTCTGAGCTCTCACCAGAGAAGTTTCCTTATGCAGCTGATGGTGATTAACAGGGGAACTCACAACTGGCCAACATTCAGAGAACAAGAGGCTCTGAGTGCTTATCCCTGAATAGAACACCTATATCAAACTTATGCCTCCCAAGACTCAGGGATCAGTGTGGGAGATGGGGTAGAAAGATTGTAGGAGCCAGGAGGAAACAGGTTTTCAGACAGTGGTCAGTTACTCATATGAACTCACAACAACGGTGACAGCATGCAAAATTCCCATGCCAGCTCAAACCAGACAAAATCCGATCATAGACGTGGGGAAGTGGGTGAGAAATCTCAGACCAAATGAAGGAGCTTTTGGCAACTTATGACTTCTGGGAGAGGAAAAGACAGTGTCTTTCCAGGATGGGACTCTTGGTAGGTTAGCCAGTTTCCAGTGGATGGACCAACACTGAAGAACATTTTGGGACACAAATTAGACTCTATAGGCCTTCTTATATGTGTGTGTGTGTGTATATATATATATATATATATATATATGTGTGTGTGTATATATATATGTATATATATGTATACATATATATGTAATCTAATAAATATATATATAATAAATGTATATATATATACATTTATTACAAAATTGTCAGACATTTTTAAATTTTAGCAACAGCATTCATGAATGTAATAAATGTATATATATATGTAATATATATATTATGTATATATATTATATGTATATATTATATGTATATATATACATATATATGTAATAAATGTATATATATATACATTTATTTTTTTTATTTTAATTAATTTTATTTATTTCCGTATGTGTATGAATGTACTGTCTGCATGCAAGTTTGTGCACCCGTGTCGTGCAATGCCGCGGAGGTCAGAAGAGGGTCTCGGATTCCCCTGGAACTGGAGTTCTCCTGGAATTGGAGTTTCAGACGGTTCTCGGCCGCCATGTGGGTGCTGGGGATCGAACCCGGCTCCTCTGTAAGAGCGGTCAGCGCTCTTAACCGCTAGGCCATCTCTCCAGCCCATATATATACATTTATTACATTAGGCCGGGGGAAATAAAGGGAGGTGAAGATAGATGAGGGGATATAGATACCATCAAATTATATTGTATGAAAATCACAAAATTTCAGTAAAAAAGAATGATAGTGACAGCCAAGTGTAGATAGTTTCATGCTTCAAATAAAGTGCTACTCTTCGTCAAATATGTTATAGACTTTTGAAAATTAAAAGATGTTATTATATTCCACACATATATTAATCATCTCAATAACTTCAGTGATTTTATTGTAGGCAATGAATATAATCAATATTAATTAATGTATTAAATTTATTTGCTTCCTTGGGATGGGAGGTAGGAATCTATAAACTCTTAATACAGGAAAATATATTTTGATTTTTAAATATAGTAAATTATTATGATAAAGAACATTTAATCAAGAAACAGAAGCCCTTCTATAATATATATTTTTATATATTTATGAATTATAAGATGTTTTCAACTCCAAAAATATTAAAATGTAAAAATGTACATATCCTGGAACTAAACAAATAAATAAAAGACTCTTGAAAATTGTCAGACATTTTTAAATTTTAGCAGCAGCATTCATGAATGACACAGAGCAACACCATTTTTACTCAGTTTCCATATTTACTTCTACCCCCATGCTCTCACAGTTCTGAAGGTTTGGTCTATCTACTTCTATTATGATACCTTACACATTATCACATTAGTGAGGCAGGATGGTATGTAGAACAGCAGCAATTTGAGTTAAAAGAAAAGAATAAACTATGTTAAACATTTTTGTTTAAGAATATATGGAAGCCTGACATCCAACTTCTCAGAATACAAATAAACACATAGATATACAAATAAAAATGGAGAAAGCACAGTGAAAGAAAAGACGCATCTTTAAAAAACAAAACATGGGAATAAGCTCAATAATAAATACACAATTTATTATTATTGTTATCACTATTATTAGTGTGTGTGTGTGTGTGTGTGTGTGTGTGTGTGTATAGACCCATGCCACTGTGTGCATGTGAAAGTCAGAGTACGACTCTGTGAAGTAGGTTTTCTCCTTCCTTCTCTATGTGGGTTCCAGGAATTGAATTTCAGTCATTAGGTTTGTACAGCAAGCACCTCTACCCACTGAACCATCTTACAGGGCATAATTTGTAAAAGAAAAAACTGAAGGTCTGTCCATTGAAGAATCAAAAAAAAAGGAGCATGCCTGACTCATGAACCAAAGATAGTAGTTTTAGATTGTGAATGAATTTATTATGGCCCATCACCTCTCCCAATCATTAATTATTTTAATTCTGTTAGAGAGAGAGAGAGAGAGAGAGAGAGAGAGAGAGAGAGAGAGAGAGACTGTTCTCTTTCTGGTTTGTTTTCCAGGCAAGTTTCCTCTGTGTGTGTCTGTGCAACTCACTCCTGGCTAGCTGCCCTGCAAGCCCCTGTCCAGTTCTCCTACCGTAGCACTGTGACTACACGTGCAAGCAACTCCATTGTTTTGTTTTTAAATGTGGGTTCTAGGGATCAGACTTCAGTTGTCAGGATCACATAAGAAGCACTTAACTGCTGAGAAGTCTTCCCAACCCCTCCCTCAAGTTTCATCTTTTACTTTACATTTTTTCCTTTTCCCCCTTAAAATACCAATGGAATATTTTTAATTTAGAAAAAAAATCTAAAGGTGAACTGGAGGGATGAAGAAAAAAATAAAGCAGAAAGTTTTGAAAATCTATAATAACATATGACTCACTCACTATAAACATGTATTTCTTTGTTAAACACTTTGATATTATCATATTACATACCATTGGATCAATAAATAGGATAAAGAATCAGAATCTACTAGAGCCAAATCAATTTAGAAAAATTAATATATGAGTAAGTGGTATGTTAAAATCAATGAAGAAGCAGGAATTGTTCAATAAAATTATATCAAGAAAATAGGCCAGTCATCTACAAACAAAATAAGCTACATCTGTTACCACACACAGATAGATTCACAAATCAAAAATTGTAAGAGCCTGAAACTACCAGCAGAATACATACAACCATAATATTTATGGTGTAATTTTTGTTGTTTAAAATGGAGAAGAGGTTTTGGTAATAGGAACCCCATGATTGATGAAAATAATTACAGAAATTAACAGTTTTCCTGTTTCTGAGCCTTAGAGAAATTGCTGGGCATGTCCTCTTTAGGACTGAGCAGCCAACAGTCAGTTATCCTCAGCACTTTAATTACTTATGAGTCTCTGTATTAGCTGCTGCACTTTTAAAAAGAAACTTCTCTGACCCAAGCAGAAGGCAATCTGGGACACAGCGTGTCCATTTAGCAAAACAGCAGAGGCCACGTACAAGCTTTTGGCCAAGTTTACAGCACCAGAATTCCCTCCTGTGGAAAGTCTATCAGGAAATGGTTGGTTAACCCTCTAACAATTATGTCACTAATGTACCAGTGGGTATTTATTACCTGACGGGCCAGTAGTGTAGCAGGAGTGTTCACAGATAATGGTGTGGATGACCCCCCACCTCCCACCCCTGGCCCAGCAGCCTGCACAGCACCTTCTGGCACTATGAAAGCTAGCCAGGAAGGAGGAAGTTTCCAGATCAGTTCCAGCTTGTTTTATTCGGTGTCTTGGAACTAAAGCATGTGCTGTCTTCAGTAATAGTCTCTTAAAATCTAGTCCTAGTGGACAAACAAACAAACAAACAAACAAGAAACACCCTATCTTAAAGCAGCAAGGCAGGATTCTAAACCTGGAATGGAGAAGATTAGCTACTGGCTAGCCAATAAAAGTATTCATCATAAAGAAGTAAGATTGTTGTTTCCAGTTGCAAATAAGGAAAAAGAACTAAGTTCATTAAATTGCCTATGGCTATTCATAAACATAAGGGAGTTCTTGAAAAGTTACAACAAATGCCTGGGAATAATCTAAACGTGCACAAATAGAGGGGCCCCAGGAAATAATTACGAGCATTGAGACGACATTCTCCACCAAAGCAGCCAAAGCGTATATGTGAGGCTAAGAAGCAGAAGTGTCACGTACAGCAAAGTACACCAGGTTGAGAGCAACGGCAGGCACGTGCGGCATCACCCTGCAGGGGCCGCTCGCTTCGGTCTAGATGGGTAACTAAGGAACCAGTCCCAGAAGTTGATTTGATGAAGTGATTAAAGGTCTTGGGGAAAGTTACATTTTGGTGAACAATCCTTTATATACATGAAAATCTACCCCGGGTATCTACTTTACCAATGAGGACATCCACCTGAAGACTAGCTTTGGCATTGCAAAGGTATTTTTCTATATCCAGAGCAATTCATAACTTCCTAAAGATCTTCAAGGGTTGATTTTTTTTTACTATATTTCTCTGCTTATTTGGACAGTTTAAGAGAACTTGTCTTTGAATGCAAATTAAGTGACTTGAGAATAACCTCTATGGCTTTCATATCTAATAAAGTTAAATTTAAGGTAAAGATAGCTAACAATTGCCAACTGGTCTTTGAGCAAGAGAGAAGTGGTCAGTTTTGAACTCCAGTGTGTAACTCCCAGTTCTTTTTGTACGCACCTGGTTTTCTTGGAAATGAATGGAAGAGAAAGCAGGCCTTTCTCCGTCACATTGAGATTCGATTTTCATCCTTGTACATTTCTTTAAGGACCTGACAGCCCCCACCCACCCTCTCCACTCTGAAATCTTTATAAGCACATCTCTCGGGTAGGGGGAGGGAGTGCCTCATGGGCAGTGTATAAACATTGAACTTGACTCTGTTTTTGAGGTAACTTACGAAGTAAGTGCCTTCCTCTTTTATAGGCATTTAAGTCTTTATTTTTTTTTCCACTTCAACAAAAAAAAGGAAAAGGAAATTAAAATTTATTATGATGAAAGTATGGGTGATGTAATCTCTGCCTAGCAGGCCGAGTTAAATTTTTAACAATCATTTTGGCATTGATCCGTTGGCACTGCCCTGCCCAGTCTACAGTCCTGAAGATTTTCTGGCTGAGGAGAGAAGCTATGGAAACCGAAGGCAGAGCTGGCTTCTCGCATTCTCTCCTGAAGGGAGGAACTCGGACAGAAAAGGCAGGGCTACTGGAAAGCCCATTCCAGGAAGTGAACAGAGGATCCGAGGTTTTGGCTGTGGGAAAAAGGAGACTCTGAAGGTAATGATGTGTGTGTGTCCAAGAAGAATAACGATCAGCTTGTATCCTGAGAAGGTGATGTTGGAGTCCTTTGTTCAAAGCAAAACCATGTTGCCTAGCTACAGAGAGATTTTGCTCTAAATGTCAAAAGTGCAGGCAAGAGTCAAACTAGAACCCATATCCTTCAGCAACATTTTTTTTTTTTCTTTTTGAGACAGGGTCTCCCTGTAGCACTGGCTGTCCTGGAACTCACTCCGTAGACCAGGCTGGCCTTGAACTTCACAAAGATCCGCCTGCCTCTGCCTTCTAAGTGCTAGTGCTTTTTAAGGACACTCACACTTAGAATGTTGTGTTACTCAAACATTTGTCCCAATTGGAGAATCAGCCTAAACATCTTGCACAAATCATAGTTTAAATTGTTCATTTGCTAGGGCTGGAGAGATGGCTCAGAGGTTAAGAGCAAAGCTGCTCTTGCAGAGGACATGGGTTTGGTTCCCAGCACCCACATGGCAGCTCACAACCATCCGGAAGTCCAGTTTAAGGGGATCCAATCCTCTGTTCCGGCCTCCATGGTCACAGTGCACATGCCACTATGCAGGCGAACATTCATACATCTGAAACTTAAGAATTTTAAAAAAAAGTTGCTCAATTTCTCCTTCCAGGTCTTCCTGACAGCAGCAGTGACTTAACACCGGTTGCAGGCCAATCACTGCAGACTTCAGATGTGATATGTAAATCCCAATTACATAGTGACATGCCCCAGAGGAAACAGAGATGGAGCGGGTGCAGGTGTATGTTAGCATCTGCCCATGTTTTGCTGTCATGGTTGTAAGGGTAGATTTGGAGAACCATATAGTTCAGTGTTTCCAGGAAGTCTGGTGCATGCGAATGGGAGGCAGGGTACGGCTGCTACCATTGCTGCCCACTACCGCACTTATAGGTGTGACTGTGTCCTGTGTTGTGCTGGCATAATTTTTGAGTGGCATCCCCAAGAGACTCCTGGCACCAGCAGAATGCCAGCGGCAAACCCATTTCTGCAAGTTTCCATTCTCTTTGAGGTAGCATTGAAGTAGGAAATTAGCCAGATGTTCACAGAATGGCATTTTTCTGTTTCATCCGCTGACAGCAATGCTGTGACATCAGGAGGCAGGACGCTTTGTTGTATCACCACTCTTTGCACATCTTTCTTGGCATTTATCCTCCTCTTAATGTGTCCAGCACATTTCCATCTGACCTGAACATTCTCCACAGTCTCCATGTTTACATCACTTCCTGGGAATTTCTTTTAAACCTATATTCTAAACAAATGACACAGGAATCCAACTAAATGCCTATGTTTGCAGTACCAGTATCTACCAATTTTCAATTGAGATGCACGAAAGACTTCTTATAGCTGATGATATTTCACCCAATTTGAGGGAGTAAGCTGAAGGAGAGAAGCTGAATATTAAGGCTTATTGCTCACAAAAGAAATGAATCCCACAGAATAACAGTTATGCAAAATCAAGGATGTGTGTTGGGAGCACAGATATAGTTCCACTGGGATGAGGCCATATAGCAAGAGATAGAATTCAAGGGTAAGTTGATCCCATGTATAGGAAGGCCCTGAAGATACAAATACTCAATTTATTATAAAAGTATTTTAGCAAACAAAGAGATAACACATAGAAGACATCTGACAGCGTCTGGTACAGTTTAGGGATTAATAAACAAAAATTCCCTTATCTTAGTGGATAGTACAAGCCCTAAAAATTACACAAACCCAATTTTTAGAAGCAATGATCTAAGAACATTGTTCACTGTGCAAAAGGCTAATCATGTTCAGTAATGGAAAATTGCTTTGCTTTAGGTCCTAAGGTGCTTGGGATCACTAACTCCCTTCGGCCAGTAAACTGTTTATTCTGACTCAATTTGGAGTCACTAACATTGAATTACCTTATTTCCTGATCCTGAATTAACCACAGATGGATCTCTGAAGTAACAGATTTAGGACTCTGTTTTATTTCTGCAATAGTAATGTGCTGGGGAGCTCTGAGAAGAGATATTTACTTGCAAACAGATGCCAGGCCTATTGGTGTCCAGAAATAAAAACTTGAAATTTAGAGTTATAGATCATTAAATCTTGGAGTATAGGGGAGTATGTCTTCATAGTTTTTCACCACAATTCTGGAAAGAAAAATCAATCAAAAGACCCATGCTTTGTTGAACTCCAGGCAATCTATGAAATAATATGAAAAACAAACTGCAGGAATTTCAAGATACTCTAGGATTGGATGAGAGGAGAAGAAGAAACTTGAAAACACCAGTCTCATCCAGAAAAGCAGGCACTTGGTATTGTTCTTAGACTGATCTGACTCTGCTCTCTCGTGGGAAACAGGAAGTGGTTGTCCACAGATACCCAGGATATTAGGAACTCTCAAGGGACCAAACCCTGAGTCTTTTGACTTGTGAATCTGTTCTTGTTTTACTGTAAACAGACCCCATTATCTTGAATAAATATATTTTCTTAGGAATAAAAATTCAGAAATCAGAGTAGAGCAGAGCAGAAGATAGACAACAATGGGTATACTGACAGGGCTTCGTATGTTTTCAAACATACGATGGTGGCGCTTAGCTTACCAGTAGACAAATGCTGAAGTGGTGAAGGTAGAAAGATCTCAAATCCAAGTCCAACCTGGGCTGCACCTATCCCCTTGGGATAGAGGGATGTTGCTCAGTGGTAGAGTGCCTGCCTACCTTTTCCAAATCTATGGGTTCAAGGCACATGCCACACACACACACACACACACACACACACACACACACACACACACACACACACACACACACACACACCTAAAGTAGAATTTTATCGGACTTGGCTATTTTGGGAGACTCCTAATGTAAATGACAAGTGAACTCCAGAAGAATAATGTACATGTTTATAGAATGTTTCATGAGCTCCAACTTCATGTTCTGGGAAGCATTTAAGATAGTAATGATTTCACTTAAGAAGTTTGCTTAATTTGAAAAGGCAGTACAATGGTACTGTGGCGTAAACTGAGCCATGTGGCCTGGTTGCCACCTCTGCCCCACTTCCTGCCTCCCTCCCTCCTCTGCCCATGTGAAACTTTCAGTCTTCACTTGAACCATGCCAGTCTAAGTTGGTTAACTGATTCCCAGGACTGAACCAAGCACCTCACTGCAAAGGTCCCAAGTAGTTGTCCAAAAATTATCTTTCAGGTTGACCTTGCCTAACAGCTCTCTATGCTGTTCATCATATTTTCATTAACGGGACAGATTGCCGCTGTGCAGGCTTCCTGATTGACCCGGATGCAACTGCTTTGGGAGGATTTTAATTACTTGTTTGGCTTTGGTGAGGGTAGGGAGAGCAGTAACACTTTCATGGCTGAGTCCTGCGTGCAAGATCTTCTCAGTCTCATCTGCTAGAAGCAGTTCACATGTCCTCACCTGTCTGCCTTTGTCAGACGTCCCTGGTCCACAGCTATGGACTGTGTCTGTGGACTTGGCAATGGTGCTGGCTAGCAGGTGGCTTCTTTCTCTGTGTCAGTTAAAGAACTGAGAGAGAAAAAACATTACAGTACAAAGTGGAAGTGAGGTTCATTGGCAAACATTGCAGACCTCTTGATAAGGAAGGGAACCCCATAGCTGGGGAGACCACCACTGGGGGCTTGGGCTTTTCTTTGTATTTAGGGGGTCCAGTAATGATTTCACTTTCACGCTCTCTCTTTTCAGTTGGTGTAAAGGTGTGCATGCACACACCTGTATCAGGCATTGGGTCTCTGCTCCTGTAATTGTTGACTGGCCGGGATAACTGTTACACACCTGTCTCCTCTTTTCTTTGTGGCATAACAGAAAATAGGATAAACTAAAACAACGAAACTTACTATCGCTGGGGACGTTATTATGTCCTCCTTTCCCTCATCCTAGGGACCCAGGCTCACTGGGAGTCCATAGCTGGCATTTTTCTGTAAGTCAAGATATGAATGACTCCCAGCAATACCTCAGCTCTTGCAAAGGAGAAAGGAAAGAGGAGTGTTCTCTGCTCCTTTTATGTAGCACTAGATCATCTCCTCTGCTCTTACAAGTTCAAAACCATGGCTTCGTTCGTCTGCATTCACTAGGTTGTTTTGTTTCTTCCCTCCCCCATCTTTATCTGCTTCTGTGTTCTATTTTCGGTATTACCTCTGAAGTCTTTAAGAAGCCAGAGCTGGGGCTGGAGAGATGGCCTAGCGGTTAAGAGCACTGACTGCTCTTCCAGAGGACCTAGGTTCAATCCCCAGCAACCACATGGCAGCTGAGAACCATCTTTAACTCCAGTTCCAGGGAAATCCGATGCCCTCTTCTGACCTCCACGGCTTTGCACGACACGACACAAGTGCACAAACCTACATGCAGACAGAACATTCATACACATAAAAAAAAAAAAAAGAAATTTGGGGGGCTGGAGAGATAGCCTAGCGGTTAAGAGCACTGTCTGCTCTTGCAGAGGACCGGGTTCGATCCCCAGCACCCACGTGGCGGCTAAGAACCGTCTGTAACTCCAATTCTAGGAGAACTCCAGTTCCAGGGGAATCTGACACCCTCTTCTGACCTCCGCAGCATTGCACGACATGGGTGCATAAGCCTACATGCAGATAGTACACTCACACACATACAAATATAAATTAAAAAAATGAAATTAAAAAAATTTTTTTAAAAAAGCAGAGCTGCAGGCAGACAGCAAAAGGACAAGACTCAAGAGCCCATGGGCAACCTTGGGCTGGAAAATACCACCAATTCCTTTTTAAAGAAACTTTTATCTGGAGTAACTAGCCCAGAAGAGCTGGTCAGGTGCTCGCCAGTATGGCCGGGTGTATCCAGAATAAATCCAGACTTCCAGGCTTTATCTCCATCCTTAGACCCTCCCCAAGTCTCGATTCTTAGATTGCTATCCTAAAATTAGGTGTTTGTCCATCATGACTATTTTTATCAGCATCGGAAGTCAGATATCCTGGACATTTCTGCTTAAGTTGTTAGCCAGCTGCGAAAGGAAATTTTGTAGCACACCTTTTTCCAAACTTACAAAAATGCTTTTGTCTGCAAATTCCTGCTCAGATTTCCTGCTCCAAGAGTGTTTGCTTCCTCACTGCTGTGAGAGGAAAGAGAGAAATAGAACCACCTTCCTGCTTCAGGAAGTTGGGCAGAGACAAGTCTGTTTGGCCAGGCAAGGGGGGGGGGTGCCCTATGACAACGCCTGAGAAGTCATTCACTCGGAATTATATTTAGGAACAGCCTGGTTGAGGGCAACATGGTCACAATTGATGGGTGACCATGCTTGGTCACCTATTCTTTGATTTTCATTTAGGAAAATTAGGAGGGCTGCAAACTACAGAATGCTTTTGAAGGAGGCAAGGCTTGAAATGTATAGCCACTAGGTGTGCACAGTACAGTGCTGAATTCAGTGAAATTACTCTTAAAATTCAGCTAAATTACTCTCTCTATAACCACCACGAGAATCCCCTATTCTTTTCCTTTTTCTTCAAATTCCTTCCACGTAGGCTATATGCCCATCATATAAACATCAAGTGAAGTGTCTAGATATTAACGCATGTGCATGAGAGAAAAACGCTTTCTTTTTTTTTTTTTCCTTATTGAGAACATTTTTTTCTTTATTAGCATCAAATTCATGGCTAAGATCTTGTACTTTATGCTTTGAACAAAGCTTAGAAAACGATGTGTTTTCTACTTGAAACATGTCACACCCTTCTTAGATAACTAAGCAAAACTACAACACTGTGCTTTGTCCAGCCTTTGATTTTCCTGATTCTACTCTCAGCAGTTTTTTACACTCCTTACATACAGCAAATTTGCACAGTCTGAAATCAAACTATAGGTTAATTACAAAACATATTTAAGGATTCACAGTTTAAACTTAAGCTTATATACAGCGAAGAAGTATAACTTTACATTCCTTTTTTTTTATTGATGCTTTGTGTATTTCATACATCATTTTCCAATTCAGTTTAGGTGTATATCCCCTTCCCTTCATCCCGCCCCACCCCTACCCATCCCAGATCATGCATTCTGCCATAACTTTTCTGCAGCTTTCAGGGTTTTTTTTGTTGTTGTTTTGTTTTCATTTTTTTTCATTTTTCATTTTTGGTTTGACATGAAGGATGCTTGTACTCACAAATTATCACTTATTGTTAAAAAGAGAAAAACGCTTTCTAAATTTGTTATCACCCCCATGTTCTTTATGTGGTTTTATACAGTTCAAAATAAACTACAATAGAGAAAATCTAAATTAACCGACAGACAGCCTTCTCAGCCCTCCTGAGGAAGAGACCAAGCCACGGAAATCCAATCAGTAATCTTATTGGAGTTCAGCCTCAGAGTCAGCTTAGTCAGCTGGCTGATGTAGACATGAAGATGCGGCCAGATAGTTCAGTTTCAAGTCACCTCCAGCCTTCCTGTCTTACCATCAGAAATACCTGGAATTATGGAACACAAATGCTGTTCAAGTTCACAACTATAGAATCTATGCGCCTGACAAAATGCCACCAAATTATAGGCTGGTTTGTTGTAAGGCAAGAGTAACTGAGACAACGATAATCACCCAGAACAGTTTTCAAATGCAGTTCAAGCACAAGGTGGTCAAGTTCTGTGTGGGGCTGTATTATCAAGCACATCGGGCCTCACACTCTCCTCAGTGCTGCATGAAGAGGCCAATTCTTTAGACAGGGTTTCCTCCATTTGTATTGCTGTAACAAAACTGTACTCCAGGGCCTGGAGAGATAGCCTAGCGGTTAAGAGCACCAACTGCTCTTGCAGAGGACCTGGTCGATCCCCAGCACCCACATGGCAGCTAAGAACCGTCTGTAACTCCTATTCCAGGAGAACTCCAGTTCCAGGGGAATCCGAGACCCTTTTCTGACCTCCGCAGCATTGCACGACAAGGGTGCACAAACCTACATGCAGACAGTACATTCATACACATACAAAAAAAAAAACAAACTGTACTCCAGGTGGCATATGAAGAACAGAAGGTTATGCTCACAGATCTGGAAACTGGGAAGTCAAGATCTGGGCACTGGTACATTTGCGATTGCTATGGGACAACACCCTGGTTCCTAAATAGCCACTTTTGCCATGTCTAAGAAGGCAGGGGTGGGGGAGTTCCCCTGGGGACATTTGAAAGGGCACTACTAACTTTGATCCAGGGACTAATGTCTTCTAAAGACTCCATGTGCAATCTTTCAGGATTGGGTTTCAACATGTCAACTTGGGAGTGATAGAAACTTGAATCTGTAGCATTTGGGAGGCTTTCTGTGATGTTTAGAAGTTTAGAAGCTGACAGTTTAGAAGCTGTTTATGGAGGGAAGTTTCCTAGATCTCAGGGCTCCATAAAAAGACATTAATTCTTTAATGTGCTCTTTTCTAAAAAAATTTTTATTAATCTTATTTATTTTTTTATGTGTATGAATGTACTGTCTGCATGTAGGTTTGTGCACCCATGTCCGTGCAATGCCATGGAGGTCAGAAGAAGGTGTCGAATTTCCCTGGAACTGGAGTTCAAGATGGTTCTCAGCCACCATCTGGGTGCTGGGAATCGAACCTGAGTCCTCTGCAAGAGCAGTCAGCGCTCTTAACCGCTAAGCTATCTCTCCAGCCCTTAATGTGCTCTTAAACAAATAAAATGTCTTTAAAATTCTGAGGAAACAGTATTTCAGCAGTAGACTGTGTGGTAGCTCCACGTCTCAACACTAAATTCCACTGACTTTATTTCTCCTTTCTTGTACCTTATGGCCTAGAGTTAACTCAGTTAAAACAACCATCTACAATAATGCATGGTATTAACAGCTTTCAAATACCTTTGGTCAGTCTTTGTTGTACTATAAACAGCTAGTAGATCTAACTCTGAAAAACATTACGACTTATAAATGTCTGACCTCTTCCAGCTTGGATTTGCCAGCTCATTTCCACTCAGCTGCTTATAATGTCTGCTGTTCCAACAGCAGAGGCATAAGGAGCTGGGGATATATGTGCTCTGCCTGAGCCTTGCCGCTCACTTTGGTTTCATACATCTCAGAAATTACAAAATCAATGAGACCAAAGCTACCTGCCCATCCTCCTCCCTCTGTGTACTGCATGCAGTCCAGGAGACTGAAAGCGCACTTTAACCTTCAGAGAGGGGCGCTCTGACAGCTGGGAAGCGTCTCATCCCACACTTCAATGTCATAGTTTCTGGACCTCTTGAATAGGTGCTCTTTGTACCCACAACTGGCCCGTGTGCCCCTTCGGCTTCCTCTGACCCTGACCCTTACATCCAAGCCTCTCCCTACTCAGATTGCTGCAGTTCTAACTTCCCATGGGCCTTTCCTCCGTGCTGCCGTCACTTCTACAGTTCCCTGACCACCCTCCAGCCCAGCCGTCGAGTCACTGGCAGACGTTGACTGCTAGCAGAAATAAATTACAGTGTAATTCTCATTTTATATTTTCTCCTTGTGTTCTCCGTAACTCTTTGTTTTTGTGAACGTTTATCGAACTTTTGTGTATTTCACACATAACATCTTAATCATCTTTATATCCCCTTCCCCTGACACCTCCCTTAGCACCCACCACTGAAATTCATGCATTCTGTCATCTCTGTTAAGGCTTATCCAGTCAAGTTAGTGTCCCCAGAAGTCCCTGGGTGCAAGTTAATCCACTGAGTAGTCAGCTTATCTAGAGTCACTTTAAGATCAGACAAATTCAAATCTAGAAAGACAAGGGATTCTCACAAACTCACTGTTATTACTTTACTATTATTTTGCTCTCTCTCTCTCTCTCTCTCTCTCTCTCTCTCTCTCTCTCTCTCTCTCTGGTCTGACAACTCAGCTGAGCCATGGGACCTGGTCAACTGTTGAAGAACTATCTTTGGAAACTTCTCAGCACCCTTTAGCACACAGGTGTTAAATGCTTACATCCCGAGGTCCTCTTCAGAACGTCTGTCTTCCTCAGTCTCTCACACAGACTTCATCTCAGCGCCTGTAGTACTCACCCATGTACCATATTATCTGTTACAAGCTCCTCAGGGGAAAACTGCTTCTGTTTCTCTGGGTCAGGAATATTTGACAGTGCCTGACAGAGGGCAGAGGGAGGTAAGGTGTTGATCCAGGTGATAAGGGAGTGGCTGAGAGGGAAGAGGGCTCAGCCGCTTTCGGCTCCCACATCCCCTCAGCTCCTCATCCACTCAGCCAGCTGCCATGTCTGTCTCAACCACTGTTAGATCCTCCGTATGGCTTCTACTTGGAACTTTTACCATTCTCCCACCCCAGCCTTTGCCCTTTTTTCATCTCACAAAATCATCCTGCCTATCTCTTCACACAGAAAAATTCTCTCAAATTCCTTCTTTGCCACATCTAAATCTGTCCCTGTCTTCTCAGTTCTTATCAAGAAAAAAAAAAATATCCATGGTCTTTGCTGAGCAACAATGGCTGATTAACTGCAACAAACTGTCCTTAAAGCTTGACCCTAACACTGACTCAGCAGCCGTCACCAGCCTTGCTTCTTGCTGAGGATGGGGGCCGTGTTCTAGGAATCTTCAAGTGTTTGAAACAGCTCCCAGTACAGGATACACCACTGGTTTACCTGATGCTTTTCCTGTTCAGTCTGCACAGCACAACTTTTAGCCAGGTCTTTAGATATGGTGCCTCTTCCCCTAAGCTCCACAAATCCTGCATGTCTTTCAAGCCCTTGCTCAAAGGGGACCCTGGCTGGGACACTCTCTTAGAGACCCTTATCTCTTGGCCACATCCAGACAAAAGAGAATTAGCTTATCCTTTCTTTATACTTCCTTCACCTTCCACAAGTAAAGCTAGAAAATATTCATTATGTTATCTTATGGCCCCTATGGAGGTTCTGTTACAACCACTACAGCATTATCTCCTTCATTTGTTCTTACTGTTGTGTAACACTAATTCCTGGGAAGATGTGAAGAAATGTCTGTGCACCCCAGATAAGAAACTAAAAACAGACCACAGTGAAGATACCAGATACCATCAAAGTCCAGTCTGGTTAGCCAATGAGTTTATTAGGGTAATTTACAGGAATACGGGTGAGTGGTTACTTACAGGAACAGAAATGACTCAAAGACAGCAACATTGCCCGGAGCTCACCTCAGCAGGGTGACAGCTCAGGAGAGCAGGAAACAGTACACTGCAAAACCTGTAGGCGGCGCTGTAGCGGGAAAGTAGCCTGGGAAAGTAGCCTGGCTCCGCTGCTCTGACCCTCTCTTCCGGGCAGTGCTGCTGATATGAAGGCCTTGTTGGCAACTCCCTTGCTCTCTGCTTCTTCTAGGCAGCACAGCTTGTCTGAGTTTCTCTCTCAGCAGTCCACAGGATTTATACATGCTTGGAGAGGGAGGGGATTAGTGAACCTGGTCAATTTCAGGAACTTCCTGACGCTATTGAGTTACTTACTTCTTGACCTTAATGAGCTCCTGGCTGGGTGGAATGATCCACCTCCCCTCAAAACATCCTGTTGTTTATCTCCCTTTGGATATCCTTTGGTTTATCTTTCTCTAGAATATTCTCTTGTTTACCTAACTTCCTTCCAAGATGGACGGTTTTAACTTGGAGGAAATTGCTAAATCACATGCAACCACCAGCCAGTTCCATTACTGGGACCATGGTGTAGTGTCTGAGAAATAACCATAGCAAAGTGGCTCAGCATGTAAGAGGAGTAGCTGCCAAGCCTGAAGACCTGAGTTTCCATCCCTGGGACCCACATGGTACAAAGAGAGAGAACCAGTTCCCAGAGGTCATCATTTCACCATCATGTGTGCCGTGGCAGGTGTACACCTACACACACACACACACACACACACACACACACACACACATTATTAACCCCTTTTCAAATGGCTTGAATTACAAGGTTGATGTTTTAGAGTGTCCGTCCTTGTCTGCTGAAGGTGAAGGCTCTTGGCCAACACTCAAAGCACAAGTGAGATGACAGAAAGAAGCATGTGGGGGGCATTGGCACCATGGATTCTTTCTAGAATCTCGGGCTTTCTTGAGATGAGCTTAGCAACCCTTTGGCACTGGGATGAGTACCAAAGAAACCTTCCAAGAAATGAAAATACTTAATAGAGGGCTGGAGAGATAGCCTAGTGGTTAAGAGCAATGACTGCTCTTGCAGAGGACCCAGGTTCCATCCCCAGCACCCACATGGCGGCTTAGAACCGTGTGTAACTCCAATTCCAGGAGAGCTCCAGTTCCAGGGGAATCCGAGACTCTCTTCTGACCTCCGCGGCATTGCACAACACGGGTGCACAAACCTACATGCAGATAGTACACATACAAAAATAAATAAAATTTAAAAAAAAAAAAAGAAAGTACTTAATGGAAGAACAAAACCATCTCGTGGCTTTTCTTGTGCACACGTCAGTGCTTATGAGCCTGCTCACTCCCTCTCACTTCACTGTTCAGTTTTAAAGGGCTGCTATTAAAGTCCCAAGTCTAAGGATTGTGGGGAAGATACCTATGTTTTTCTTCTGCTCTATAAGTTATTGAGCATTAGACCGTCCTATTTCTTGTTATAAGGAATGGTATGCAATAGTGTTTTATAAAGATTTTGGTTTCCATTTAATTACTTTTGATAAATACATTTCCAAAACCAAATTCACAATCTTGAGAAAACAGTGGTATTGTTGAGATGATAGCTTTGAGTTTAGATTATATTTTGATAATAGGATAGAGGGGAAAATATCTTTGCCTTTTTATTCCATTTTCAAAGAAACTGGTAGTGGGTTTTCTTTTTCTAATTTAAACCTTCCCCTGAAGTGTTGATAACTCAGAGGAAATCTCATTATAGACAGTGCATAAGAACCAGAAAATGATGCTGAATTGAGTTGAGAAAAGAAACAGAATATTTCAGCAGGGTAGGATAGTTGTGCTAAGTATTTCTGAAATACTTCCTGTTTTGCTTGTCACTACACTACAACATAAAGTATATTCCAGAGAGCACTGTCAAAGGTGGCCTCTGCCCCCCCCAAGGATATGTATAAAATGTAGACACAAATTAAATTATAAAATAAAGCAATTTAGTATTTGTTCCCATTGCCAGGTACAAAAGGTTTGCATGAACCTACAAGAATTATAGTAATCAGACATCTACGGGTGGGAGGAGAGAAGAGCAGGGAATGGCCCAGAGGGACAGCACACGGAGCAAAGCCACAGCACACGGAGCAAAGCCACCACAGCCGCAGCGCCTCGGGAACAGGAGCCAGTCTGGCTGCAGTAGTGAATAATGCAGCATGTTCAGCACCCAGAGGTGGAAAGCTTGGGTTAACAAAGCAAGGAGTCTAAAACTTAGGGGACCAAGTATTCAGTGAACAGAGGAAAACATGTAAGCATGTCTTTTAATACCACAAAGGATGGCTTAGACCAGAAGAGACTGAGGCAGAAACATCAATCCAGAGGCTATTAATAGATTTTAAGTTTGAAAACCTGCTGGTGGTAGCGATTCAATGGAACAGGGCAGGTGTGAAAGAAGTTTCTGTGTGGCTTGCAAACAGGATGAATATGAGGCCAAGAAAGTGAGAAAGAACTGGAATGACAGAGGAAGGAAAAGGTACCCATGCTTCCCGTAGACTAGGAAATGAGGAAGTTAGGACATTCTGCTTTGTGGACACCCGTGGGAGTGTAAAAATAACTGATACTATTCAATGAGAGAGTTTGCTGTGTGCCAAATAACATGCTGATAATAATAATAGCAAAGCATCTGCATTCCAAATACTCGGTGCCAAACACTGTTCTAAAAACCTGCCATTATGAATTCATAGAAGACTTTTAACATCCCTTTGTGATATTATTATCACATATAAGCCTTATAACATCCCCGCATAATATACACGCATGAAGGAAGCAAAGCATAGAGAGATTAAATGACTTGTTGACACTCACCTATAAAGCCAGCATTCTAAACCAGGAAGCCTGGCTTTAGACTTCAAGCTCATAAGCAAGATACACAGTCCTGGACATTGTACGTACCTCAACAGCATACCACTAGTGAGCTCCATGCCAGGGAGCCCCACACTAGGGAGCAGAGGCTTCCGTGTACCAGACCCTGGCCCTCTGCGAATGCTTAGTGAGGCTGTCTGAGATTCTGTTGATGGCTGTCCACAAAAGCTCCCAAAGAGGGCAGCACCCATGCTATGCACTGAAGTCCTTTAGGAGGAGACGGAAGCCTGAAGGTGAGGTAAGCAGTGAGGAGCACAGGGTGCCGTCCCATGAAAAGCATGTGGGAAGAATATTTTAATTAACTTGAAATAATTATATTGCCCATGTAATTTATTCTATCACCGGGATGCATTAAAGTTTTATTGGCAATCCTGAGTGCATGTATTAAGGATGTTAATAAAAACATTTGGACTATGTTTTATTTTCCTAATTGCTTCAGCTTCTTTTTCTGGTTCAATAATGATAATGATATAGCATCAATATGAAAATTTCACTCAGTTTGAGGTTCTGTTTTTTATTTTCCACTCTAGGCAGCATGCTAATAAGTATCGTAATAATTCAGTGCAACTTAAAAAATACAACTAAATTATATTTAATCACGCTAATAATGTGAGTGGCAGAAATTAAATGATACTCAGAAACGTGCCTAATTTTTTAAAAGTTGATATTAGAAACACAAGGAACTGTTTCAAATATGATTTTTATCACAAGCCAAGTAAACCCCATTAGCTTCTCGTGCCAGAGGCAGGAGGCAGAAAGATCCATCATTTCCCTGGCAACTGTCTAAGACACTGGAGGGCCACTTTCCTGTGCCATCAGGTCCTAAATGACATGGCCTGGTAACTCTCCTCCTCCCCCCAAAATATCAGCAATGGCTAGCTCTCTGTGTGAGCCACATCTCCACAATTACTCTCTGCAAAAGGGTGAAAAAGAACTAAATGTTTGCAAGAGTAAAATCTGTACCCAGGCATAAGAAGCCCGAGGCTAAAAATCTGTTGTATTCTTTCCTTCTTTCTGAAATAATATTAAGCTCAGGCATATATAATTATACAGGAACCACCAGCCTGTGAAGGATGAGAAAATATAACACAATTATCTCTTCACAAACCTCAGCTGAAATCTGACAGATACCAACACAAGTGGAGAACACGCTTCCCCTCCCCTTTCCCTCTCCAACTTAACCCCTGCCTTCAAATGGCTGACTCCCAGAATTCATGCTGAGGCTGTTGCTTATGTGCTTATCACAGTACCCCCCCCCCCGAGGTCTGAAAAGTTCTCCCTGGGGAGATGGCCCTTTATAAGAAGGGAGAAAGCTTGAGTGCTTTGCTACACTGGGAATACTTGAACTCAAAATCAGCTAAAAAGCAGCCCAGCCTTTGGGTTAAGGCCTTCTATGCTGAGGAACTTGAGGATAGAGGAAAACGTCTTCAGGAGCTGTTACACGGGGGTAAGAGGGGGGCGGAAATCAACTACCATTTCTAGCAGAAGATAATGAAAAGACCAAGGAGCCATATTTCTGAATTAGCCTGAAGCTGGAAGATGTACCTTTCTGCCCACAGGAAACCCACAGCCCTACATTATAAGATGTTCTGTGGGGTGTGCGGAACCATGTTTCTAATTTCAGGCCACTTTGCGCAGTCAGCGATGTCACAAGTCAGAGTTCTGTCTTGACTCCTCTCTCCTGTGGTCCCATTCACTCTTTGCATCTTGTCTTGGACATCTCTAATTTTATCCCTGGACAAACTCTAGATCTCATTTCACCCTGTACAGCCCAGGAGACAGCCCCACTGCAACACAAAGCCAGCAATGGATCCTAAAGCCTCATCTTGGGTCAAGTGCCCCAGATCCCCATTAGACTGAGCTCATGTAAAGTAAAATAGGAAGATAGGATGTTTATTTCCACGGGACTGTTTTTATTTTTTTAATGAAGCAAAACATTTGTTTGAGGGTAATTTTCCTGGGGTAAATGGACTACTGTCTCTCTTTCTCGATCAAAGTATGAGCAGAGGGGCTAGAGGGATGACTCAGTGGTTAGGAGCACTGGCTGCTCTTGCAGAGGACCTGGATTAGGTTCCCAGCACCCACGAGGTGGCTAACGATCATCTGTAACTCCAGCTCTGGGGAATCTGATGCCTTCTTCAAACCTCTGTAAGCATTGCGTGAACAGGTGCACTTACATACATGTAGGTAAAATAGTCATATATATAAAGTAAAATAATAATTACTTTTTAAAAGTGTAAGTAGAGAGGCAGGCTAGAAAGAAGGAGTAGACTGTGGAAAAGCTTCTGATTCCTCCACTACATATTGCCATTGGAAGTTGCTAGAGCCAATGTAGAAAAAGCACAGTCTTGGGGCTGGAGAGATGGCCTAGCGGTTAAGAGCGCCGACCGCTCTTGCAGAGGACCCGGGTTCGATCCCCAGCACCCATATGGCGGCCGAGAACCGTCTGAGACTCCAGTTCCAGGAGAACTCCAGTTACAGGGGAATCCGAGACCCTCTTCTGACCTACGTGGCATTGCACGACACGGGTGCACAGACCTGCATGCAGACAGTACATTCATACACATACAGAAATAAAAAAAAATAAAATAAATAAATAAAAGAAAAAAGTAAATAAAAGAAAAAGCACAGTCTGAAGAAAGCCTGATCCAGGCCAAAAGCCTGTCAATGGAGGTTTCAAAGTCGTTGAATATAGCTGCCCAGTGCTCTCCTGTTCCCCCACAAAGAAGAACCAAGCAACAAGTGTAGAACTGCATTTCCAGGTGTACTGTTGAGAAAGAACACTGAAATCAACAGGATAACAGAAACCTTGGAAGAACCTCAGACAATAGGGTAGTAGGAGAAACAGGACCCCAGCTCCTGCCATCCCAGGTCCATAGCCAGTGACGTCTCCCCACTGCAGGGTGAGGGTGAGGGTCAGGGTCAGGGTCAGGGTCAGGGTGAGGCTGCACATCCCACCAGCAGTGTAGACTATGGCAGTCCTGGCTGGTAGAAAGCCTTGGCCCTAACTTGAGATTGCCCAGTGGCTTGGCTGTGGCGATGGACTCACATATCTTCCTACCATCCCCCAGGATGCTGTAGCCGGGATGGAAAAGGAACCTGTTGCTTGAATTCAATGTGACCGAGAATCCTCTGAATAGTCTCATCTCTGGGGCGCCACAGACATTCCAGTGTCTTAGCTAAGTGAATGTCTTCATCACAAACCAAAGTGTCAAGCAGAGTTGCTCCAACCCAGGCTCAGTGAATCCCCTGAACTTTAAGGAACTAAGATCTCAACACCCAGCACAGGCTTCAGCACACAACCATGAGAAGAAGGCCCTGCTCCTAGGCAGAGTGTCCCACAGCAGCAGCACAGAGGAACTACCACACGCCCTTAGTACCTGGAAGATTAAGGAACAGTTTTTCTAAGTCCTGTGATGTGCTTTGCCTTGTGCAGACTGAAGCAGGTGCCAAGACAGAAAGTAGATACCCACACCATTCCCTCCAGGACTCCACACAGCTCTGCACTTGGAACCTGTCACTGACAGTGCACTGGTGTCCTGTCCAGAAGGCCCCTGGCAGCCTTGATTAGTGACAGGGGTCTAGCTGTCAATCTGCTTCCAGGACATACAGTGTAAGGAAACCCAAGGAGGAATTTTGCCTTGCTCTAACCCTGCCTGGCTTCTGCTCAATCCCCGGTGGCCTCTTCAGTTGAAAGAGCAAGAGAAAGAAAAGTTCCAGCTGTCACCATGTCCCTAATGTACACAGCCAGAGTAAGTCCCAACAGGAAGTCTGCCTACTCCCAACCACATCCAGCTCCGACTGCTTTCCTAGCAGGCAGAACAGCTACAGGAGTGAGGAGAAGCAGCATCTCAAGCAGCAGGGCATCCTAAGGCCTGTGCAGCCATGAAAAGAGGGCCCTGTTTTCCTAGGCAGAGTGTCCCACAGCAGCAGCACAGAGGAACTACCGCACGTCCTGTAGCCACCACACCTATGAAGTTTCTACCGTGGGATAACCCTCACTCCTTGGCTGACCACACACTTCTGTCAGGACTGGGCGTCCGTCAGCACCACAGAGCAGATTCCATGGTTCTGGAACTCCCTGCCTCTCCCCCATGAAACGTCCAGGCCTATTTACTTGGTGACTGGAGGACAAATGCTGTGAGTTCCTCAGTGTTCCTGCTGTATCCAATAGCAGAGACCTGTACAACAGTCCTACATAAAAAAGGGACAAGCACTCTTACGGTGGGGTAGTGACACAAATTACACCCACACATACTGTCAGCTGCCTCGTTCCTGCATGAACTGCTTGCGTGATTCACAGAAACAGTGAATCTCCCAGACTCCTATACAGTATGTACAATGCTAAACTAATTACTCATACCTAAAGACGATAAAGGGAGATTACACTTCAGGGACTGTCTAGAAATAAACTCAACACTGTGTAACTATGCTATATGCCACTTGCTAAGAAAGCCACCCCATAAAAGTGGTAGAGGTGTCAAATCTCTTAGACATGCAAATCGCCACATAGAACAAAAGAAACATGAAAAGGCCAGGCAGTGTGACACTTCCAAAGACCGTAACTCTAGGAACAGATTATGAAAATATGTGTGTGTGTGTGTGTGTGTGTGTATAGTCTGAAAAAGATATTATTTTTATTTTTTTAATTATTTTTTTAATATTTTTTTAATTTTTATTTATTTATTTATTTATTTATTTATTTAATGTGTATGAATGTACTGTCTGCATGTAGGTGTCATGCAATGCCGCGAAGGTCAGAAGAGGGTGTCGGATTCCCCTGGAACTGGAGTTAAGGACGGTTCTCAGCTGCCATGTGGGTACTGAGGATCAAACCCAGGTCCTCTGCAAGAGCAGTCAGCACTCTTAACCACTAGGCCACCTCTCCAGCCCTTTTTTAATTATTTTTATTTTATGTCTGAGTGTTATGCCTGCATCTATGTAAGTGCACCCGTGCCATGCAGGGTGTCAGATCCTCTGGAACTGGAGTAATAAATGGTTGTTAGCTACCATGTGGGTGCAGTTACTTGAACCTGAATCCTCTGCAAGAGCATCCAGTGCTCTTAACTGCTGAGCCAACTCTCCATTCCCTGAAAAAAGACTTTTAAAAGATCCTTTTTAGGCCAGGTGTGGTGTCACTCAGGAGGCAGAGACAAGATCTCTCTGAGATCAAGCACCTGGTTGACCTAGTGAATTCCAGGTCAGCCAGTTCTACATAGTGAAACTCTGTTTCAAAAACCAAATTATTTGAAAGCTCAATGAAATTTAAAGCAATTCAGGTAAATAGTTACAGGAAATCACAAAGGCAGTGCAAGATAGGGATGAGAATTTCCTCAGAAAGATATGCTTCAAAAGAATCCAGAAGAAACCTTGGAAATAAAAAGCTCAACAAGTCTCAAAATTCTTCAAATGCAGCTGAAAGTCCGAATAACAACAGTCTTAGATCAAGTGGAAGAAAGATTATCTGAGCTTGACACAGAACTTTGAAATTATTGTTCTTTCTTTGATTGGTTCTATTTGATTTTTAATGTGGGAAGGATTGAACCAGGGCCTTGTGCAGCCGAGGCGAGCATACTACCCTGAGCTGCATACCTAGCCCTTGGTTTTCTGATGTAGGATCTTGCTATAAACTCTGACTGGCCTTGAACCCACAATCTTCCTACCTCACCTTCCTCAGGGTTAGGGTCACTCCAGATGTGGACCACCAAACTTATCAAGAATTGTCTTTGTAGTTATCCCATTCCAACAGAAAAGAAAAGAAGAACCAGAGGAAAGATTGGAGCTAGCACTAAAGATCATTGGGGCATTAAGTAAAGAAACATTCACATTACTGGAACACCGGAAGTAAGGGAGTAAATGTTAAGAGAGCAGTGAAGGGAGGAAGGAGTGAGAAAGACTAAAGTCCACCCATACATGTATGAAGCTGTCAAAAGAATAAAAGGGAAAAAGAAAAGGAAAATCAAAATAGGATCAATCAAATAATGGGAGAAATGGTTATCTGTGTAGACATGAGCAGAAAAAAAAATACCACAACATATTGTAAGGTGAAAGTACAGAACATAGAGAAGATGTTTAAGTCTTTGGGAAAAAACAAAGTCACTTCAAGAGGAATCCCATTAGGCTAACAGCAGATTTATTAACAGAAACTCTGCAGACTAGGAGTTAGTGGTATAGCATATTACAGGTACTGCAAGGAAATAACTAGTAACTAAGGTTACTATAGCCAGCAAGACTGTCCTTCAGAAATGAAAGATGTGAAGCCTTCAAGTATAGACACAGGTGTGAGGGAATTCATGACCACCAGACTAGGCTTACAGAAAATGATTAGAGAAGTCTTATATCCAGAGTGCGACGCCCTCTTCTGACCTCCGCAGCATTGCACATCACGGGTGCACAGACTTGCATGCAGACAATACATTCATACACATATGGAAATAAATAAAATTAAAAAAAAAAACTAACTACTACCATGACAGCATGTGAAAGTAAAGATCTCGTTAGAAGACCAAAAATTCCATTATATAGGACCACAGAGGAAGAGACAACAATCAATACAGTAAGCCATCAAATCACACAGAAGAATATAAGGAATTCTTTAAAAGAGTATTCAAAAGCACTGGAAGAAAAACTAACCAGATGACAAGCAGCAATTCAGACATTTCGATAATAATCTGGAACTTAGATGGGCTAGATTCTACCACTAAAGGAACAGACTGTGACAGTCACTATATAAAAGGCACATTTAAAATATTCCTTGGGTTATCAGCTATTTGACAATAACAAGACTCTATTATTTCCCAATTGACATTATAATTTAAGTTGATTTAATTTTCTAATTTTCTGATTCTTTTTCTTACCCTCTGTCATGGGTAGAATGGGCACAGGGACTAAAATGGGAAAAATGATACCGTAAGCAAATAAAATCCTAATGCCAGTTATAACAATGTAGGCTTTAAGACACAAAATATTTGAAAAGACAAAGTCATTATATAATGGCCAAAAGATCAATTCATGAAGAAGCTATAACAATTGCAAAATTATATACACCTAATGTTGGAGCACCCAGTTTTATAAAAAAAACACTATTAGCCTTGAAAAGAAATAATATCAGGGGATTATAACACCTTATTTTTCTTAATGTACATATCACCCAGCGCCCCCTCCACAAAAAAATGAACAAAGAAACATGCGTTAACTACACTGTAGATTACATGGACATAACAGATGTTTGTGGAACATGCTATCAGCATTGCATTGTCTTTATAATAGACTGTACATTAATCAGTTATACCCATAAACAAGTCTTAACAATGTTTTTTAAAAACTTGAAATTATATTCCATATCCTTTCTGATCACAAAGTAATGAAACTTTAGAAATTATATAAATCCATGTCTGGGGACCCAATACACTCTTGAATGACCAGTGAGTCACAGAGGAAGTCAGAGGAGAAACTGAAAATTCTCTAAACAAATGAAAATGGAAACATCAGAGACGTAAATCTGTGGGAATCGACGGAAGCAGCAGCAACTTAACGATGCATCCAGGAAAGCAAGACATGGAATCCAAAATGAGCAGAATAAATAAATGGAAGACATAAAAAAATACAAAAGAGCAGCAAAACAGAGTTGGACTTGCGTGAGGGAAAAGTCAATTTGATGTCCCTTTAGGTAGGCTAATGGAGAAAAAACAGTTAAGACCCAAACTAATAAAATCATAGATGAAAAAGGACACATTACGACTAATACAACAAAACTCCGAAGGATCGGTAGTGGTTGTTTTTAAAACAATCTGGAAAATCTAGAATAAAGAGACAAATTTATGGACATGTATGACCTATTAAAATTGAAATAAGGATATTTCAAAAATAGGAATTGAGCCATAACAAGTAATAAGGAAATCAGTTTAAAAAATAAAAATAAAAAGTCACCCCAAGAAGCAAAAGCCCAGGGACTAGATGGCTTCTGTGGAATTTTAGCAAAATTTAAAGAATGAAAGCCAAGTTTCCTATGTAAATTAGTACTGCTACTATAGAGAACAGTATGGATATTCCTCAGGAAGCTAAAAGTAGAATTGCCGTATGTTCTAGCTGCCCCACTCCTGGGTTTATAGCCAAAAGAAATGAAATCTGCCTTCAAAAGAGTTATCAACAGTCCGTGTTTAGCTGCAGTACTAAATAGTCACAATAGCTAAGGCTTGGAATCAGCTGAACATGCCCATCAACAGATAAACAGATAAGGACAACAAAGTGTGTCTACATGGGGGAGTTTTATCCAACCATGAAGAAGGATGACATCCTGTCATTCACAGCAAAGTGGGGGACGTCCTAGCTACAGAAACAAGCCAGGTGCCAAAAACAAGTACAGTTTGGGAAAGCCACATGTGGAAAAGTGCATTTTAAAGCAAAATAATGATTCCCAGAAACTAGGAAGGATGCTGGAAGAAGAAAGGTCCCGAATGTGACCAGCACGTACTACATGTGTGTGTGGAAATATCACATTGACTATCATTATATGTACAATACACAGTCCTGTTTGTTAAGAGAATAGAACACTGTCAATGGACTACTATTCAGTTAAGAAGAGACCTTGACATTTCTAACTACTGGGTCTCTCCTGCCTCTTCCTGGACATTCTTGACCCCACCCCACTCCAATTCCATGTGTTCTGTGTATAGTCGTCATTGTGTTTCGACAGGAGGATTCTTACCCAGGATCACTTATTATATATTGCCTTTTACATCTAAATGCTAGATTACATCTTTAGAAGCAGTAGTTTAAACACAGGCACACTTAGAGGACTGGGTGGAGCTGGACAGGGTGAGGGGTGTTTAGTCTTGGAAGGAGTCCTGTGTATGAGAGCTGAGTGAGCTTGGTACAGGACCCTTGGCAGCCACATCTTCACCGAGGATTCAGGATGCCTCTGAACGCCTTCCCCAGCAGTGGAAATTCCTGTTTGTTGAGAGGTTGACAAATCATTAGCATCTACCAAGTCTCTGAAAAGACTCTGGCTCAATGAGGGTGAGCCATCGTGTTTTCTGATTCCTATTCTCTGTAAGAGGTGGAACTATCCTCCTCTTAAATTCAAACTGCAGCCTTAAATCACTGATACCTCAAAATGTCATCATCATTGGAGACAGAGTCTTCAAAAAGATAATGAAGTTAAAATAAGGAAGCTAAGGGCGTTGGGGGGGCGGTCCTCATTCAGTTCAACGCTTGCTCTGGCAAGAAGAATTTGGACACACAAAAAGATACCAGGAAGTCAACCCCCACAACACACACACACACACACACACACACACACACACACACAGGAAGCCCATAAAAGAGCATGGAAATAAGGGTCACTTACAAGACTACCGGAGAGACCAAGAGAAACCAGTTCTTCTGATGTCTTGATCTTGGACTAACAGCTTCCACAACTGTCAGAAAATAAGTTCCTCTGCTCCAGCCACACGGCCTGCGGTATTTTGTTATGGTATTGTTGGCAAACAAATACTCCCGTCCCTTAAGAGTCATTGATACCAGCTAGCATTCTGCTTTACCACATTTATTTGAAGAAGTTGAAAAGAATGAGAACTCAACAACTATTCAGTATTGGCTTCCGCAATGACACCTGGGTTCCACTGAACTCAGCCACTGAATCGGGTTGGCTGGACTTTGGGGACAGGAAGAGGGGAGAAAACGTCATTCATTAAGTTGCTGCCTGGCAGCCTCTCTGCTTATTTGGGGTTCCAGTTGCCGCAAACAGACAACATGTTTTACAGCTTCTGTACTTTGAGGCAGAAAGCTTTCTCCCCGTGCCCCAGCTCCGGTCTACAGTGTACCTGCTGCTTTCCTTGTGCTCCCACTTTGGCTCTGGTCTTGGCTACCAGCTGTTCAAACCTCTCAGTTTTTCCACCATTCGTCTGGCTTCCCAGCAATGTCAATATCTGTTCCCTGCTTTTAAATTCAATCAGCGTGGCTTCTCTTTTCCTGATTAGATCCTCTCTGACACAGCTTTTATCTTCAAGATCCCTTGTTGTCCGATTCAGTAGCAGGTCCACCCGTCAGGTCTAAATCAACTACTGTCATGAAACAAAGTACAGCATAAAGGTCTTATGTCTAAAGGTCTTACTCCACTCCTTTAATTGACCTTCTGGAAAATCACATACACTTCCGTTTATGCATACTCATCCTCTTAAGTCCGTATTTACCACATGGCAGCCAGCAACAAAAGAGCCAAGCTTTCCAAACAAATAGAAGATAGGTTATGATTTGTGAACTTTTGGAAATTCAGACGTTAAAGAGACCTTCCAGTAAAACTTAGATGAGTGGCTGTCTTTTCAAATTTGCCCAACTATTAAAATTAGTGTGCTAATTACTCTGTCCTCTAGAAGCCAAGGAAAGGTAAGGTACTATTTAGGTTACCTGTTGCTATAGATGAAAACCAGCACAGCACATCCATGCAGAAATGCATATTCACTGCCTGCTATGGGTCTGTGGGCTGCAGGCAGCTGAGCTCAGTGGGAAGTTCTGTCCTGGTGTATAATGTTGTCACAGATAGTATCTGGGACTTCCGACTTCTGAAAGATTGGCTGAGCTAATTGTCCAAAAAAAAACTTGCTTTGTCAGCCAAGAGTAGATGTTGGCTGTGGGACCCAGGCTTGAGAGAGATTGATGACTTCATCACCAGCTTTGGGCTTCTTGCTGACATCAAGAGAATACCCAAGAGACCCAGGCAGAAGCTAGAAGACCCCTCATGACTTAGACTTGCCATCTTTCAATGTCACCTTGTCACATACTCTATTACATTTGAGAGTAGAGGAGTGAGCCTCCGTCTCCTAACGGTGAACATAAGCGCATGAGGTGGAGAGCCCTGAGAAGCAGGCTCGGAAGTTGCAGCGGCCATATTGCATGCCTGTGTGACCTTGGCTTAGGGTTTTTCCCCTTTGAGACCCAGGATCTCTACCTGTTACTGGAGAGAATTACATAAGATGGTTTGTCCAGCCCAGACCAACTGAAAGCACTCAGCCTTCAGCTCATTATGAACAATGATATCTGTATCTATCTAACTATAGGTCCTGAAAAGCAAATCATATAAAAGGAAAAGCTTAAATTGAAAGTAATTCTTATGATGTAGCTTTTAGACAGAGAATGTAAGAAATTGGATGATTAAAGATTTTTCCAAGAAGTCCACCCTTGTTTGAAAGCTGTAGCACAGCAAAGAAGCAATGTAATTCCACTAAATTAAAAGCCTCAGTAGAAAAGAACAGTGTGAAGTAGGAGCCTCCTCCCCAGCAAGCACCACCCTGTGGACATTAATTTCCTGCCAACCTCAAGCTCGCCATGCTTCTCTAACCTAAGGTTTTGCTATCCTCTTTCTATTGGAGAGGCATCACCGGTGCAGAGAACATAATTTTATCATAGAAAATTAGAGCCGAAGGGGACCTCAAGGCTATCTCATTTGGAGCGGGGACAAGGGGCAGAAAAGTATAGATTGTGTGTACCCATAGCCATAGTTATCTGCAGATTAAATGATTCCTCAGCCCCAAACAGTGAGCTACAGAGTTAGCTGTGACAGCAGCAGAAAGTTCTGATTCTCACCCATAACTTAACCAAAGTCCCCAGACCCTGACATTCAAGAATGCTTTAATTGTGACTGCTGTTCCTCCTTCTCTCCTCTCTTTCTGCTCCCTCCTTTTCTTTCTCAATATTTTCTTATGGGCGTGTTTTTACATGTTTACATACATCCAGACATAAATATATGAATATATTAATAGATATATATATCAGAAAAACACCAAATTATTTCATCTTCCTATCAACCCAATGGTCCTTCTGAGTATGACTGTAACTGCTCACATCTTACAGTTGAGGGAAACAGAGCACTTGCAAGATGTAGACCTGACAGAGAAGGCAGGACTCGGAAACAACAAAATGTCACAAAAGCTACTGGAAAGCCTTTCTTTACATTTTGTCATGATTTTTGAGCTGCTGACCAGGATGTGTTTAGTTCTTTCTGTGTTGGGTTCTGTTAGGCCCTTTATATTGTTTTTTAGACACACAAACATGTGTGTGTTTATTGGTGTGAATGGTGTGTATGTGTGTGTATATGTGTGTGTGTGTGTGTGTGTGGTATATGCACGTGTATGTGCAGGTGAGAGGCCAGAGGAGAATGCTGGGCATCCTCCAACCCTCCACCCCCCCCCGACCCCGCCAGTGTCTACCTTATTCCTTTGAGAGAGCACCTCTCCTTGATCCTGGAGCTGAGCTGAATGCCAGCAAATCCCACCAACTCTCCACATGTCCCAGCCTCACCCTACATTTTTTTTAATTTTATTTATTTATTTATTTTGTATGTGTATGAATGTACTGTCCACATGTAGGTTTGTGCACCCGAGTCGTACAATGCTGCAGAGGTCAGAAGAGGGTGTCGGATTCCCCTGGAACTGGAGTTCTCTTGGGATTGGAGTTACAGATGGTTCTCAGCCACCATGTGGGTGCTGGGGATCGAACCCGGGTCCTCTGCAAGAGCAGTCTTAACCACTAGGCCATCTCTCCAGCCCCTTACCCTACATTTTTATGGACAGTGCTGAGACCCAAGCTCCTATCCTAAGCTTTATGCAGAAATTGTTTTTACCCACTGAGCCATCTCTCCAGCTCCTGTGTATACATTGTTAAATACTTACATAATTATTAAATGTTCATAGCAATGCTATTTTTATGATCTAGTTCAGACAAGTAAACCTAAATAGAGAGATAAATTAAGGTTCCAGGAACATCATGTTAGTCAGTGCTAGAAAGTAAGTGAACTCAGGATGTCTGACTCAAAGTTCAAATACTCATAAAATTTTCTAACCCTTCCTCCCTGCTTATCTGAGAAGGTCATAGTTCTTGCTCACATTTCTAAGCAATGAGAATTTGATATTAAAATCCTGCAAGGTGTCCTAGACTCTGTAGTCGTACAGAGCTAACTTACACACAAGTGCTTACACCACCTTCTGTGCTGCCAATATGTGGGTGTTTAGGGAGTTTGATTGACATGAAATGGGTATGTTGGTTTCCTGAGTAAAAGACCCAAGTCTGAGACTGAGCTCATCACTTAGGACCAAGTGACTGTGAGAGAGTTAACTAAGCATCCTGGGCAATCAGCAGTGTGAGTGAGTGTGTGTGTGTGTGTGTGTGTGTGTGTGTGTGTGTGTGTGTTCATGTGTGTGCCTATATACATATACACATATATACTCAGATATACCTGTACACAAAATTGGGATTGAATTAAATAATAAAGATAATTCTAAAATCCCAAATTGGGTTAACATCACCCATCCATGTTTACTAGCTATGAGCAATCAGAAATATTTTTTGCAGTGACTTCTTTTGTTCTTCCAGTGGGTCACTCACATTGTCCCTGGGAGGAAAGAGAAGAAAAGGCCTGGTTTCCAGGATCCCCTCAGGCTGCTCAGCAGCCACAGCCCCTCCCCAGCTGACTCTCAGCAGAGAGGCCACGCTCTCCACTCTTCACAGCCTCCTTGTCTGCATTCCAAAGTACTTGTAGTGGGCATATATATATAATTTTTTTTTAATAAATTTCCCCATGAGAAACTTCACAATGTTGAGATATCTGAAGGAAACACACTTAGGATAATCATGAATAACACGTCCACAGATTTCCACACACTTCAAATGTGTTCCCAGTCCTTGGCGTCTCCGTCCCCCGTGGCCATCCTGATCAGATAAGACTGGGGTACAGGTGGTTTCAATGATTTGCTGAAGAAGAAGTTACCTGAATGCGTCTTATCTCCAAGCCCTTCAATGGCAAAGGAGGCCTTAAGGCAGCATCTCAGAATCCACCCTGGGTCTCTCTGCCCAGGGTGAGAGGTCAGGGAAGCACCTGTGATCTCCCCTCAGGAGAGTGGAAGTAGGCGTCTGTGCTGCCCAGGGGTGATAACAGGAGTGAGCTGCCTTCCCCCTGCAAAGTAGCAAACCATTGTCTTCCGTGCTCCTTCCATCCCCCATCCACAGTGGCTCCTGATCCAGATCCCTCACCTTTTTCATACTTTTTATGACAACTCTGGGTCCCTGATATCCAAATCTAGTCTCAGCAGCTGTGCCTCGTGATGACATCTGGTTTGACATCCTGCTTACTATTTTCCATACTTGCTGTCACATCATATGAAAATTCCTGCTCTCTTGAGGCTGGAGAGATGGCTGAATGGTTAAGGGCACTGACTGCTCTTGCAAAGGACCTGAGTTCAATTCTCAGCACCCACATGGCACCTAACAACCATTAGTAGCTCCAGTTCCAGGGGATCCAATGACCTCTTCTGACCTCCATGGCTATTGCAGAACATGGGTGAACTTACACACATGCAGGCAATACACACATACATATAAAATAAAATTAATAAGATACTTCTAAAAATTTCTGCTCTGAACCAAAGGATGGGATGGAAATTTGATCAATGAACTCATGTTTATAAAACATGGGTACTAGTAAGGGCTGTGATTGGGGTGAAAGGTGAACCTACAGCAATATAGCCTGGACACTCATTTGATCAACTTGATTGAACATACAGGCCCCCCCTGCTGGATGGTGAGACCAAGGGGTTGTGTGGGTATGGGCACAACTACTTGGCAAATTTGTTTACTGTGAGGAGTCTGTACTCATAAAATCTACACCTATGCTATAAAATGGAAAAAAAAACGGAGAAAAGAGTGTAGGAACAGTATGAGCAGAATGCATGATCTGGGAGTTGTGTTGGGGTGGGGATGGGGGAAGGAGGGGTATTGAAGTCTGCCTATACCGAATTTGAAAATGATGTTTTCATCATTTTTCCAATTCAGTTGTATTCACGCAGCAAGCCCAATATAAAAACAAAAAAATGGGTACAATGAATAATGTTTGTCCTTTACTGATAACATAATGTATTTAAAAATACTTTCTACCATTACCCTTGAAGGAATGAAGCTAAGGACATAAATGTAGAGACATTAATTATCAGAAAATCTGATATTTATTGATATCCAAAGAATTTGTGATATTTATTGATATCTGAAGAATTTGGATAAGCAGTACCTGGTATAACAGAAAGCAAAAATATTCGCAAAGGGGGTTAATCTCAAAAGTACATAGGAGCTCATATGAATCAAAAGCAGAAATAAAAGCTACCTGATTTCTGCCGGGCGTGGTGGCGCACACCTTTAATCCTAGCACTTGGGAGGCAGAGGCAGGCGGATCTTTGTGAGTTCAAGGCCAGCCTGGTCTACAGAGGGAGTTCCAGGACATCTGGGGCTACAGGGAGACCCTGTCTTGAAAAGACAAAAAAAAAAAAGTTATCTGATTTCTAAAGGGCCAGACCAAAGGACTTAAATGGGCATTTCTTCAAAGAATGCATACAAAAGGAAAGATGACTGGCATTGCTAATCTTTAGAGAATGCTGAGCAAACCATACTGAGGCTTCACCTCACACCCATGCAATGGCCAATATCACAACAGCATGATAAATGTTGTGATGATTCCGACAAATTGAAGCCCTTGTGCGTTGTCAGAAATGCCAAAGGAGCTGCTGCTACTGAAAATCAGGACAGCTGCCATTCAACTGGGAAGCTTTCTACTGGACAGTCATCCACAGGGAGAGAAGTCAGTGCACAGGATATGCATTTGAACCCTATGTTCATTGTCTTTACTCACAACAGCCAAAGAGCTGGAAGTGGGTAATGGATGAAGATGTATATAAGTACCATGGAATATTATTCAGTCATAATAAGAAAGAAATCCTGTCATGTAGCCTACTTTGGGGAAGAACTTTGAGGATGTGCTTTAAACTAAGTGAAATAATATAGTCACCAGGAAACAAATATTGTATGATTCAATTTACATAAGATCTAAAGTAGCCTACCTCAGTGGGGACTGTAGCACAGAGGCTCTATGCTGTGCTGTTTACTGTGTGCAGGGCCCTTGGTTTGAAACAGAAAAACAAACAAATAAAAATCATAGTGGCAGAAAGTAGATGTCTGTTGCTGGGGCGGGGGGATTTAGCAGCTGCTGTCAATGGCTCAGAGTCTCAGTCCTGCAAGAAGAAGGAATTCTGGGGGCTGGAAAGACTTCTCAGTGGTTAAGAGCACTGGCTGCTCTTAGCAGAGGACTGGGTTTGATTCCCAGCAAGCACATGACAGCTATCAACCATCCTTAACTGCAGTTCCAGGGGATCCCAACACCCTTTTCCAGCCTCCACATGGGGTGCACATACATACAAGCAGCCAAGACACTCTTACACATAAAATAAGTAATTTTTAAAAGAAATCTTCTGCAAAACTCAATGCTTATAGCATTGCATTTAAAAACATGAGAGAAAGTGTGTCTCCCGTACATGTTACTACAAGAAAATAAGAAAAAGAATTGACCGAATAAAGGAATGGATAAATGCACGGTTGAGTGAATGTCTGCTTCAGATCACCAGGGGCTGCTCAGCACTCCATGACAGGAACCTCCAACCTCAAATAACAAGACTTTCTATGTAGTGATAGAATTAAAGGAAATGAGCCAAATAGTAACTGTAAAACATTATAAGATGAAAAGCAGTTTATTAGCATAAAGTATAGTAGTATATCTCTACCTCGAGGGAAGGACATTATCATAGGTGTAGTTGATGATAAAATGTCTTAAATGTAATCAGAAGTAAAAGGAATTGATCACAAAAATTACCATCACAGAAAAGTTTTTTGGCTTAGTTGTTTCCCATAATACTCTATAAAAGCCAAGTCTCAACTCCACAGGATCCATTTTACCAAGATCACCAAGGAAGACATAACGGATGGACAAAATAAAGTCATAAAGCAAAAATGTAACTGTTTTATCTGTTCTCAGGAAGTTAATATGTGAGGACATGAAGAGCTGACTCAACAGGGCCGTGGTGTGTCGGTTGTGTTTGCATGTTCCCAACATTTTAAGTCATGCATTCAAGTCACTAAAGAAAACATCTCAATGACCAGATTTCCAGATTTTATTCCTTATTCTGTTTTTAAGATGTAATTTACCCACTCTGAATAGGAGTGTGTGTGTGTGTGTGTGTGTGTGTGTGTGTGTGTGTGTATTCCAGAATGGATAAAGAGGCCACAACAGAGTTCAAGGAGTTTCAGAAAGGCTTCCAGAAAGTCAGAAGCTGATAGGGAAGCAAAGTGGATCTGCGGGTGGGGAGGAGTCAGATAAAAAACCCACTTGGACATCTGCTGGAGGAATTAGAGTCAAGCCACATGATCACAGTTCTGAGTTGAGCCTCCATATCCAGTCCAGCTGCAGAAGCAAGCTGCAGGACCCTGGAGGCTGTAGAAGTGATGGATGGACAGGCTGGTCCAGACAACCTGGCGGGCTGAAGGACAGCATTGTGGCTGAGCTGTGGCAGCAGTGTCCACACACACATTGCATGGTCAGTGGACAGGGGGGTTGCACTGGCTTCTTGATCTGATGTGTGTAATGGGTTTTCAGACCTAATTTTCCTGATAGTATTTTTTATTGTCTTTTCGAGACAGGGTCTCCCTGTAGTCCCAGCTGTCCTGGAACTCACTCTGTAGACCAGGGTGGCCTTGAACTCACAAAGATCTGCCTTCCTCTGCCTCCCAAGTGCTAGGATTAAAGGTGTGTGCCACCACTTCCTGATAGTATTTTAATATGTCCAAGTGCTCATACAGTCCAGATTTACTTTGTTGCATTTATAGAGTTGAACCCTTTTAACATTTAGGAATAAGTTGCTTATCAGTCTATGGCTCCAATGTGCTGCTGGACAGATGGTGTTGTTCATGTGTCCAGCAAGATGCAGAGTCACCTTCCGTCCCCAAATGGACACACTTCCTGTCTTTCAGGACAAGGCACAGCCTGGAAATAAAAACACTATTTTACACAATATGGAAATGACCTAACACAGCCTGATCTCAACATTCCTGAACATGGTGAATACGTGGGTTGAATTCCCATAGAGCATTGAGAAACCAGAGAAAGGACCTTAGAGAAAAAAATAACTTCTCTTCATGCTTGTTTTTAGGTTAAGATTTACACCTAAAAGTGATGATGTTGAAGTTATGGAGACAGAAAATGTAATAGTCTTTGAAAGTCACCAAAATCTTTACATTTGCATCATATTGTAGAGCTTGCATTTGGAAAGCATGGCATTATTTGGATTTTGAATATGCTGCTTTATGTGAATGCAAATAAAAGTTTACTCATATATATATACATATACATGATATATATATATGTATATATATACATATATACATATATATCACATTCTTTTAAGAAAGAAGCAACCTTGTACATTGCAAGGTAAACATTTAGCAAATTGTAAGACCTAGAGTATGGAAATTACTCTTAAATTTGTTGTGTGACAACAAAACCTGTGGGCTACTTTAAAAGCAGTCCTAAGAGGGAAGTTTATAGCCCTAAGTGCCCACATAAAAAAAAAAAAAAGAAAGGGAACAAATAAATGATCTAACAATACAACTAAAAACACTTAAGAGACAACAACAAATGGACCCTAAACCCAACAGACAGTAAGAAATAACAAAAATCAGAGCAGAAATCAATGAAATAGAAACAAAGAAAACAATACAAAAAAGTCAATGAATCTAAAAGCTGATTCTTTGAAAAGATAAACAAGATAGACTGACCTTTAGCCCAGTTAATCCAAAGAAAGAAAGAGCAACTCCAAATTAATAGTATTTATGATGAAGATAAAGAAAAGATCCAGACAATCATACAAGAATACTTCAAAAATCTATAAAAGTTTGAAAACCTAGGAGAAATGGATGAATATCTGAAATCCTGGGAATCAACAAAGCTTAACCAAGAAGAGATTGACAGTTTAAACAAACCCATAATATTTGAGGAAATTGAAGATGTAATAAAAAAACCTCCCAACTAAAAAAAGCACAGTCCCAGATGGTTTCACAACAGAATTCTATAAAACATTAAAGAGGTCTTACAACCATTACTACTCAAACGGTTCAGAAGGATACAAACAGAGGGAAATTTCCCAAACTCCTTCTATGAAGCCAGCATCACTCTAATACCAAAACCAGGCAAAGACACAACCAAAAAAGAAAATTATAGACCCATCTCATTAATGAACACAGATGCAAAAATTCTCAACAAAATACTTGAAAACCACATACAGACCCACATCAAAAAGATCAGCCATCATGATCAAGTTGGATTCATACCAGAGATGCAGGGACGGTTCAACATACAGAAATCAATAAATATCATAAAACACATAAATGGGCTGAAAGACAAAAGTCACACAATCATCTCAATTGATGCAGTAAAAGCCTTTGACAAGATCCAGCATCCCTTCATGTTTAAAGTTCTAAAGGGAATTGGACTGAAAGGAACATTCCTAAATATAATCAAAGCCATATACAACAAACCAACAGCCAATATCACTCTAAATGGAGAGAAGTTAGAAGCATTCCCCTTAAAGGCAAGAACCTGGCAAGACTGCCCCCTATCACCACTCCTCTTCAATATAGTGCTTGAAATGCTTGCTAGGGCAATAAGGCAAGAAAGGGAAATTAAAGGAGTACTAATTGGAAAAGAGGAAGTCAAACTATCCCTGTTTGCAGACGATATGATAGTTTACCTGAGGGATGCTAAAAACTCCACCAGAAAACTCCTAGAAACAATTAAGAGTTTCTTTAAAGTGGCAGAATACAAAATTAATCTAGAAAAAAATCTGTAGCCTTTCTTTACACCAACAACAAGCAACTGGAGGAGGATTATATGGAGACCTTACCACTCACAATAGCCTCAATAAAATGAAATGAAATGAAATAAAAAAATACCTGGGAGCAAACCTAACCAAAGACACCAAAGATCTCTACAACAAAAATTTTAAACCCCTGAAGGAGACTGAAGATGACATCGAAAGATAGAAAAACCTCCCATGCTCATGGATTGGAAAAATTAATATAGTTATAATGTCCCTTCTACCCAAATTAATATACAGGTTCAGTGCATTTCCAGTGAAAATCTGCATGTGTTTCTCCACATACTTGGCAAAAAAAATCCTTAAGTTCATTTGGAAAGACAAGACCCCAACAGCTAAAGCAGCCTTGAGCGAAAAATGCAATGGGGGGGGGGATCACCTTACCAGACTTCAAGCTATACTACTGGGCTATAGTCATAAAGACAGCCTGGTATCAGCACAGAAACAGGCCCATTGACCAATGGAACAAAATTGAAGATCCAAACTTGAGCTCATACATTTTCAGCCACCTCACATTCAGTAAAGGGGCCAAAAGAGCTCATTGGAGTAAACAGCAACTTCAGCAAATGGTGTTGGCAAAACTGGATCATGATACATAGAACAAAATAAACCCCTACCTTTCATCCTGTACAAAAATCAACTCCAAATGGATCAAAAACCTTAACATGAAACCTGAAACTCTGAAGGTGATAGAAGAAAAACTTGGTAGCAATCTGCAAGACATAGGAGTAGGAAAAGACTTTCTAAAACATTTTTTTTAATTTTTTTATTTTATTTATTTCGGTATGTATATCAATGTACTGTCTGCATGCAGGTTTGTGCACCCGTGTCGTGCAATGCCGCGGAGGTCAGAAGAGGGTGTCGGATTCCCCTGGAACTGGAGTTCTCCTGGAACTGGAGTTTCGGACGGCTCTCGGCCGCCATGTGGGTGCTGGGGATCGAACCCGGGTCCTCTGCAAGAGCGGTCGGCGCTCTTAACCGCTAGGCCATCTCTCCAGCCCCAGAAAAGGGACTTTCTATAATCCACAGCAGCTGCACACAGGAAATAAGGTCAACAGCTGATAAGTGGGACCTCATCAAACTAAAAAGTTCTGTACAGCAAAGAAAATCAAAGGAAATGAAAGAGAAAACCAACCACAGTGGGAGGAAATCTTCACCGTGATTATCTTATCTGACAGAGCATTAAACATCCAGAATATATAGACTATTCAAAAAACAAAGTGTAAGAAAATAAATGACTGACTCAAAAGATTGAGTAAAGAGCTGAACAGAGATTTCACCAGTGAGGAAAGTAAAGATGGCTGAGGAAACATCCCTTAAAAAGTGTTCAAACTCAGCCAGGTGTGGTGGCACACACCTTTAATCTCCGGCACTTGGGAGGCAGACGCAGGTGGATCTCTGTGAGTTCAACGTAGCCTGGTCTAACGCAAGTCACCAGGCCGCTGGACTAAAGGGAGACCCTGTCTCAAAAAGACCAAAAAAAAAAAAAAAACGTTGTTCAGCATCATTACAATTAAGGAAATTAAAATTTAAAATTCATCTAAGATATCATCTCACTCTGATAAGACTGGCTAAGTAAGAAAACAAAAGATACCCAATGCTGAAGGAGGTTATCAGGAAAGGGAAACCACTCACTGCTGGTTGGAATGTAAACTCATACAACCACTGGAAACACAGTGTGGAGAAACCCTTAAACAGACTCAAAATGAGTACCTACCACCTGACCCAGCCATACTACTCCTGGGTTATACCCACAAGGACTCATCTAACTGAAAGATACATGCACATCTTTTTTTATTGCAGCTCTTTTCACAGTAGTGAAGAATTGAAACCAACCCAAATGCCCCTTCAAACTGACAGTTGATAATCAAAATGTGGTATCATCTACACAATTGAGTTCTATCCAGTCATCAGCCTTAAGGAAGGAAAGATAACATCATGAACTTTGCAGTTAAATGGATGGAACTCAAGCCATTATGTTAAGTGAAATACCACAGTCCCCAAAAAACAAAGGGGAATGGTTTCCTTCGTTTGTGGATGCTAGTACCAAGTCCCCCAATTGAAAGGCAAGTTGAGCAACGTTGTTATATTTCTTTCTAGCTGAAAGCAACTGTGATGTTATATATAATGTGAATCTCTTAATGAGCCCTAGAATTAACTTACTACTTACTTTCAGACATGGTAATTAATGTATATGGGTGGAAGGTATTATCTAATATAAAGTTAAAAAAATTAAAAGAAAAGAATGTGACTCTTTTTTTTTTTGGTCTTTTTGAGACAAGGTCTCCCTGTAGACCAGGCTGGCCTTGAACTCACAGAGATCTGCCTGCCTCTGCCTCCCAAGTGCTAGGATTAAAGGCCTCAGCCACCACACCCAGCTGAAATGTGAACTCTTAAACATATATCAGAGTTACATACAGTTTATTCCTGGGGACATAATCTCTGGTACATATATAACTTGTATAGAGCCTATCTTTGGACAATACAATGGAGGGAACCACAACAACATAAGGACTGGTCAAAAGAAAGAACTGTATAGTTTAAATTCTGCCCAAAACAACAAACCTTTTCAGAGAAAAAACTTTTAAAAGACTGAGAGAAAGATGCAGACACGTATGGCAGAATGCATGAATTGGGGTGGGGTGGGAGGAAGGGAAAGGTGAGTGTGTCTAAATTAAACTGAAAAATGATGTCTGAAATATACAAAATGTCAATAAAAGTATCATATTTGAAAAGTTTGTTGTGTGAGTAGGGAGTTCCTCATAACCATCCTCACTTTTAATTATTCAGTACCTATTACTTTTGAAAAAAACGAGAGGGGCTCCATTTATTCCTTTATTTATTCATTCATGAACTGGCTTAAAAATATTCACCATGTGAATTCTATAGTCTAGACTCAAGGCCATGATATCAGACATATGAAACAGAGAACTTGAATGAAAAAGAGGGAAATGTTTCTGTCACAAAGGAAGATGGGAGGAGAAGAGGAGAGGAAGAGGAGAAGGAAGGGGAGAGGGAGGGGAGGAGGAGGAAGAGGAGGAGGAAGAGGGGAGGAGGAGGAGAGGAGGAGGAGGAGGAGGAGAGGAGGAGCGCATGCTGAAGTTTCAAGGTTACACACAGCATTGCACTCACATGCTGTATTTTGCTATTTCTACTGAGGGATCCCTAGAATGGACAAGCATGATTTGATCCTTCCCAGGGTCAGGCCATGCATCTTTAGGAAGTGACTGTAATCAGTATGTGCTTTCCTTTATGAAGTTTTTTTTTTTAATTTTTTTTTTTTTTTTTTATTTCGGTATGTGTATCAATGTACTGTCTGCATGCAGGTTTGTGCACCCGTGTCGTGCAATGCCGCGGAGGTCAGAAGAGGGTGTCGGATTCCCCTGGAACTGGAGTTCTCCTGGAACTGGAGTTTCAGACGGCTCTCGGCCGCCATGTGGATGCTGGGGATCGAACCCGGGTCCTCTGCAAGAGCGGTCGGCGCTCTTAACCGCTAGGCCATCTCTCCAGCCAGCAGTACTATCCAATAGGTTTTCTCAGAATCTCTAGGAAGCAGAATCTTAAGCAAATCTCTCACACTAACAAGTCATTGAGCAGTATGGTCCCCTGGGGAGGGGGGAGGGGGGAAGGAGGATGGGGCAGATCAGGAGGGGATGTGAATGTTGAAGACATCACTGAGTCAAACTTCCTTCTGTAGCAGCCGTGGTGGAGCAGGAAGTCTTTCAAAAGGCCTTAAAGGAATGATTGTTTTGCTGAGCAGCCCACTGAAGGGGGGACAGAAATGGGCATGGGGGTAACTTATCTGCTGGTTCCATCAATATTTGTCAAAGTTTGCCCCCACCTGGAAATGCTTCCTCCACATTTGGATAAGTTACAGGGCTCCTTTAAGAAGCCACAAAGCACAATACATCATCTGATGGACAGGGGACAGGGGACTTCCTCTGAGTCTACAGTGGTCAGAGGATCCTGAGACCCTCTCAGGATCTGGAGACAGATGCCACCCAGAAGTTCTGGGAATGATCAGTTTTCTACTGTAACCTGACAGTTACAGTACCCCAGAGAGAGGTGCCATATCTCTACCGTGGTCTTGCATCTGAGGGAGACCCCACTTAGCACCTCTGGGAGATCTTCTAGCCGGAGTCAAGCACTGCCCACCCGATTAGAAGAAGGACTGAGGTGTCTTAGGGTTTCCAGTGGAGGGTGTGGGTGTATGGATTTGCAGAGTAGAAATTAAAATATAGTAGACAGCGACTCTCAGCTGTGATAGAGATGGAAAAGATGGATGATGCATTCTACACAGTGGCAAGATATGTCATTGAGAAGACTTTGAGCTATTTATTCAGTTATTTATTGCCTATCTTATTCCCAGCAGGAGTCAGTTTATAAAATTATTTGCAAGAGTTCACAAGTAAAAATAGATCATAAATTAGGTTCAAGGGGCTAAAGAGACGGCTCAGAGTCTAAGAGCCCTGGCTGCTTTTGCAGGGAACTTGGGTTCAGATCTTAGCACTGACTTAGTGGCTAACAACCGTCTGTAACTCTAGTTCCAGGGGATCCAACACCCTCTTCTGACTTCTGCAGGCATTGTACAATACTGGTGCACTTATGTACATGCAAGCATAACACTCATACACATAAAATAAACATAATAAAGAGATTTTTTTCATCTTTTTGAGACAAGGTCTCCCTGTAGCCCCAGCTGGCCTGGAACTCACTCTGTAGACCAGGCTGGCCTTGAACTCACAGAGATCCACCTGCCTCTGCCTCCCAAGTGCTGGGATTAAAGGTGTGCACCACCACACATGGAGAAATTAAGTTCAAAAAGAGAAAAATCTTTATTTTGATGTTTTAGAAGGGCCACTTAATAAAGTCCAAACCTTCTGAAATGTTCTTTTTTGTTTTTTTCTTTGAGACAAGGTCTCCCTGTAGCCCCAGCTGGCTTGGAACTCACTATGTAGATCAGGCTGGCTTGGAACTCACCCGCTTCTGCCTCCCAAGTGCTGGGATTAAAGGTGTGCATCATGCCAGGTATCTGAAATGTTCTTTAAATATTCATTCCTAGATCTGATGGGTTACACATCAATCATGGTTAGACCAAACTCAAACCCTAACACCTTCAAAGGGAAAAGTCACAGGACACAGTATGAAATTATGAAATTCTGCAAAAAAGCCTTTTTTTCCTTTTTTATCCATGTAAATTTATTTTTATTTTTTTATCAAATCTAGACCTGTGTCCCCCCCATTCCCCCACCCCACTAGAGCTCATGCATTCTGCCAAACATGCTAGAAAAGCCATTTTTAAAAGGTATGGTATGTGCACAAATTTGTGTATGCATCACACACACACACACACACACACACACACACAAGATTCCATACATGTTCAATGATAGCACTCTTACCTAAGTCACTAACATCATGGATGCGTAAAAGGCATCATGCACATCCCCAACTCACTAAGACGTGCCGAGACCGGTCAGCCCCATTGTTCTTTTCCGTTCCCCTAATTGGCCACCTTCCCAGCCCCTTTGGCTCTCCAACCATGTATCTTCTATCTTTCTGGACATGACTGTATTGTTATCTAATGTGTGTGTCCAATCCCTTGAAGAGCACACCAAAGATGGTCTTATCAAAATTGTGGGTGAGCCAGGTATAGCTGGAAGAAATTTTGGACACCTGTTCTCCCCCTCAATCATGCTGGGTCCTGTGGCTGCCGAGACACTTACCCGCCCTGGAAGTACATGGGATCCGGCTGAGAAGGCAGGCCACTAAACTAAATTTAAACATGAAACCAAGTGTTGTGATAGGAAATAAAAGTGTCGGGACACTGAATTTGTCTGAGAGATGTCTTCCACACCTACAGAGTTGACATTTACATGAGACTCTAAAAAATGACTTGGGATTAGCCAAGGGGCTACAGAGGGAGAACACTCCAAATAGAAGAGTATGTGACATGGCTTACTGAAGGAAGGAACTGGATCTATTTATTCTCTAAGCCAGATACGGGAGGTCTTGTAAGCTATATGGAGTGATTAGATCTTATTATAAAAGCACTGAACAGTTTTAAGTAGGAAAGAAAGTAACATGATCAGATATGAGTTCTGGAAAGATGAGCCTGGATGCACAGAGAGCAGAGAGGGAGAACGCCCAGCAGCACAGACAGAGCCAATGGCAGGGACTCTGGAGGGAAGGAGGAATTTCTGTGTTAGAAACAAGTGCATATTGTAAGTGACGTGGAGAGAGAGAGGGCACTAAGATGGAGACCACGGTGTCTAATTTGAATTCCTTGTCATCTGACTATTCCATTAAGGAAGATCTGATTATCGGGGGAGCAACAGGATTTTTACTTACTGTTTTTATTTTATCTGTATGAGTGTATCGCCTGTGTGTAAGTGCACCCATGTTGTGCAGTGCCGACGGAGGTCAGAAGAGGGCGTCAAGTCCCCTGGAACTGAAGTCATAGGTGGTTGTTAGCCAGCATGTGGGTACTGGGAACTGAACCCCATCTTCTATCAGAGCCGCCAGTGCTCTTAACCACTGAGCCACCTTTCCAGCCCCAGCGGCAGTAACAGTTTAAGGAAGTGTACTGAGTAGTCTCTGACCACGAAGAGCCCAAACACCTCAGCTCAACAGATTCATCACATGCACAGTTGGCTGAAAGGACTTTTAAAAAAATGAAATGAGACATTGGAAGAAGGCAACGAAAATGAGTAGTGGCTTGTTGTCAGAGTTGGAAAAGACAGTGAGAACCGACTCTGAGTCATGGGTAAGCCATCTTGAATCATTATACATACAATAAGTAGGTTCCTATTCCTCAAAAGCTGGGAGGCAGTGGCAAGTGGCACAGACTACAGGGCCCTTCCCATGGCCGGAAGCAGAATTTAACTGGACTTCACACTGCTGAATTTGTCCATGGCGTCTGCTCATTTGTGGTGCTAAATGACACATTTGTGCTCAGACTTTTCAAGTGCACCCTAGTTTTAGTCATTCCTTTGAATTTCATAGGGACAATTTGAATCTCCCTTGTTTTTTTGATGACTTGTTCAGAAAATGCCCAAATCTTAGATGCAGGAAAGATGCTAGCATATAACAATTTGATCTCTTCTTGAAAGAATCCTGATAAAATTATCCCAATGAGGTGGCTGTCCCTGGAGAATTTTTTCACACTTGTTTACCTGGCTATCTCTAAGGACCTAATGTTAGACAACTTCCAGATCAATGAGATGGGCAGAAACACTGTCAGGAAAGAAGCAAACTCCTCACTTGCTCTCCCTTGTGACTTCTAAAGCCGTAGGCCAGGGGTTTGCCCCAGTCCCTGGGTAAGTGAAGAATGGTATTCTCCATCAGTCTTTAATAAACAGCCCAAGTCAACCTAAAATCTCTCACCCATAGGCAAGAACCTATACTCCCAGAATTCTATCTTTGAGACTGAGGGTGTATATAACTCAGTGGTACAGTGTGTGCTTAGAACGCACAAGTTGCTAGTACACACAGCAAGGTCAACTACAACGCTGAAGTTTTTCTGCCCCTACCCCAACCCACAACTGCTCCACCAGCTCATGGGGACGGGGATGAAGTGCGTTTCTGAGAAATGTCCTTACTCTACCCTGCCCTCCTCTTCGGCATGCCTTTCCGGGGCACTGGCTTTGCAGAGCCCATGAATTTGCTCTTCTCCTCTTTCCTAGTCTCTGCTCCTCAAGGTTGTCATGGGCAGCAGCAGATATGCTATGGGGTGAGGGAGGAAGGCACTCCAGGGAGGATGCCCCCCTCACCTGCACGGTCTGGCAGGCTGGTGGGACTCTTTAAAAGCACCTTCGTGAGTGCATGCTTCCATTCCCTTAAGAGAGACAGAAGCTTTGGGTCCCCTGGCCATTGTACCGCCCCACCCTACCCCACCCCCGCTGCTTATTGGCAGACATGGTATCCTGCCTACTTAGGAAGTTCCAGGCCAGATGTGATCAAAGAAATCTATATCTGCAGGAAAGCTTAGAAGCCTCAAAACATGGGAGTTCAAAACATGGCAGTTCTCCCTGTGGTTGTTTAAAACATAGGATCTCACTATCATTTGGTCAAGCTGGTCTTGAACATATGGACTCAATGATCTCCCTGCCTCAGTCTCCCAAGTAGCTGTGACTACAGGCATATTCCCAGACCTCACTTCCCTCTGTTTTGTACCCAGACGCTGAATAATAATCAAATTATTCCAAAGCTTTTCCTGGTTTTTTTCCTGAGTAAAGTAAAAGCAGAAAAGAGGTGCTATTTGAGTTAGTTTCTCATGACAGGAAAAAAAAACTAAATATTAAGGAGTAAACAATAGGCAATTACTACAGTGGGTAATTGGTCCTTTTATCCATAGGGGGTCCATTCAAGCTCCCCAGTGGATGCTTGAAACTGTGGACAGTACTGAACCTTGCATATATCCTATTTTAGGACCTACACATGTGATAAAATTTAATTGATAAGTTAGATACAGTAAAAGATTACAAACAATAAATCATAAAATTGAACAAGTAAAATCGCCATAAGAAAAGTTTTATAAATAGGACCTGTCTCTCAGTATACACTACTGCGCTGTCCACACCCTGGTCTTGTCGGCAATAGAAACAGTGAAGCCTTGGAAGAGACTACTGCATTCACTTCCTGTCTTGATTTTGATTTGTTCAGCTCAGCACTTTCCACAAAGATTTTCTCATTTTCCAAAGACCTTGTTTAGAAACTGGGGTGAGGGAACGTCAAAGACAACCTGCTTCAATTGCACATTCTATGCAATTCCTGAGTGCTGTGCCTTCTCCGAGGAACATGACCACATCATGTCTGCAGAATCCACTGAACAACCTTTGGCACCACACAGTGACTCCCAGCGGCCCTAGACTTCAGAGTCATCGATTCTCAAGCAAGCCTTGTTCTGAATTTCTTTTGGTGAGATTTTGTTTGAGTTTTAGTTTTTAAGAATTAGATTTTTTTTTGTTGTAGAAACCATGCTGTGTTTTATCTTTACATTTTGTAACAAAATTTAAGTTAAGGACTTGTCTATTCTTCACTCAACTTTACATTCATATTAAAATTCTGCATGACTACAGAATAATTATCTAAACCTAAAAATTAGCAATGATACAGCACACCTTATCTACATTTACCAATTCCTCTTGTATTTCAAGGTTTAAGCAAGGATGCACCTGTCTCCTTAGTTCCTTACTCAAGTCTTGTCTCCCTTTCTTACCTCAGACACTTCTTCATAAGCACTGTGCTTGTGAACTTATTATTAAGATATACCTCCATTTGGCTACTTATTATTAAGATATACCTCCATTTGGCATCTTTGCCTCATGACCAAATGGTGTTATGTATGTGTTCAACCCAACAGTGACCCAGTATAGAGTCATCACAGAACATGGGGTTAGGAGTTATCAATGTGTCTCATTCCCAATTATGTTAAACTTTACTCGCTTGATTAAGTGGTATCTTCAGGTTTCTCAATTTAAAGTTACTGTTTTCATCTTTGAAACCAGGATTAAAAAAAAAAAACTACTACACCACTGATTCATTGCCTTGATCCCCTGTTAACATTCCAACACTCAAAAGCAAGTTCCTTAGTATGCTGAAGGTGCTTTTTCTTTGTTTATTTTTTTCTGCTGCTGTATGTGCAGAATTGGAGTAATGCCTGGTAAAGATGGGGCATAAAATGCATGAAACCAGGATTTGCTTTTGTTTTGTTTTGTGTGTGTATGAATGTACTGTCTGCATGTAGGTTTGTGTACCCATATCGTGCAGTGCTGCGGAGGTCAGAAGAGGGTCTTGGATTCCCCTGGAACTGGAGTTGTCCTGAAATTGGAGTTACAGACAGTTCTCAGCAGCCATGTGGGTGCTGGGGATCGAATCCAGGTCCTCTGCAAGAGCAGTTGGCACTCTTAACCACTAGGCTATCTCTCCAGCCCTAAACAAGGATTTTTAAAAGCCCAAACCCCAGGGTGATATCTACAGGTCTGAGTAACCCGTGTACTAACCACCCCTCAACAACGAGTGTTTAACAATTGGGAGCCAAGGCAGGATCATTATCCTCTGGATCTGCAAGGCAACAGTGAATACTGACTTCTTTGCAACTGTCATGGGCACAAGGAACCCCAATGACTAGAGGAAGAATATTAATCTCATATTAAGACGTGTAGATATTTAGTCTTGAACAAGACATTAACTTGCTCTTCAGCAAAGTAGTGTTATTAACTATTAGTGTCTATCTTGTGAGATTGATTTCATTGTTAGAAATTCTAAACATAAGGTTCTCATGCAGAGCCAAGTTCACAGCAGGTACTGAAAGATTTATACCCTGCCCAGGAAAAGACAGAATAGATGTGTCTGGCCAATACAGTGTTGGTCAACTGGCTTGCTTTTGCACCCTTCCTTAGCCTGGTCGATTTGTTCATTAAAAAAAGAGAGAGAAAGAAATCTAAATTTAGTGCTTGACACATACAAAGTGCTGATTATTGAGTTCTAGAGGAAATAAAATCCAGTAGACAAATGGAAAGTACACAGCATGTGAACTGCTTTTAAAAAAAGAAGAATGGGGGGCTGGAGAGATGGCCTAGCGGTTAAGAGCGCCGACCGCTCTTACAGAGGACCCGGGTTCGATCCCCAGCACCCACATGGCGGCTGAGAACCGTCTGAAACTCCAATTCCAGGAGAACTCCAGTTCCAGGGGAATCCGACACCCTCTTCTGACCTCCGCGGCATTGCACGACACGGGTGCACAAACTTGCATGCAGACAGTACATTCATACACATATGGAAATAAATAAAATAAAATAAAATAAAAAAGAAAAAAGTTTTTACCAGGCTGGAGAGATGGCCTAGCGGTTAAGAGCGCCGACCGCTCTTACAGAGGACCCGGGTTCGATCCCCAGCACCCACATGGCGGCTGAGAACCGTCTGAAACTCCAATTCCAGGAGAACTCCAGTTCCAGGGGAATCCTACACCCTCTTCTGACCTCCGCGGCATTGCACGACACGGGTGCACAAACTTGCATGCAGACAGTACATTCATACACATATGGAAATAAATAAAATAAAATAAAATAAAAAAGAAGAATGGGGACAGGGACATGTTTATGTGGAGCAGTAGAAGAAAACGTTCAAGCAGCAACATTTTCAATGATACTCCAGGGTGGCAAAGATTTCTCTAGGACAGTGGTTCTAGCAGAGGGAACGTAAAGGCACAGTCTCTGTCTCTGGCACCGGGAAGAGCCCAGCCATTTCAGAAAGGCAAGGTGATTGAGTGGAGCATGGCAGTCACAGGGAAATTCACTTGAGTTTAAGGCCAGCCTGGGCAGCAGAATGTGACACCCTAGCTCCCAAAAAGAAAACGGTGAAAAATGGCCAGAGTGGGTGTAAGACACAAATAATTTGAGAGCCATTGGTACATAATAGTCGAAACTATTCAGAAGTTCTGTTTTTCTCTTAGCTAATGGCTATCTGGACTTTCATTCAATTTTACACATTCTCTGAAGTAACACACACACACACACACACACACACACACACACACAACCTGCCCTGTTCACCTTCATTCTACTCATGAGTGAAAATGTTATTTATTCCACCATTTTCCTTCTCTACTCTGAAACACATCAGAATATTATGTCATCTGTGATCTGCCAACCTAGAAATGATCTTGCAAAGGTCCACTTGCTGATTATACAATTTTCTCTGCCTAAGTATGTTGCAAACAGAGCTCCTCCAGCACAGAGAATTAAGCTGTGAAAAGAAGGTTGTCTGGGAACTTAAATATTGTCACATCCCATTAGAATATATAACCCTTGGGGAAAAAAATGCATTGCATCTGATTCTCTAATACTCAGCAGAGTGAAGCTATGATGGAGAATTGGCTGCTGCCTAAACTGGAAAGGATGTGGAGGTTTCCTTGGGGTCTCTACAGAGGTAACCCAGGTGGGCTCTCATCAAAATGGGTACCAGTGACATTTTTTAAATTGACTAGTGTATTAGTCATTTTTCTGTTGCTGTGATAAAGCACCATGACCAAGGAACTTATAAAAGGAAGAGTTTATTTGAGCTTACAATTGGCGGTTCCAGGGAATTAGAGTCCATTGTGGCGGGAGGCATGGCAGATCTGGAGCAGCAAACCGAGGGTCACATCTCCCAAAGAGCACAGGAAACAGAGAGAGGGCGACTGTAGACCATGAGGCTTGTTAAAACTCACTGAGCCTGTCCCCCAACAACGCACTTCCTCAGCACGGCCACACCTTCTAAGACCTCCAAAAACAGTGCCACCAACTGGACACAAATGTCTGAATACCTAGAGCCTATGGGGGACACTCATCCAAACCACCACAACTAGTAATGACCTTAGTGCCCATTCTGCTGTGTAGCTCCCATAGCTCAAAATCACTGTGTGAAAATTTGGGAGTCTGTAGCATAGGCTGAGACATCTAGTTACAAAAGATGGATTTTCTAGGCTTAGAAAAATCTTCAGCTTGATATGGAAATTTGCAAAATGGAGTAGAGACTATTCCTTTCCCACTCTCAAATATTTTCAGTTTCAGAAAGAATATCAGTGCTAGAGGTTTGAGCATGCCTCTGCTCTCCTCCACGACAAGAACAAATTTCATTTTTGAAGTCTTAGCTCCCAGTGCCCCAGAATATGACTTTATTTAGAGATGGAATCTTTGCAGAGACTGCTTGAGTGGGCTCTTATCCTGTCTGACTGTTGTCCATCCAAAAGGAGGAAATTTGAGCACAGAGACAGCCATAGAGAGGAGAATGTATGGAAAGATAATGAGAGAACACCAACATCTACAAGCCAAGAAGACAGCTTTCCCTCGGAGTCCCAAGAAGGAACAAATGCTGGACTTCTGGCCCTTGGTATTGTGAGATAACAAATTTATGTTGTCTAGGACACCTTGCCTTTGTAATATCAACACTAACAAATAAATACAACTGTTAATGGCTTAAAATAGATGGAAAAAAATCATTATCTAAACAATTAAAAGGAAAAGGGGTCATTTCCCCCAGAGCACCCCCTCCCTTATTCTCAACATAAAATCTTCTAGTCTCTAAAGCAGTGGTTCTTAATTCTGCCTCTACACCCTTAGAATCACCTAGAATTAAAAAAAAAATAAGAAAAAGCCAAGCATGGTGGCCCATGCCTTTCATTCTAGCACTTGGGAGGCAGAGGCAGGTAGACCTCTTTAAGTTCAAGGCCACCCTGGTCTACAGAGCAAGTTCCAGGCCAGCTGGAGCTACAGGGAGGCCCTGTCTCAAAAAGACTGAAAAATAAAAATAAAAAATAAAACTGGACACCTCATATCAACTTAAATTAGAATTTCTAGAAGTGGGGCCTGGGATCTGGTACATTTCAAAGCTATCTACACAATTCTAATATGTAAATAGTGTTTGGTGGGGGTTAAGTGATTCTGAAAAATCCTCCCACCAAAAAGCATATGACAACAAAGTTTTGTATGCAATATTAGATAGTTCCCTAGTCTACCTCCATCTGGTCCATGAATATAAGGAAGATCAAAGCTCAATAGCAAACAAAAGAGGAAAATTACAATTATAAAATAGACAATAGATTCAAATAGATATTTCTCAAAAGAAGATATGCAAATGGTTGTCAAGCAAATGCGCAACACCACAGGAAACTGTGAATCAAAACTACAGAGAGCTATCACATCATTCAAGTTAGAATGAGCATTAGGTATCCACACTCCCATACCTACTATAGCTCTATTCACCATAGCCAAGATCTACAAGCATCAAGGTGTCCATCAGCTATGAATGGATAAAGAAAACGAGGTATATATACACAATAGAATAGTGCCCCACCATGAAGAAAGTGAAATCCCGTCAATGGTGGCAACATGGGTGGAAACGGGGATCATCATATTAAGTCATATACAAAAAGACAAGTATCACATAATCTCACTGGTGTTTAGAATATCAAAAGGTCACAAGTGCATCAACTCTGTGGCTGCCACCACTTTTGGCACTCCTCAAAGACATGAGACACAGCTTTTTAACCTTCCAATATGGACTGAGGACTCATGTCTCACCAAGAATCCTCCAAACCTTCAATACCAGATGGGGACTACTGAGATACCCAGTTTATGGACTAAACAGCTAAGGGGATGTCAGCCTTGTCAGAATATAGACTGCCATTGTTGGACTACCTGGGCTGTATCATGGAGGACAGTACAGGGGTATCAAGACAGGACACATACTTACTGGACTTCATTTGGGGGACCATGGGAGGGAAAGAGCCCGATGTGGAGCAAAAGTGCAGGATTGATAGTTGTTTGGGATTGCCAAGGAGGAACCTTTGAGCACTTCCTTAAGGAAAACATGACATCTTTTAGGAAAAAACCCCTCCAATTCAAGTGATATATGTATTTATTTATTTATTTATTTATATATAACTATGTATATATACATGTATGTGTACTGTAGCAATACAAGTTTGAGAGGACAACAACAAAAGAACTGAAAAACAAATTATGGAAAGACTCAGAAAAAGATACGGGACATATATGGCAGAGTGCAGGGACTTGGGTGGGCATGTTAAAGGAAGTGATTCTAGATTCAACTGAGAAATTATGTATGACCTATGGAAAAAGTTTAATAACAATAAAAAACATTAAAGAAAAAAAAGAATGTTAAAGGTCAGCTTGGCACTGGGAGAGAGATGGACTCAGTAGTAGAGCACTGACAGCTCTGGCAGAGGACCCAGTTGATTCCAATCAGCACCCATGCAGACAGTCACAACCATCTATAATCTGGTTTCAGGGGATCTGACTGCCAGCGAATTGCACAATACAGGTGCACTTACATACGCAGGTGCATTACATACAGCAGGTGCACACTTAACCTACCTCAACAGGCAATATACTCATACACACATAAAAATAAAAAAATAAAAAACCTCCTTTTAACAAAATAGCATCTCTATAGAGTCAGTGGATGTTGTGATTTCAGAGGCTGGGGTGAGTAGGGGGAGGGGGAAGGAAGGGTTAACCAAAGACGGCCAGGTTATAGTCAGACAGGAATATGGAGATCTGAGTGCGATGTGCGGGGCTAGGGGGATGCAGATGGCATGGGACTCTGGAATTCCACTGCAGGAGAAGTGATTTGGGAAAATTGCACAAAGAATAAGACTTAAAATTATTTGGAAAAGATGTGGATATGTTTATACTAATTTGAACATTATATATGTAATTAAAACATCACAAAATACTCTAAACATGTATATTTCTGACATTTATGTATTACTAAAAACCAACCTTTATTTAAAAAGGAACTTGAGAGCCAGCCAGTTGTGGTAGCTCAGTCCCTGTAACCCTGACAATAGGGAGGCTGAGGTAGGAGATTTCTAAGGTCAAGGCCAGCCTGGGGCTACAAAATGAGATCCGTCTAGAAAATGCAAAAACTAAATGAAAAAAGGAAGAGAGAAAGTAAGAAAGAATATGAATATAAAAAGAAGAAAAGAAGGAAAAAAAAAAAAAAATGAAAGAGGAAGGAAGGAAGGAAGGAGGGAGGGAGGGCGGGAGGGAGGGAGGGAGGGGAGGGAGGGAGGAGGGAGGAAAGGAAGTGAAAGGAAGAAAGGAAGGGAACGAAAAGAAAGAAAGAAAGAAAGAAAGAAAGAAAGAAAGAAAGAAAGAAAGAAAGAAAGAAAGAAAGAAAGAGAAACTTTTTCCATTCCATTTCCAACTTCCCAAACCTTATTGTTTTAAAAACTACTTCTCATCTTTCCTTAATTAAACCAGAAACTTGCCAAGGCCTGATCCTTGTCCCTCTCTAGCCAGTGCAGGCAAGCCAGAGTCCACACATCCCGCCTGTAGGTACCATCTCCATGCTGAGGTTTATACTCCTGTATTCACTCACCTGATACAAATGGCAATATTTTTCCTGGGCTCACATGAATACAAACAACCCAGCTGTGAAAAGATCAGCATATGTGTCTGTTGTGGCCAGTGAAGTGCAAGTTATTTTTTTGCAGCAGGGTGCAGGAAGATACAGCAGCTTTTCTCAAATCGGAATGATTTTTGTATGAAAGTGACAAAGAAGAAAAGTCATGGCAGGGAAAGTTTGTAATTAAAATACATCTGTGTCCAATTAGAGTGCATCTTATCATTACTGAGACAGTAATAATGGATGCCAGTACCGGGGACAGAATCCAGAGCCCCAGACGTTCTGGCTTCTGGGCAGGGCATGGCTCTAAGCAAAAACCCAAGGGAATATTGATAGAGATTACTTATTCATTGAATGACAGTCCTGTGTCTGGCATATGCCTCCTGGGCATCAGACCTAAGTTACACAGGCAGACAGATTGCCTAACCACCAGGAGGTCAGTATTTGTTTGATGGCCACACTTAATGAAGTTTCTCATCTGTGTCCAAATGTGAATCAAAGTTCCGTGGACTCAAGCCGGCTTGGCATATCGATGCCAAACCTGAAGTCCCCATTTTCAAATGTAGACAGGAAAAAGAAAAGGCAATGTTGTTTTATTTGTCTTTTGGAGTCTTTTTAGAATAATGACATGTCTTCTCTGGGAAGGGAGAGCCTAGGCACCTTCATTCCTTCACAGTGTGCTAAAATAGTCTTAGCAAAAATAAGGTGATAAAAGTTTGCTGGTTTTGATTGAGCTTTCCTAATTGGACTTGAAAACCGTCTGATAACTTCTTTCTTACAAATGTGGGAGGTGTTTGCATGGATGTGCACACACAGAAATGTATAGGTGGTCTCGTTTTATGAAAATCTGAAGTACTATCGTTTATCTGATAGTACTCTCCTTTGATTGTCAAAACCTCTAAATGATATAGTACTGTAAAATTAGTTTTGTATCTACCAAAATATAAAATATGTTTTATAATCTCCAAAGCTAGTATAAGAAGGGAAAATGAGGAGTCACGTGACTGGAAGTCCGTATTCGGTGAGATTTGAATCCTTGGATGCGACAGCAATTGGATGATTCATATTGGGTTTTTGTATATTCTGGAGAATGTAATGAGTTATCGATCTGTGATAAACTGAGCTGACATTTTGGTGACCAGCACACCGTCAGTGTATCCAGGAAGCTCAGGTTTCAGTGAAGTGCTATCATCCACAAGCCATGGGTAGTTCTTGTGCACTTTTGTAAACAGCTGTTACAAAGGGAACATACAGACATCTGCAAATGTGCCTGCTTGTTCACCTTGCTTAATCTTAGCCTCTACCTCTTAAAAACTTTTCCTTAGCACTAAAGACATCTCATCCACCCCTGATATTCCTTGAGTGGAGTTGATGCTGGCTTCAGAGATGAGCTTCTCTAACTCCACTTTCCTCAGGATTTTGTTAGGTATTTAAAACCTTGTTTCAATACTAGATTTCTTTAGATGGCATGTTATGTTCTTTATTCCAAGCGGTGGTTACAAGTTCTGCAGTTTCTGCTTCTCGGAAGTCATAGTTGTTCTTACTGTAACTCTGCAATGTCTTCTGATCAATGGGATTTTCTGCTAAGTCCCAGCAGGAGCAAACACCTCCAGGGGTTCTTAGTCTGAGCAGTACATGGTATATGGTATGCGTTGCCCTCAAACTTCAAGCCTCCCCTTGTATTTTTAAGTAAGGCTTAGAATGGGGAGGACGGGTTTGTCTGTGGTGGTACCTCTACTGGACAAAAGTATCATGTGACGACTCTTTCTGCCATAGATAAGGATGAAGGATGGAGGACCTGACACTTGCCATGTGTTTCTTGGCAGCCAGGCACTGTGAAGGACCCTTCACCCACAGCCCTGCCAGATGGTTTATTCCCATTTGGAGACAAGAAACCAAAGCTCTCAGAGTTCAGGTCTTCTCACCACATTACACAGATAGTGATAAAGTTAACAGCTGAGCCTCTGTTCTAGAGACTGGAACCTCGTATTAGAGTTACACTGCTGGTGGTAATAATGCTTACCTCAGAGATTGATTGCAAAGTGTGTATTGAGTGTTAACACAGGGAACAGCTACAGTCACCATCATAGTCATTGTTGTCATCATCTTCCTCATAACCATCACCACCATCTTGGGTCTTCTTCCAAGGTCCCTATGTGAAGGCAAGCTTGGCATCTTTTAGTAAATGTTTAAAAGTGACTGGAAGGGGAAAATGATGTATTTGCTGCTTGTCTCATCTCTCTTAGGGCAGGCATCAGGTTTTAAAGAACATAGCTGAATGTGTCAGCTTGCTTTTCTCTTGTCAGGAAGCACCAAAACAATCCGGATCTTTGAACTTGCGAGTACCACAGCACCAGGACACCAGGATCCTGCCCTCCTCCTGGCCAGAGCAGAGAACCACCTGAAGCTGGTACTGACACCTGTTCCCTGCTGCTTGGCCATCATTCAGCTTTCCTCAAAGTTGCAGACTCTGCCTTGCTTCCTCTCTGAACCCCAACATGAGCTTCCAGGGGCATCCACAATGCCCATGGCCAGCTATAGCTGAGGTTTACCTGTTGCCTCTTTTCTTCCAATGGCAAAAGTTGTGCCAATATTTCCCCAGTTTTCATTGACAGCCATTGCATTCCAAATTTCATTTTATTTTTACTTCATCTCTGATTTTTCAAACATAATATTCCAATAAACTGTACTTGGCAGAATTCAGACCCTGGTACCTAGTTAATTGCATTGTTTAAATTTCAACTGTCCTTGAGTCTCTTTCCAAAGTTCTCTTGCTATATAACAAAGAAGCTCTGATGATTTGATGTTAATTCTAATTAATCTAAATTCATCACTGGTTAAATGGTCCTAATGTTTTTCTCCCAACCTCACCTTTACTAGTTACACAAACTTTATAGCATTCTCAGCCTACCTTGCTTAGTTACTTTTCTGTGGCTATGATAAAATAATCTGACAAAAGAAATTTAAGGTAGAAAGGTTCGTTTGTACCCTCAGATCAAGGGTCCAGTCTATCATGTCAGGGAAGCAGCTGGTCTCATCATGCCCACAGTCAGGAAAAGGAGAGAGTCCACCCTTGGGTTCAACTCCATTTGTTCTCTTTATATGCTCTAGAATCACACCCCAGGGACTGCTACCATCTATAGTAGGCAGGCCTTCCTACCCAAGGCAACCCAATCAAGATAATCCCTCTGAGGCCTGCCTAGAACCTGACCTAAATAATCCCTAAAGGAGTGCCTGTAAACTCGTCTCCTGGGTGATCTCAGATCTCATCAAACTGATCATCAAGATTAGCCATCACCACATAAAACATTATCTCATTCATGGGCCAGCTCCTCTGAGGCACTGTAACATTCTCTGGGAAATAGTCTGATACCAAGAGACTTGGATTCCATTCCCAAAGAATGCTTACCTAATACACAAAGGCCAAAGGATCGTTAACTTTCTGGATCTCATCAATAAAACAAGGACTGTTCATAGATAATCTTTAGACCCATTCAATTTTAAGTCTGTTCTGTCGGAAACCATTTGGAATTTAACACATGCTTATAGGTAACATGCTTCTGGGATTGTCCATGTTTCATCTTTCTTCAAAATGACTGTTTCTCATTATTAAAATATTGATGTAGTGAGAGCTCTTTAGGATTAAATTTTTTATAAGCTATGAAATTTAATATTTGAGAATGTTTGTAGTGAAGGAGGAACCAGTCAGCAAATAGTGAATTGTAAGTGATTTTCGAAGTTCTTAGGCTAGCCTTAAGAATGCCATGGAAGAGGCTCAAAGCCCAGGAAAGCCATTGTGAGATTAGGTGTCACTAACTGACAAAATGACCAAGCTTCCCAATGCAAGAACAAAATCATACTGATGCTTTTCACCACTGCTGCTGTAAAACCTCTTGCAATAAAAAATTAAATTCCTATTTGGTTTCTTCAAGGCATGACCATTAAAATCTAACCAGAGAAACTTCTTGGGAGGGAAATGAAAAGTTTTCTTATATAGATGGGGCCTGAAAAGGTGAACCCACTAAATTAAAAAGCGGTGTTAACTTGCTGATCCCATTCATAGCTGGATACCACATGTTATTTTTTTTCTTCATTCCACTTATTTTCCTTTGGCATGGCTAATCTACATATATGAACCAGAAGTGCGTAGTACACAGGTATCTGCTCTCTCTTGCTCTACCCATGGCTGGCATAACTCATCAGTCCCTGCTCTTTCCATATGAGCTTTATTGCAGCCACAGCGACTTTGTCAGTACAGCAACACACACATTGGATTGGCAGAATGCTACACTTACTTGACTCCCAATGAACTAGGGATATATCAGATCTCTGGTTGTATGTGTCTCCAGATACTACCATAGCCAAGTGCCACCCTCCAAGTGGTAACTGTAATATTCTCTTTCATATTATTCAATTAACTTACATTAAAGTGTCTGGGAGAGGAAAAGCAGGTATAATGGAAGTGTCTGAAGACAGAGAAGATACAGCATGAAGAAGTACAATCCATAAACTTCTATTGTTATGTTGATTATCTACCAGAACTATTGACCACCAACTGTGTACCTGGCCCAATGACTGTGAGAAGAGTGAGCCTGGGTCAGCCTTTGAAAGTATTTTAAATTAACTTCCCCTTTGGTTCAACATTGTTCAATGAACGGCTGTACTTCACCTCTGAAACTAACCCTCTCTAAATAATAGAATTCATATAAATGAACAAGGGGTTCTAGTATCGCAGTCTTACCGTGTACAGAGCACTGTGCTAAGTGTTTGGCTTATGCCATCTTATTTAAGGATTGAATAACCTTAAAGCCTGATACTGCTCCCATATTCATGAAGAAATCAAAACATCAAATTAAAGTAACTTTCCAAGTTCAATCTGCTGTTACAGGATTGGAACATTTATTAGCATGACATCCACTCATGTCTAGACATCGTACTCCTTTTTTTTTTTTCCTTCATGGCATTGTTTCTCCTTGGTGTGGGGAATAGAGCATGCAGCACACAGGCACACCTGCTTCTCCATGCATGCACTGCTCTTTCACTATACCAAATTGCCTTTTAAAAAGACCTTAGAAGGAATTGGAGGTGAGTATGACCGAGATATGTTATCTACACGAATGGAATTGTCAAAGAACAAATAAAAGCCATTTTTAAAAGATCTCGAGCATTTGTCACTCCATTTAGTTTACAAAGCTGCAATCCTGGAGATAAACTATTAACAACAAGCACAGATTAGCCATTAGAAGGGTCTGTCCCTTCATGTCACACCTGAGCACTTACATTAAATTATCCTTTCCCATTTAGCATCAGTTATTGGCAAAGGGAAAAACATTTGAGGGAAGAGAAATGAAAACAAAGAAAAAGCAAAAGAAAGAGAAAGAAATATTAGCTCAAGGTACCTTACTTTCCCATGAATATCAGGATAAAGGAAAAAGCACTCTTTTTCACAGTGACTTATAGACCTCCACTAGAAGTTTTAGCTAATGGAATAAGACAAGAAAAAGAAATTAAATTATATTTACTCAAAGACGATGTGGTGGTTTATGATGAAAATGTTAAGGGCATGAAAAAAATTCCAAAAATAATTATAGCAAGGTTTTAGGATTCAAAGTTAATGTATAAAAGTCAGCTGTTCTCTTGTATATGAACACCAATAAACAAATGGACCTTAAACATATAATACTTAGGCACAAAATACAGCATATGTATACATATATATATATATAATATATGTGCTAAAACAATGATGACAAAAACAAAAAAGAGCTAAGTAAATGATGTCTATGTTCATTACCAAGACATGACATTTGCCAAGTATCAATTCTGAAAAATTGATCTATGGACTCAAGAAATTATAAATATCAACAAGCTGACTCTAAGCTTACATACATAAAGAGACAAGAGACTCTGAATACTTGACACTATACTAAAGGTTATTACAAAGGTAGAAAACTGACAGAACCTGACATCAAGACTTACCGTGGTAGAGGAACACTCATCCACTGCTGGTGGGAATGTAAACTCGTACAACCACTATGAAAAGTAGTGTGGAGAACCCTTAAAAGACTCAAATGAGCCTATCACTTGACCCAGCCATACGACTCCTAGATATATACCCACAAGACTCATCCTACTGCAGAAATACATGCACAGCCATGTTTATTGCAGCTCTCTTCACAATAGCAAAGAGCTGGAACCAACCCAAGTGCCCCTCTACTGATGAGTGGATAGAGAAAATGTGGTACATCTACACAATGGAGTTCTATGCAGCAGTAAAGAAAGATGGCATCATGAAATTTGCAGGTATATGGATAGAACTAGAAGATATTATGTTAAGTGAAGTAACACAGTCCCAGAAAAACAAATGAAGTATTCTTCATCTGTGGATGCTAGCACCAAGTTTGTAAGGCAAACTGAGGAACATTAATGTTATATTCCTCATGATTTGAAAGCAACTGTGCTCTTATATTGTGAATCCCTCAACAGGTTCTAGAATTAACCTACCATTTCTTTTCAGACTTTGGAATTTTGGTATATGGGTGGAAGGTATGTATGCGTATTTTAGAGTAATATAAAATCAAAATGGAAAGATGTGAATCCTGAAATATTTGGAAATAACATAGTTTGTTTTCAGATGACATAATTTTAGTATATGTGTGATTTGGTATATGCATACATTGAAGCAATACAAGTTGGAGTGAACAACAACAAAAGAACCTGGACAAAAACAAACAAACAAACAAACAATGATTGAAACAGTGAAATTCTTCCCAAAACAATAATCCTTCTGCTCTGGAAAAACTCTGGAAAGACTCAGAAAAAGATGCAAGACATGTATGGCAGAGTGTATGAACTTGGATGGGGTGGGCATGGAAAGGCAAATTAATCTAAATTGGATTGAGAAATGAAGTATGATGTATGAAAAAGTTTAATAACAACACTTTCTGATAATAGTCCATTACTGAGGGAAGATAGGACAGGAACCTGGAGGCAGGAACTGAAGCAGGCACAATGAAGGGACACTGTATACTCGGGGACTTTCTCAGCTACCTTGCTTATAAAGCTCAGACCCACCTACCTGGGGTGGTGTAGCCATGGAGGCCAGGACCTCCCACATCAATCATCTATCAAGACAGTTTCTCACACATATGGCCACAAGCCAGTCTGATTAAGGAAATCCTTCCACCGAAGCCCCCTCGTCCCAGATGACACGAGATGGTATCATGTTGACCAAAATAAAAACTAAAAGTGAAAATCAACCAACACAGTGATGTTTTTGTTTAATTAAACATGTTCTTACCATAATATCTAGTAATTATACTTTTTGGTTTTCATCCAAAGATGAAAAAGAATCTACACAACAATCTGACATGGATCTTTTTACAGCTCTTCTCCCAACTGTAAATATTTGGAATCAATTAAAAATGTTCTCTAGTAGATGAATGGATAAACATAGAAGAAACCTAAAAGTATGAAATTAATGGAACAAACCAATCTGAAAGACAACATACTTCATGATTCCTCCTATTTTATAAAAGGAAAAACCATAAAAGCACTGAAAATCCCTGGAAACCAGGGATTAAAAGGGGAAATGAGAAACACAGAAAAGTGGAGTACAGAGAATTTTTGAGTTCTATAATGGTTTTCTGTATGATACTCAAGTGGTAGATTCAGGTCATGATAAATTTGTCCAAATTCCTAGAATGTAAACACCAAAAGCAGACATTAACGTGAATAAAATTAATGTGTTTTTTTAAAAAGAAAATGATAAATGAAAAGATTCTGAGCAGAGCTCCACATATCAAGTACGTGACTATTAAGAACAAAGTATTTTAAAATTAAATATTTTAATTATTATATTTGTAATGAAATTTTAATACTGAGTAAGAAATGCCATGCAGTTTTGGGTTGAATCAATCCTTTATTAGCCAGTCAGAGAGGGGACTAACACCAAAAGAACTCTCTACTCTGACAGTATAAAGCCTAAAACCACAATTACATCAAGTCAGGGGCAAAGCCAATAACCATAGTTACATTAGATCACCATAGTTACACCAGACCAGGGGCAGGTCAGCTAACAAAGAGATTTTCAGTCAACAAAAAGTTTCAGTTAGGAAAAACAAGTTTCTCAGAATTGCATAGACAATGGGCTCCATGGAGATGCGGGAATAGCTGGGTGAGAGGACATGCTACCTGGACATGCTACTGGGCTAGTTGGAAGTTTACCAGGATGGCAGAAACAGTGTACCCCCTGACCCCACAGGTGTGGCCTCTACAGGGCTGATTCTGGCTGGCTGCCTCTGCTTACAGCAGAAGAGGAAGCTGGGTAGAAACTGGGTAAAGCCAAAGTCAGCTGGAACAGAAGGGAGTCAGCGCTGCCATTTCAATATCTTCAACATTATTTTTAAAGTATTCTTATTTTAAGTTTTCATATACATTTTTCATGGTTTTAGTATTTTTATTGGGTATTTGAGTATTTCATGTACAATGTTTTTAACTTTTATTAATAATATTTTTTGTTTCCCACTTTTTATTGAATATTAAATTTCTGCAATTTTCATATAGTATACTATATGAAACTTGATAATATTTCAATCCACTCCCCTATCCCACCTTCACTTTGTGCCCCACCCAATTTAATGTACTCTAATACACACCACACACACACACACACACACACACACACACACACACACAAGAAGGCCCACAGAGTCTCATTTGTGTCCTCAAATATCCTTCAGTGTGGGTCCATCCGCTGGAGCCTGGTTAACCTATCTAGAGTCCCATGCTTGAAAGAGACCGCCCTTCCCAGCAGCCATCTGTTGACACAATGTCCTTCGGTGGGGTTGGAGCTTCTCGCCTGCTTCCTCATGTCTATGCTGGGATCTTGTCTGGTTTGAGTTTGCACAGGACTTGTGTATGCTGTCACGACTGCTGTGAGTTCATATGAGTAACTGACCAGATGTCTAGAAAACTCTGTTTCCTCGTTTGCCATCCACCACCTCTGGCTCTTACAGTCTTTCCTGTTCCAAGATGATCTCTGAGTCTTGGGAGACAGAAGTTTGATCCAGGCGTCCTATTCAGGGACAAGCACTCGGCAGCCTCTTGTTCTCTCCACATTGACCCATTGTGGGTCTCCGTGTTAATCACCATCTGCTGCATAAGGAAGCTTCTCTCATGGGAGTTGGGAGATGCATTAATTTATGGCTATTACAATAAGACATTGGGGTCAGTTTAATACAATAATTATTTAGTAGAAAACTAAAAACAGGCTTTCCCCTATTCCCTGTGACTGGTCTAGCCTCCCCAAGCTTGATATTAATGTCAGCTATGGGCTCCACCCTAGGAAGCATACCTTAAGTCCAATTAAAGAGTGGGTGGTTACTCCCATTCTATTTGCACCACTACTACACCAGTGTGCATGTCTCTTCAGGCCAGTTGTTATTGCTGTTCACAGGATTCATAGCTGGGTAAGGTTGATCGTTATTTTTTCCTTCAGGTTAGCTTGTATGCAGTATGAAAGCTACCCAGTGGAACAAGGCTCCGAAGTCAGCACCAGCTGGGTTTCTCCTGTCACCTCACTCAGGGTGATTGTTTCAGTTCCATCCGTTGACTTGCAATTTTCATAATTTCATTTTTAAGAGCCGAACAATTTTCTATTGTGTATATTTACCACACCTTTATTACTCATTCATCTATTAGAAGGACATCTAGGTTTCTGGCTATGAGGAAAGAGGGAGAAATGATCTTGGATGAATGTGTATTTCTATAGTAGGGTAGAGAGTCTTCAGGGTAGATACCTGAGTGGTATGGCTGCTTTTTCAAAGCATGTACTCTGGTGAAGTATTGAAGTATTCCAAAAGAATATCAAAATTCTGTGTGTGATGTGATGTATGTGAGTATGGTATGGTGTGTGTGTGACTGTGCACCCATGTACTTTGCATGCAGAGGCCAGAGGAGGACACCCTATGTCCTCTTCTAACAGGCTACACTTTAGTTCTTTTTGAGAGCCAGGATTTCTGATTGATCCTGGAGCTAGGCTGTTGACAAGCAAGCCCCAGCTATTGTCCTATACCTGCCTTGTCTCCTGCCAGCACTGAGCTCGTGTGCGTGTGGGTGCTGGTCATTTGATCTCCATCATGCTCACACAGAAGTGGTCTCACACACTGGCCTGTCTCCCCAGCCTCAAGAACATCTGAGGTCTAAAGTAAATTGTTAAGTATTTAAAGTTTACTGTACCTAGTGCATTAACTTTAGAGACTATAATTTAAAACATGTTAGAATTTCATTCTTACAGGCTATACACTCATTTTATTGTGTTTTGGATGAAGTCTATATAATCAATAACAATATTTTCATGGTTTTATAGGATATTAAATGTAATTTTGCTCTTTAAATACAAAGATGTACATTTGCTTATTTTGAATTATGACAGACTATAACTGTGATTTATATCATATGTCAGCCACACAACATATTTTGATCAGATATGCCAACTTTTGTGTAAGTTAATATCCTGGTAGAAAAAGAAGAAAGATCCCATTATGCAGTAACCTGTTTTATGACAATTTCCAAAAACTCCTGCAGACAAAATAATGTTTATAAAATGTGGATTCTTCTCTTTGAATTTTCAATGATGTAAAGGGAAGTAGAAAATTAATAGCTACCTAGATAATATTTACCAAAAAAACACACGTGCACACACATCATTTGACATTGTTTTGTAAAAGACATGTATATGAGATTATATCATCTCTATAGCTTATTTTTATCTGTCTATACTGATGTCTTTCTACACACAAAAATTAACATATAGCATTAATTTAAATAGTTTAAATATATCATCACTGTAAATGGTAAGTTTTATTGCCAACATCACTGAATGTAAATGACAATTCATTATTAATCTGCATTTTGACTATTTTTAGAGTTAACATTATCTTTTACAGGTCAGTTAGTTGAAATTTCTTGCTGAACATCATTTGTCCATTTTATTATTGGTGTTTTTCTTATTAAAGTACTCTGAATATGTTGGGTATCAATCCTTTCCCATCCAAGAGAATGAATAGAAATGAACTTAAACTTCTAACTCACATCATATTAAAACTTAACTCTAAATGTATCACAGACTATGTAAGAGCTCTGAGCCTCTAAAGAAAACACTGGAGGACCTGGAGTCAGGCAATAACTTCTTAGATACGATATCAAAAGCACCAACAGTACCAGAAACATGGCAAAGTGGGCAAAGAGGGCGAAGGAGCTTGCCACTAAACCTGACAGCCTGAGTCCCAGGACACGCAGGTGGAAGCAAAGAATGTCTTTGCCCTTCAATTTCCTGCCCTTCACCTCCAATATATGAATGAATAAACTTATCTTAAATAAAAGCACTACAGGAGCTGGAGAGATAGCTCAGCAGCTAAAAGCACCAGCTCTTGCAGAGAACCTGGATTGGGTTCTCAGCACTCACAAGGCAGCAAACATGGGGATCCTTACAGGAGGGGATCCAACGCACTCTTCTGACCCCCAGGGGCATTGCACGACATGGGTGCCTTACGTAATGCAGGCAATATAATCATATTCATAAAATTTTTTTAAAAAGTTTAAAAATAAAGGTAATTAAGATTGATTGAGGTGTTATGTATGAAATACACAAAAATTCAATAAAAAATTAAAGAAAAGCACCAGTACCCAGCCAGGCAGGGTGGGACACATCTGTAATCCCAGCACTTAGGAGGTAAGCACAGAGTTCAAGGCCAGCCTCAACTACCTAGTGAGTTTTCAGCCAGCTTACTATATATGAGACCCTGTCTTTAAAAAAAAAAAAAAAAGTACAGCCAGGCGTGGTGGCGCACGCCTTTAATCCTAGCACTTGGGAGGCAGAGGCAGGCGGATCTGTGTGAGTTCAAGGCCAGCCTGGTCTACAGAGTGAGTTCCAGGACAGCTGGGGCTACAGGGAGACCCTGTCTTGAAAAGACCACCCCCCCAAAAAAGTACAAATAACAACTACAAACTAGATGAATGACTTCAAATGAAGGGCTGTGGTGCTTTAAGGACATCATCAAGGAATTAGAAAGAATTGCTTCTATTGTAAAAAGATTTGGACTGAGATCAAATTGAGGATGAAGAGTTTGGACCCTGACATGTCAACTTTGCAGACACATGTGCAGGGCAAGCCTGTAACCTCGGGCTGCAGATAAAATGAAAGGCTTGTGAAGACCGTGGGAAGTCAGGCAGAGCAAATCAACAGTTCCTATACATAAATTTACATATAAAAATCACATTATATATCAAGTTTTTATTCATGAATTCTTTTTGAAAGCTAATTATAGCTACATGACTCAAAACATGAAGACATTGTAAAAAGAGACACACTAAGAAATATGACTCCCATACTCAGTCCCAGCTCCTCTAAGTGTGTCATTTTATTGGTTCTTTGTATCGACCGAACATCTCTTAATTCACTTACAGATAAATATATACAGATATTTTATCTCCCTTTATTATACAAAACAATGGGCATGAGATATGTGCAGAGGGTAAATCTTTCAATGAAAGCAAAAGAAGGAAAAACGTAAGGAAAGACAGGAAAGTGGAGGAAAGGAAAAGAAAAAGAAAAGGGGAAAAAAACGGTTGAAAATAAACCCAAATAACTGAAAAAGATCCATGTAAAGCATGCACACACGAGGATCACATGTGCACAATGCAAAAAGACATTGAATTGTAAAGTTTAAAACTGTGAACTTGGGTCTGGAGGGAGCCCTTTGATAGGTCTCCTGTCTGGTATGCAAGAGGCCTTGGGTTTGATCCCCAACACTGGAAAAACAATTAAGCATCAACTTTTTCATATTCTAATTGTTGCTCATTAGAATATTATTGTAAAGGGCATTTTAAATCTTTTGTTATTATCTTGCAAATGGTCTCTAGTTATCATTTCTTTTTTTGTGTTTTTACTGTATATAAGTTGTTATATTTTTATAGTATAAACACTATGATTTTGGAGTCTATGTTATTTATGGAATTGCTGCAGCGGGCTTGTGGAAACAGGCACCTGCCTTTTCTTACCATATCCTTTTCAGATTTATCTGGCTTCATCATTAGAAATGTCTTTGAACAAGTCAGTGCGAAACTGGATAGCAGGATTCTCCCCACCCGCGAATGGATAAATAATGATCTCAACCTGCTTATTTTATCATTTACGTTTTTCTTATTGCTTGAAATGCTATCATAATTATATCTCTGAATAATACAATCATGTATTTCATTTAGTGAAACTGCACCTATCTGTGTTTTTACTCTGCTGGTTGGGAAGTTCCTTCTTATATCACTGCAACCATTTTAACTGTTGTAGTTTCAAAACATATATAGTTCCATGAACAGGTAAAAACTACTTTCTCTTCCCCAAAATTTCCAACTTGGAATTTTTTCCAAAGCAGCCTTTTATGTCTGCAAAAACAACACTGTGAACTTAGTTACTATTATACTGAGCTAGAGACTTAGAGGACATGAACATATTTATTATATTGATATTTTATAACTAAGAATAAAATCAGAGCTTCCAGGGCTGGAGAGATCGCCTAGTGGTTAAGAGCACCGACCGCTCTTGCAGAGGACCCAGGTTCGATCCCCAGCAGCCACATGGCGGCCGAGAACCGTCTGAAACTCCAATTCCAGGAGAACTCCAGCTCCAGGGGAATCTGACACCGACTTCTGACCTCCGCGGCATTGCACGACACGGGTGCACAGACTTGCATGCAGACAGTACATTCATACACATACAGAAATAAATAAAAAAATCAGAGCTTCCATTTGTTCCACTCTTTATGGGCTGTATGCTAAAGAAAACTATCATATGCTTCACATTACACTGATTCACTTCCTTTCTAAGTTTACCTTTGAGTGACATATTTAATTTATTCTTCTAAATAGGCTTATTTTATTCATTATATGTTACTACAATACTTATGTGTCTGCTAGCCATGCAGAAAAGAGTGGTTTTCACATTATTTTGTGAACGACTACTAGACTCACTTTTTAAAGAAACTTTACAATGATTACTAATTTTTATCATTATATTTGGCTTTCTTATCTTATTGTGTTTGCTAGCATCTTCAAAATCATATTAAGGAAAAGCAGCAATTGGTTACCAATATCTACAGCTTTGTTTTTATTTAAAGGAACTGTTCTGTTTGATTTTAATATGGAAAAGTTACATGTTGTTTGCAGTAAATTATCCTACTTTTGTTTTATTTCACAGCTGTAACCAAAACGCATTGAAAGTTATACAAAGATGTACCGCAGTAGCAGGTGTGCATTTGACCTCTTGATAGTCTTATCTGCATCATCCCTAAGCTACCTATTCAAGAAATCTGTGCTTAGGCATAGTTGCAAATTCTAGATATATAAATAAGGCCCTTATTATCTAGCACTCCTGACTAAAAGCAGTGACTTTAACCCATGTGCATTACATTGAAGAAAACCCTTTGGGACCGCAGTGGACCACCAAAGCACTGGGAGGATTGAAGGGGTCCCCTGGGGACTCAACACATGGGGAAGGGAGGCTGCTATATACCCTTTACCAAAACATCCCAAGACCTGATATGATCACCACATTGAATACCGGACTTTACTAATGTGCCACCAAAATATAAAATTTTAGAGTTTTCTCTCCAGAAAACATCAGTGTTTTCAGAAGCTTAGTTTACTTTGTCCCTAATAATAATAAAGCTAAGCATTCTTCGTACTACTAAGGACATGAATCTGATACTTGTAATTGTTAAAATCCCAAAGCTAGGCTCCGACCCCCGCCAAAAAAAACAAAGTATGTTTACACTTCCTCTAATAAAATAATTCTAGAAAATATATTGTTTTAAAAATGCCATGGCTTATTCAGCAGAATGATCTAAACTCATATCTTCTATGATAGGAAAATGCTTCTCATTTCCTGCTTTTATCACAGTCACCTTTGATCTCAGTAGAGCCTTCCAGTCTGTAACCACTCTGGAGTACAGACCTACCTCCGACCAGTCTGCCTAGAAGTCCAGGTATTGCCAGGCATGGTTTCATAATGCCTTTAATCCCAGCACTAAGGAGGCATAGGCAGGTAGATCTCTGTTCTCTGTGAGCTCCAGACCAACCTGGTCTACATAATGAGACCCTGTCTAAAGAAAAGGAAAGAAAAGACCTGTGCTGATCAAGGTGGAAGGGAAGAAGTGTTGGAACACAGGCCAAAATCTGTGCTGCTGCTATGAAAATGGCTTTTTTTTTTAGTTTTATTTATTTCCGTATGTGTATGAATGTACTGTCTGCATGCAGGTTTGTGCACCTGTGACGTGCAATGCCGCGGAGGTCAGAAGAGGGTCTGGGATTCCCCTGGAACTGGAGTTCTCCTGGAATTGGAGTTTCAGACGGTTCTCGGCCGCCATGTGGGTGCTGGGGATTGAACCCGGGTCCTCTGCAAGAGCAGTGGGCGCTCTTAACTGCTAGGCCATCTCTCCAGCCCGAAAATGGCTTTCTATGCAGTCCTCCCAGCTAGGGCTGCTACAGGGAGTCGGGATCCATTGCTGGGTGGCGACCACCCCTAGGCTCACACCAAAGGCAGCCTGCTCCTCCAGAGCAGAGAATCACTGGAGTCCAGGCCCTCCCCTTAATCTTCAAATACAGAGCCTGTGGAGGCGACTTTTTGTGGAAAGGATGCTGTGGGGTTCGCCTACCTCTTTGCAATTAAAGAATATCAAAGGAAGAAAAGTAGAGAACGAACTCAGGAGACCAGATTGCCAATTCAGTCTCTGCTGAAACCGCCCCGGTCCTCACTGCTAAAGTGGAATCCAGAGAGCTCCCTGCTATATTAAATATTCATCAAAAGCTAAATGCTACTTTTTAAACATTTGACTAAATAATAAAAGTATAGACTTGTCCCATCTCTACTCTCAGTTATACATAGCACTAAATTACAGTTCTAATGAAGTACGTTTAAAGAACGAGGAAAGAATCCTTTGTAGTTCATCTCTGCCTTTCATTTCCTCTTAATTTAACCATAAACTAAACGGATTCATAAAATGTTTATAGAGGGTAATAAAGTGAAGTTTTTAATGCAAAGGTTGCTTATGTAATTAACCATACATTCTCTGACATTCTGTGTAATTAAGCATACATTTTCTGACACTGTGTGTAATTTGAAGTGGTTTCTATGAAATTAACAAATCCTTATATCTATTTTATTTCTCTTCCCAATAATGACAAATAATAAAACAAAATGGAAAAATAAGAGTAAGTTCCTGCCAACATAAGTACCTACAACTCAGAAAAGGAAACCCCAGATGTTGCTAAAGACTGTATCTTTTTCTTGGAAATGTGCCATTAAACTTAATTAGATTTCTCATCTCCCTTTTCCTTTGCCTCTCTACCATATTAGAAGAACCATATACATGTTGTTTTGGAACGGCCTGCTGAATGCAGATGAAAACACTAACCATCATCATAACAATTTCAAAAGACCACTCATGAGGCTTAAGTACATGAGATTGAGACACGCCTGAGCAAAGTAATATGTCTGTGTCTCCAAAAGTAAAAGTAATTAGGTACTCATTCTTTCTTTTATTATTATTTTCTGTATGGGTGTGTTTTTCCTGCATGTATATCAGTGCAGAGGTATCCTGCAATCCCTGCAGAGACCAGAAGAGGGCGTGGGATCACATGTAAATGGAATTACCAACACCATATGAGTCCCAGGAACTAAACTGCAAAAACAGCTAGTGCTCTTAACCGCTGAGCCATCTCTCCAACCCCAAGTGTTCATTCCTATGACCCCCTTAACTTGCAAACTGCCTTAAAAGCAACCCCACTTTTGTGCTCACACTGATGGTTAAGTAGCACATGCTAACCATGTTCCTTTTTAATAATATATTTTTATTAATTCTTTGAGAATTTCATACAATGTTTATTTTTATTATATTCCCCTCAAATTCCTCCCTTCATTTTCCCCAGATCCACCCCCACCTCTCTATGTTCCCCCCCACACAACCTCATGCCCTCTTGTTCCATTTTTTTTTTTTTTTGTCTTTTTGTAACAGGGTCTCCCTGTAGCCCCAGCTGTCCTGGAACTTGCCTTGTAGACCAGGCTGGCCTTGAAATCACAGAGATCCACCTGCCTCTGCCTCCCAAGTGCTAGGATTAAAATTGTGTGCGAGGCTGGGTGCAGTGGTGCATGCCTTTAATCCTAGCACTCGGGAGGCAGAGGCAGGTGGATTTCTGTGAGTTCAAGGCCAGCCTGGTCTACAGAGTGAGTTCCAGGACAGCTGGGGCTACAGGGAGACCCTGTCTCGAAAAGACAAAAAAAAAAAAAAGTGTGTGCCACCATGCTCAGCTTACAGATGGTTCTTAGCCACCATATGGGTGCTGGGAGTCAAACCCAGGTCCTCTGCAAGAGCAGTCGGTGCTCTTAACCACTGAGCCACCTCTCCAGCCCCAGCCTCTTGTTCCTTTTTATCCCCTGGCAATGACACGATGACTCCTGAGCCTGAACCACTATCATGTTCTATTTTAGTCTTTCAAATCAAGGGAAATTGTGACCTCCACGTTGTGCAAGAAAACTCAGAGACGTCACTGAGCTTTAATTTTCCAAGTTCACTGAGTTTGTAGAAGCGGGTATTGATGGTCAAGGTCTAAGGTTTCTTAATTCTAAAATTAAGTGAATTAATTATAGAAATGTTTTCCCCATTTATATCATATTAACAAAGTGGGTGACCCCTAAGACTTCCTGGGCTAATGATTTTGGATAGCTTCATGAAAAGTTTTCTAAACATTTTATTTATCATTTTTGTGTGTATGTGTGTATGTGCTGCCTGAATGTAGGTAAGTGCACCCTTGTGGTGCAATGCCCACGGAAGTCAGATGAGGGTGTCAAATTCCCCAGGAACTGGAGTTACAGATGGTTGTTACCATGTGCGTGCTGGGAATCAAACCTGGGTCCTCTGCAAGTGCAGCCAGTGAGTGCACTTAACCACTGAGCCATCTCTTCAGCCCTCTCACAAAAACTATGAAAAGTACTCATCAGCATTCTCTGGGTCAGGCTGAAAAGATATCCCTGAACAGTCAGCTCGAAAGAAGAGTAGATAAAATATGACGACTCGCCAGGTCTGCTTTGCTGTGAGTGAGAATGGGACTGTCACCACAGTTCTCTTATGGCCTCCTAGTGGGGACAGAGTCCAGGCGTGAGAGGAGCAGGCTGCCCTCTGGGCCCTCGCCCCATGCACTGAACGCCAGTAACAGTAGAAGACAGAGTGGCTCACCTGCAGCATGGAGTGAAAACTGCATTTTCTTCCCCCCTTCTCTGATCCAGCCCATTGGGATTTCATTATTTGTCTGAGTTGCCAAAGCCTCGCTCGTCTGCTAGCCGTAATGATAATTATTTCTAATTTCCTGGTGCGCAGCTCCTCATGGACTGTGTCCTAGCACTTTAAGGTTTGCTTCAAACAATACTCAGCTTTTCTCTCTTTGCAAATCTGTTCCACTTCCTGAGTCTCCATCTCTCATCATAATTCAGCTTTTCTTCAACTCAGCCAGCTAAGACCCTTGAGGAGGCCTCCCAGGCTGCCCACCCTGAAGCTCAAGCGGTGCTGTGCAGCCTAAGATAATTGCTTTTTCTATGAATCCACCTCCTCTGATGTCATCTATTCCTGACCTAACAGGAAGGATTCATTCTGACATCTCTTACCTCTAAAAGCTCTTCCTCGGGCTTGAGTTCTATCTGAGAGGCCTCTTGATAATGCTTTCCTCAAAACTCTAACATTTCAAGATCATTCTATCTTCATCCTCAAAACTATGTCTATCTTCCAAACACCCAAGAAACATTCAAACACATCGCACTTGCCCATGAAGACACTCTGTGAATGATTTTACTGTGTTTTCAGTTCCATGACATAGTATTTGCCTCCACGAACGAACACTCACCTACCCCACTCACAATGTGATAAAATATGTCAATAAGGTTATGTGGTTAGATAAGAGCAATAAGGAAGTTCAAAGGGCAGAGAGTAGAGGCCTGTGGTAGGTACAGAATTGGCTTCAGAGCACTCAGTTTTAAGGCATGGGTCTACTACATAACTCATTTACCATAAAAAAAAAATCTTCCAGCTGAAGCTTCCTTGTTGGTAGAAGGTAGACCTGAACTACACGGTTTTCTATAAGACCTAAATAAAAATGAACAGTCTATTTGCTCCACCAGACCTGCTCTCAATTCCCTCCTCCCACCCTCTGCTTGTCCAGAGACTGAGGTCTGAGGACTGCATCCATGGCTTCATTGCATTCTGGCTTCTTGTGAAGCTGAACCCCTGAGAAGCAGTGTGGAATCAGAGAGGGAAGAATGAATGCTAAGGTATACTGCCTTAGCCCCATCCGTACAGGTTACCTGAGGCTGCCAGAGAGTCCTTTAGCCGAAGGTCAGTCCTTCTGCAGGGGGTTCTCTGTGTCTTCCGGTTCTGCTAATTGTTCCCTCTTCTGGCTCCTCAGATAGCCCAGGATAGGAGGGCCCCAGGGTAACTGGCCCCTGTGTTTTCCCAGGCCCCCTATTCTCACCTTCACAAACAGCTCCTCAAATTACCCAAGTCAAGAATGCCATCTGTTCCCTGCCAGGATTCTGAATGATAAAACTGCTTTTCAAATTTTCAGTTGCTGTCTGAATGTGAGGTATTTCTCATTTATCTCCACACAGCTCTTTACACAAAGCAGATTGCTGCTATTAATAACTGATCTGAAATGAATGCATGTGAAAGGAACGAGTGAAGGAGCCAGCTCCCTCCCACTTTACTTACAGTCTTATCCTGGGGTCTCTCACCTGGACGGGATTCCAAATGTTCTGATTTTATGTGGGAAGTTCCTCCTTCCTTAGAACCCACAGATTCCAGAACTTGGGTGTGACTTCATAGGAAAGGGTTAACTTTGTTTCCAGTTTCCCCAAGATAGCACATCTTTCTTCCACAGACAGCACTCTTACCTGATATTAAAAATGGATTACTTTTTTATTTATACTTTTTGTTCTTCAGCATAAAAGTTGGCAAGTAAATCAAAAGCAAATGATTGTTTCTTCACTAGCTTGGAGGCCAGGAGCTCAGCCTGGGACCATGTTTGCAAAGGAGGTTCCTCTATGTGTCCCTTGTACAGGAAAAAGCCCAGCCAAGGCCAGCCTCGACAAATGTTTTAACCAAAACTAAATCACAGAATTTAGTAAACGGACATTCACAAGGAGCCAAAATCATAGCTGATTAGCCCTTACTATCAAATTAATTTATTATAAGCAATCATAAACTACCCTTGCTCCCTGAGCCCCCGCCTATCTTGATATAGGTAATAAGCCCTTTATTTTAACTGGACAGCTACTGAGAATGATGGCTTACAGATGAGAAATAGACCCATGGGAACTGTCTTTAGAAAATAGACTTTTGAGTGAACATATTTAATACTATGCCTTGGTACTGAGTAGGTATTATTCATTAGCAAATAATTGCATAACTGGAATTCTTAATTAAAATTTGTGATGAGAAATGAATCTGTTTATTTTGTAATTATGACCTAGAAATTTGGAGCATTGGGGTAGTTTATGTGCATAATTCCAAATATTTTAATACAGTGAAAGAACTCATAAAGCCTTTAAAGAAGAGCTCAGAGGGGAAAATACACAAATATGCATCCATGTTGAGCACATGCGTCCATATGCAATGAGACTTGAAAGTGAAGAGTTGATACTGTAACAGAGGCAAAGTCAGCTTCGCTGCCTGTGTGATATTGTTAGAAACCTCTCAGCTGCCCTTCTGCCGCTCTCTGGATTTTCCAGAAAAGCTCTCAGTCAGCTTGCTTTCTTTGTAACAGTAGCAGGATGTCAGTGGACAGTTCTCTAAGTCCCCCCTTTTTTAGGCTTTCCTTACACATGTAAGTTTGAACAGCTACCACAGTTTGAAGAGCTTACCCCAGTCATGGGACAAATCACTTAACATTTAAGTGGAGCTTGGTTGTTAGAACCAACCCAGTAATAAAGTTTGTTATAGAAATATGCATTCCAAATTACTTTGGTTTGCTAACTAGTAACCAATGGTTGGTTCAAAGGCCACAGGTATCTGAGGAACAAGGAAAATGTAAGCAGTCTTTTATGGTACCAAAGGTTTGAAAAACTACTCTTCTGAGGCTTCAGATGTGAAAGCCCGATAACTGATTGGTGGAGTGAGTACTTGCTGCTACCTCATTACATCACTCTGACTTAGTGACACCAATACACAAACTCCATTTTAAATACTTGTTAGCAGGTGCATCTCTGCATATACTGCTGAACCTCACTGCTGCCATCATCATTTCATAGAGTGTTTGAGATTTTGTGTATTTTGATTACTTTTTAATTTTTTTTTTATTTTAGGTGTATGAGCATATTGCTTGCATGGATGTAAGTGCACCTGTGTCATGCAATGCCTGAAGAGGTCAGAAGAGGGCGTTAGAGCACATGGAAATGGAGTGACTGACAGTTGTTAGCAGCCACGTGGGTGCTGGGAACCAAATTCAGGTCCTCTGCAAGAGCAGTCACTGAGTCCTCTCTTCAGCCCACGATGTTTGAGACTTTAGATAACCTCTTTTATTACAACTGAACACTAAGGGATTATTTTTATTAATTTTTATACCAGAACATGAACTTCTTCCTGTCCCCCCATATACACCCCTTTCATGATGTATTCATGGTACAGTCTGTAATAATTTCGTGTATTTAATGTTAGTAAAATCTCTCTATCTGTGCACACTCTACCTGAGAAGTAAACAGAAAATCAAAGCAGGCAATCCCTTGTCATGATCTAGAAAAAGAAATTACTCAGAATCCTATCCTGTTGTTTGTTATTGTTGTTGTTTGTTTTGTTTTGTTCTTTTTCAGCCAGTAGGTGGCTCTACTGGCTCCTGGCAATGAATGGCTTTTTGTAGCTCAAAAGGCTGCCAGGTTTGGTCTAGAGAATTGGGTGATTAAAATGCTGAGGAGGTCTAGAGGAACATGATCATATGACCCTCACTCTGGCAGCTTAACCAGTGAGGTTTGTTTTAATACAGACTTGCATGGTGTTAAATAAGTCTCTTTCCTTCCAGTTTACAAATGACTCAGAGCAGTTGGGTAAGAGGGTGCTCAGAATGCTCAGATAAGATGATGATAGCTCATCTCTCTTGTCTGTTTCCAGAGGATTCAGTAGTATTGGAAACTGGGTGCTGTTGATCTCTCTTGTAGAAATAACAGCATGTCTTGAAAACTCACAGCTTCTCCTGCTTCAGCATGCCAGTGTTCTTACAGTGCTGTATACAGTAGCACCTGTCAGGTCATTAGTAGAATTAGGTAAGTAACTCATTTATTATTCCCATAAACTCACAGTGCAATTCCTTTATTCAGAGTGAACAGAAAAAAAAATCATGCAAAGGCAGAGTAATCAAAATGAGTAAAAAAGCACATTTTTATTATTCCAAACATAGGCACTGCACTATCACTGTACATAGTAATAGAAATGAATTATGTCAGGAAAATCTTGAGGCTTAAGATTTACCATGATAAATATTTTTCATTAAAGTGAAATATCTTGGCAGAGTCACTTTCGTATGCAGACTGTTGACACAAGGAGGCCAGCTGTGCCTATGCAGATGCTGAGATTTGGGTCTATATTATTAATGATTTATCATGTCAGGGAGAGCTTAGATTAGTTTTGAAAGCAATCCCTTGCCACAAAAGCACTTTCTATAATGTGTGAATGCAAGGAATACTGTATATGTATTCCAGATTCAAATAATCAAAGAACCTGCAGCTATCTTTGAAATTTCAATACCTTTATCTTTGTATTTTGAAACATGAAATTCTACATCCTACACCATGTTACTCATTAAAATTCATACAAAATGTTTTGCCCATCAACTGGGTAGTGAGTGGTGTATGCACCTGAATTAAAAGACGTATCACATGGATGAGGGAAGGGAGACGGATTGGAACAGAAATTCATTACAAATCTATTGTCCTTTTATCCCAAGCCTTACATTTAGAGTTTGGAATAAGTCTCTAGTCCAATTCTGTAACATAGACTCAGATTGCACGACCTTCCCGCCATCTATGAAAACATTGCCTAGTGTTTGTTCAGGGCTTGGTGTGCTCCAGGTAAGAGGCTAAGTGCTGCACATGTTACCACATGCGGTTTCCATGGAGACCATTTAAAGTATTATGATCATCCTTGTTTTACAAATAAGAAGACTGAAGTTTAGTTCAGTTAAATAACTTACTCCAAATCACAGTGCCTCTAGGTGGAGATTGGATTTGAATCCAAAGTGTATAATATTCCAGATGCTTCACTCTTTGATATTACTATTAAGACCTCACTAAGGCAGAGGTAGTATGCAAATCCTGGACACATGACGTGTGACATTAACTGAATTGCTTAAGTATTCTGGTTTCAGTTTTCTCAACTTTAAAATAGTAGTAATAATAGTGCTTACTTCACAGAATTGTTAGACACTAGTACTTTCAAAGTACTTAGGAAAGACCTGGGCATCTATTAAGAACTAGTGTTTATTTATCAACTTCACTGTCTTATGATTGATAAATTATACACATAGATTTTCTATCATTTTAAAATAGCTTTTATACTTAAAATTAGATGGGGAGGTGGAGAGATGGCTCAGTGGTTAAAAGCACTGGCTGCTCTTGCAGAGGACCCGGGGTTCAGTTCCCAGCACCCACATAGAGTTAAAAGACATCTATAACTCCAATTCCAGGGGACCCTACACCTTCTTCTGACCTCCATGCACACTGCACAACATAAATGCACCTATGCGCATGCAGGCAGTGCACTCATATACATAAAAATAATAAGATATCTTCCAAAAGCTAGATTGGGAATTGAGTTACTGCTTGTCATTGATGGGAACTATATACAGACAATAATAAATCATAGCCACTAACCAGGAGAAGCCTAGCCTTCCAAAGGTTATTTGAAGCTGTGAAAGAGCCAAATCTCCCCATCCACTCATTGACTCATTTGGGACATTTTTTTTTTTTTTTTTTTTGGTCTTTTTGAGACAGGGTCTCTCTGTAGCCCCAGCTGTCCTGGAACTGACTCTGTAGACCAGGCTGGCCTTGAACTCACAAAGATCTGCCTGCCTCTGCCTCCCAAGTACTCATTTGGGACATTTAATGAGCAGCCTCACACCAGGAGTATTGGGAGACCCTGGGACAGAGGATAAATAAGTCCCTGCTCTGAGCAGGCTTCCTCCAGTAGAGGAGACTCTCCTTCCTTATTTGGCCCCAAAAGAATGTAAGAATGCTGTGGGCTCCTCTTCACACTGTTCAACAAGCATTTACTGAGAGCTGCCCTGTGCCAGCACCGAGACTGTCCAGGTAAGGAAGACAAGCACCCTCCAGTCAAGAAGTACCTGAGCTGGGCCTTTATGCCTGGAAGCAAATCAGGTGGAGATCAAGGCCAGCCTAGGTATATATTGAGTTTCAAGCCAGCTGGGGCTACAGGGAGACACTGTCTCAAAAAGAGTGCCTGGATGGGGCCTGGGGAGATGGCTCAGCAGTTAAAATCACTGGCTGCCCTTGCAGAGGACCTGAGTTCATTTTCCAGCACTCACAAGGCAACTAACAACCATCTGTAACTGTAGTTCCAGGGAATCTGACGCCCTCTTCTGGCTTCCATGGGTATTGCATACAAGGCACATTTATAAACATGTAAACAAGCCATTCATTCATAATGCATAAAATAAATATATCAAAAAATAAAACTAAAATAAGACTATTAAAAAGAAATGCTGGGTTGAAGGATATCCCAAACAAATGGCCATTAGTTGGATAAACTACACAGCATTTTGTTGCTCATAGGAGAGGCACTTAGATCTAAATGAATGATTGTGGAGATGAGGAAACTTTTGACCTGGAAACTGCTTTCTGTCATTGTTGTTTAATCAAGAAAGCAAAAAAATTAAGCCATAGCAATATGGGGACTGGTACTGCACAAGTGAGGGACTCCATGGAGCTGTGGGCTGTGGAGCTTGGCAAGTGTCCAGGTGATGTTGGGGCCTAGATCCGAAGATCTGAAGATGGGAGCTCGCAAACAGGGCCAGAGGGTTAAGAGCAACAGTGGAGGAAGGGGCAGAATCCCATGAATGAGCAGTTCCCTTGGATTTCTTTCCACTGCAGTCCAAATAAAGAGAGTCATTTTCCGATCAACATCACCAAACACAGATATGACAAATTCTTAAGAGTAGGATTTTGCTCCTGGGGAAAGGAGACAGATACCATTCTTTCCGTGTCAGTGGATTGCTGGTGCCTCGCCTCTCTGCCTCCAGCAGTCTAGATGGATATTTAGACTGCGAATTAGAGTTAGACATGGCTCCAAATGACCTACTCCATATTCTTCTGCAGCCCAAGACTTGTCATTCCTGGATTTAAAAGCTCAACCTATACGGTAAAGTGGCCAAGTGTATAGGAACCCACAGAAGCTGGGTGTGACTCAGTGATCTCAGCATTCAGAGTCTGAGGTGGGAAGATTGCCTCAAGCTTTTTTAGCCTGGACTAAACAGAGCACTGCAGGCCAGCCTGAACTACAAAAAGAGACTGGAGTGGGGGTGGGGGGATAGGGAATCTGTAGAACTGAACCTTTTTTTCCTGCTACTAAGTACACGGGAGTCCCAAACCTTCTGTCTCCAGTGGTTGGCAACTTCCTTAGGGCTCACCCCCCCCCCCCTTCATCTTCATGCAGTACAGAATCCGGACTGATGCTGGCCAGGAAACAGACACAGTTTTCTGGGTCAGAAGTTGGCTAGGGGAGGGCCCTGCCTGCCAGGCAACTTACAATGATGTCAGAGCCCCCAGCACAAGCAGAAATCACCAGCCAGCCAAACTACAAAAGACTTAACAACAGAAAAATCCCGGAGCTCTGCCTGTGACGCTGCTGCTTCCGCCCCCTACCCTTCTCTTGTTCAGGAAGAGTGTGTCTGCTTTAGAAGGCTCCCCCCTGGTCTCCCAGGCTTCCTTTTGACTACTGAGTGTTAAGGAGTCAGGGAAGCAATGGTCCGGTCCGGATGAGTCCTGGGAAGTTCCTGGGGGGTGTCTCTTCTGAGTTCCTCTTCGGGACTGTCAGTGGAAGCTTCTTCAGAAATAACTCCAGTAGGGCATTCTTCCCAAATGTAAACATGGAACCGTGTTTGGGAGACAGGAAGCAGTGTGGAAGGGAGTGCGCTTTCCTGTGCGCCCTTTTCACGGTAATTAACCATAGTCAAATGAAAATTAAAAGTTTGGCGGAAAAAAAAAGCTCTTTCTTTTTCTTAAAACAGAGGCATCGTGGTTGATTCCAGCCAGTCCTTAATGCAACATAATTAGACTGTAATTAATAAACATAGCCTGTTCGTAGAAGTGAACTTTGGGTGGAAAATATCCCCTCGTTCTGAATACATCACTCTTTCATTTCATCTATGTCAGTCTATTTTAAATGATGCTAGTTCAAGGACATTTTCATTCCCCCCAACGTATTACAAGAAACACTTGCCTGTAAAAACCGGCTCATTAGCCTGCAAAATTATACTGTACTGAATGGCTTTCATTCAATGTAGAAATAAGATTTTTAGTAGGCAATTTCTGTATTTTATAAAGATAAAGCAATGTTTGATTGCTTCTTCCCAGCTGTTTTGCTTCGTGGTTATACAGATAAATGGGGGAGGGGGACAAGGCGGAGGCGGGGGCGGGTTCGCAAAGACGGGCTTAAAAAATAATTCTGAGATTAGAAAACGAAGCCAGAACTTTGGGGCACCACAGCGCCCACAGCTCCAGCGCTGCAATGGTTTGTCCTCTCTCTGGACGTCGTGGAGGGAAAGCGAAGTGAGGGAGCGTGAAGAGGAAGGAACAGGGAGGGAAGGAAGAGGCCGCCTGGCAGGCTCCAGCGGCGGCGCCGAGCTGGGGGACCGAGGCGCGGGGCGGCGCTGGAGCGAGCGGCTCCTCGAAGGTGGGAGAGCGAGGGCGCCGCCGAGCAGGACGCCGAGGCCAGCGAGGGGTCAGCGGGCCGCGGCGGGCGGGGGCCTGGGGCGGCGCTGACCACGGTGCCCGGGCCGGCCGCGCCTCCTGCCGTCCGCGCCGGGGGTGGGACCGGAGCGGAGCCGCGGAGCGCGCGGGGAGCGGGCTGCACTCCCGATGGATTGACCGGGAGATGGATCGAGTTACACCGCTCGCGGAGCAGCGGGCTGTTCTGCTGGCTCCGGGTCCCGCGGCCGCCGCAAAGGCTGCAAAGGCTGCTGCAGGCGAGTTTCGGGATCTGTCCGGGGAACGCAGCGCTGCGGGACCGAGGGGCTCCTCCGTCTGCAGGGTCCTTCTTCGCTCTTCCCGTTGATCCTGTTGGGTACAGCAGCCTTCCCCATGAGGTAAGAGCGTCTTCTGAGGATCTTCGAACGCTCGGGGTGCGCGATGGGGTCGGAGCGGGCCGGCCGAGTGTGTGCGGGGCGCGGATGCGGGCGCAGCGTCGCGCCGCCGGGGACGCGGACCCCTTTCCCATCCGCTCCCCGCAGCGGCGCGTCGGGCGCCTGGAGAGCTCCGGCGGGGCGGTCCCAGCCGCCGGGGGAGGGGCAGGGACGCCTCGGCCCTCCTCCACCCCGCACCCCCTGGGGGACCTGAGGGAGAGAGAGAGGAGAAGAGAGAGAGAGAGAGACAGAGAGAGAGAGAGAGAGAGAGAGAGAGAGAGAGAGAGAGAGAGAGAGAGAGCAGTAAAAGTTTCCTGCCAGGCAGGGCCAGCTGGGCACTCCCCGCGCGCTGTCACGGAGAGCCAGGGCGGCTCGGTGCGGCCCCGGAGCCCGCAGCCCAGGCCGCCCCGCCAGCCGGCAGGACCAGCCCCGAGTCCGCGCGGGGCCGCTACCTGTCAATGCCCGGCCCGCTCTCCCCCGCAACTTTGCGTGCTTTGTTCTGCTGGAAATGCTCCTCGGAAGCGCCTTGGACAGGGTCTTCGCCAGGCGGCAAGAGCTGCGCGCAGAGATGTGTTACGTTCTCATCTCCCCATCAATTATGGATGGAAACAAATAAGGAAGACTCAATTTTGCATGAGCCGCGTCTTCAGCGGCCAGAGGCGTCCTGCAGCCCTGAGGAGCCACCGCTCGCGCTCGCAGCCATCCGCAGGCCATGTCCAGCACCAGGTAGGGGACACTTCCTCGTCCTCCGGACTGGGGTGCTCCGCCTCCCTGGGCTGGAGAAACTGAGGCAGCAGCAGCCCCAGGATTTGGAAGCGTTCGCAGCTTCCTCCGGCCTGGAGTGTCTAACTCTTGGGTCCAAGTGAAAGGTCAGTCAATACTTGGAGGCTTTGGATTTTTCTGATTAATCGGCTAGTGGGAACCTTGCGGTCAGAGGATTGTTTACATCTCGAGCTTGTACAAACCTGAAAGCCATGAAGCTAGGGGGACTGGGTCAGGGTGTGAGTTACACCGCCGGAGGAGCCTGGACTGCACGGCCAGCTCTGAGCCCGATGCTACGCACCCAGGATTTCAGCATTCTGCTAGAGGGCCATTTGGCTCTTGTAGATACGTTCTTAGACTTTGTAAACAGTAACTGCACTAGATGTCTGCCACTCCGGCGGCTCTTTTCTGCTTAAATGTAACAGTGCGTCTGGTTACTTGGTTAGAAAATGTCTGGAGCAACTTCCTCTCAAAACTTCTGGCTAATACAAATTCTAAGTCAGCGGTACAAAAATATGGGTGCCTTCCCCCTTCCCTCTACTTGATATTTGGGGTAATTAGATTCTCTTGTTTATTTGAATAGTGAGGTGTCAGGGGAATATTCAACATTTTTCTCAATTGATTTGGTCTCTATCCTTTGAATAGAAGAAATACTCCATTTGAAGAAAATTTTTAGAATTTCTTCCTTGTATTGTGAAATCTCAGACAGCTCAGATCAAGGGTTTTGCTTTTTGATGCTGTAAAACAATGGGTCTTGTGTTGGTTCATTCATGGTGTTAAACACACACACACACACACACACACACACACACACACATGGCCACTAGCTGTCTGGGTACCTATCCTAGGAAATTAAGTTGCCTTTAGTGCTGTTTAATGTTCTGAGTGACAAGCTCCCTGTCAAGCTGACACCTATTACACACAAACATTTACTCTGGCATGGGTACATAGACATTGCAGATAAGCTCTGAAATTGTATTGCCACGAATCTCAACGTTTAAGATAAACTGCCGCTGAGCCATCGCTGAGTTTTGTTTTTCATAGTTACTGTCAGTGCTTTTGTTTAGGTCCCTAGAGCATGCTCTGCGAAGACAGTTAAATAGAAGACCCTAAAATTTCCAAGAGCAGTAGTTTTTCCCCTGCTCGCTGAGTGAGATCAATAACCCACTGCCATTTTCTATTATTGGATCCCACAGAATGTTGGTACCTGGTGGCATTTCTACTAAGAATGCTCCATAGATACCGTTTCTGAGGAACATTTCTGTGATGCATGCATGAGAGTGTGTCAGGATTATTGTGACTTCTCCATCACCAGACAGCTGGTTAACTTGAGTTTGATTTAGATCTGTGAGCATTTTGTGGCCCGCCCCCCTCCTCTTTTCTGTGGTGCCCTCTAATAACACCAGCACCATCTGGTCATGCCCCCCCCCTCCCCCGTTTGAGGGTTTGAAAGATGGCTGTGACGTAAGCCTCAGTCCTTAGAATGAGGGCAACTTAAAGATCCCGAGGAGGATTTCACTCACTGGCTGCACAGGAAGGCTTTGTCGAGTAACTGTAACTTGGGTAATGGACCTCAGTGTCCTGTGCATTGATTTCTATTCCTTGAGAGGCCACTGGCAAGTAGTTTGGATTCAGAGCTTTGACTCACAAAGATGCCCAGAATAAGGACTTACCAAGTCTGGGGAAGTTCTTCTCTTCTTGCTTCTCTGTCATAATGAGCTGTGGTAATTAGCTTAGTCATTGTTCTTGCATGTGAGTTTCACTAAGATACAAAGAGTGAAAAATGCATCTGAAGAAGGGTCATTTTTCACTCTTCTGATGCATTTTATGCAGAGCTAAGAGCCTGGCTGAATGCCTGACCTTTTTTTAGTGCAGCGGTAGGAGGTGGACTCCTTCCCTAACATACCAGGGATAAAATATTATCTTTTATTTCAATTAATGGTCTTTAAGCCTGCATATTCAAGATTCATTTCTAGAGGAAGCAAGAGGCAGTTGAGGTGTGCCGTCCCATCAGTGTTTATTGAGTACCTGTCATTTGCAAAGAGCTGTGTTAGCCAAATGATTCAACACCCTGTGGACCAGATAGAGTTTTGTGTGTTCAATTTGAGCAAGACTACTGAATTGTAAATCAGATCTCTTGGCAAGAAATAGTAATATGTGTCTCTTTTGGAGCACATTGCTATATCCCAGAAAAACTTTAAAGCAGAATTCTCTGTACCAAACACTCCCAGCGTGGCCTTCCTGTCTGTCTTCAGCATTAATGGGCTGTCAGTGATGCTTGTGTCCTGGGTCTGGCCTTGCAAAGCGATATGGTATTCCCTATGGCTTATGTGAATGGATACCTGGCATCAAAAGTCTCTTAAATCTATTGTCTTAGGATATGGACAATTTTATGAACGGCAGCTCACTCACTCTGGTTGGGAGAAAAGTGTGTGTGTGTGTTGATGTATTCCTATGCTACATGGAGACACTAGAGGCTGTAACTCTGTTAAACACACCATGACACTTTTCAGCTGAGATGGCTCTTCTCAGGCAGTTTTCCTCTCACAGGCTGAAGACAGGGGCAGTGCAGCTGACCGTTCAGGCTACTTTCGTTTCCCTCCAACAGGAAAACTGTGAAGCCTTTTTACCCTGAACATCAGGCAAAGAGTAACCAAGAGTGTTGAGATCGGTGGAGTAGAGAACCTTCATGAGGTCTTCCTATTTCTCAAACTTCTCTTTTCTATCAGGCTTTGTTAACTCACCCAGATTAGCATTTTAACAACCCTGAAGTGAACTTCTGCCATCCTCTCTACTTGGACACAGTATGTAGATCATCCATCATCCTGTCCTTGGTTACAACAGGCTGCCTGCTCTATCACCATTTGGAGCTACACAGAATCCATCCAACTGTGAATAGCACAGCTGGCTACAGCAATTTTTTCTTCCACACCACTGGCAGCATTGTCTGGCTGTGGTAACTAAAGTTAACACCCAGAACAGGAAGTTTCCATTGTTTCACAGCCTAGGCCGGTTCTGGAGGTATACCAGCTATAAGGCCTACTGTGGCTCACAACATGTATTAGGTGGGTAAACTTTTTAGGAGATTTTGCCATCTGTTTGAACTTGTCTAATGAAGAATACTACTTTTGCAAAGGGAAAATTATCTTATGTTTTGGTGTGAGTTAGCTAGTATTTTCTGTTCTCTTCCTAAAATTGACCAATAAACTCACCCAGAAACTAGCAGGGTGGAGGAGGGTGATGATGACGGAAGAAGAGGAAGAGAGAAGAAACATCGAGCACAGTCCCCAATGCTGAACATAGTCGATTTATTAAATTCTAGATACCCCAATAAGATCTTTATCTTGATTCTCTCACGCAGCACTCACCTGAGAAAGATAAGTTCTGTAATCACTGTTTTACAGAAAGGGAACTGAGGTCATGCAGAGGGAGCTACTGTATCATTTCATCTCAAAACCCTAAACATCCCAGCTCCATTTTCTCATCATTGTGTTGAACCGTTTTGGTATTTCTGACAATTTTTTTTTATATAAAAGAGTTACCCTTGGGGAAAACATTCATATTGAATGCTTTACCCATATGGATACACTGCTTAACCACAACAGCTCGCTCGCCTGAGTCACGTGGCTCTTTTCTTCTGTTTATATTCCTGTTGCCTAAATAATCATGACACCTGGCTTTCAGGTGTACCAGGAACAGTAGCCTTCCCCACTGCCTCTCCATGTTGAGCTCTGGGGTCACAGTGCAGCAGGACGAATGGCGAATGGCACTGTCGGCTCTCTAAAAAAGTGCTCAGGGTCAGGGTGCAACTGATACTTATTTCCCAGTCTTGACAGATGAGTTTATGTATCACTGTCCTACTCCCCGGGAGTGTGTGATCCCATCAACAAAGACAAGGTGGGAATAGCTCAAGTGTAGCAGGCATGCACCTGGGGCCTGACTGGATTTCAGCAGGGAACCACACATTCTTCTTCATTTGACTTCAAGAGAGTTCTTTCACCTGTATGGACAATTGGGCACATTGCTGAGAAACTGTCATATATACATTAACTTTTTCCCTTATTGTGCTTTCTTGTTCAGAATTCCTATGGAAGAAAAAAAAAAAAAACATAAAACCAAACATGCATTGCCATTATGTGTAATACCGAAATGTAAGGTTTTCAACATATATTTAAGGGAAAGGAATATAGGCTTTAAGCGTGAGAGTTCAATCTGCTGGTACATGTATAATAAGGCTTCAAGGAAGATCTGCAAGCACTTACCCTGTTGTTGGAGTCTGTATTTAGCAGTAAAGTCAGGAGTTTGTACTGCCACTTAAAGCCAGAAGAGAGGGATCTCTTAGAGAAAATACTTCTGCTTTCCAGAGGAGACTGTCAGCAGACCAAGGAGCTAGACTCCCTACCTTGGCCTACCACTTATTTCACTTCTTACTACAAGGACACCTGGAAGATGTGTAGGCCTGCAACCTTGTGTGCTTTCATCACTGAGTTTCCAGATCTCCCCCAAGTAATTGGCAGATCAAAGAAAGATATTTTAAAGCAATAGAAAAAGAGGCCCAAAAAGTGGTAAAGCACGCTACAGTCCTGTTCCTTTCCCGTCTCTGCTGCCACGAATATTTGTTCCAGGTACTTTGACCAAGTGTCTACTTTACACAAGTAGATGCCAGCAAAGAGGGGGTTCAAAGAGGAGGTGACATCATTCCAGAGTCCAAGGGTCTCATAGAGTGCTCTAGGGAAGATGGGTCAGCAAATAACTGCAATAAAATTGCCAGAGAAGATATTCCCAGCTCTGTGGAAACTGAGAAGAGTAGAGGTTATTTCTAGCTAGAGTGGTCAGGGAAGGCTTTATGGAGCCACTGATATTCGAGCTGGTCCTTGAACTAGGTAGAATTTGGACAGGTGGACAATGAGAGGCTGTGGGGGAGGTAGTGAAAGAGAAGGCATCCCAGGCATGGAGAACAGCTTAGTCAAAGGCCCTGGGGTGGGTGGGGGTCAGTTGTCCATATTTGAGTCCTTACCTACAACAGAGATACAATTCAGGTATAGAGTGACAGTTGGGCATGCAGTCCACAAAGATGTATTGAGTGTCTTTAGCTATTCAGCAGGTGGCCCCACAGAGTAAGCCATCAGAGTGAGTGGGATCCATCTTGTGACACTCAGTGGAGCCCCCATGATCAGAAGTAGAAGCCCCATGTCATCTGTAGGTGGGTCATATAAGCACTGTACCAAGAATGCAAAAGCCTTCTTCTCCCCACAGAGGGGATTAACAGAACCAAACGAGATCGCTCATTCGTCTGCTTTACCTTTCTTTTTCATGTGAAAGGAGTTTTAAACATCGACTCTTTAATAAAAGAAATTGCATGTATATTTTTTGAAGGGGAGAGAAGAGGATGTAGAGTCAGGAAATGGAGAAGAGAATAAAAACATCGAGAGGAGGATAAAGGTGAGCTGGAATACAGGTCCCACTTAGGTTGCAGCCCAAGGCTGGTTAAAATTAACAGAGGGAGAGATGCATATGTATGGCAATTATCGTAATAAATGCATTAAGTTAGTTTTATCACCCTGCAGATACAGCTGCTGGAGGCTGGTGGACTTCAAGGGGTGGCTCGAGGCTACAGCAGCCTTTTCCTAATCGAGGAAAATGACTTGGAAAATCATTACCACATCCTTTAGGAACTGAGCGCCCCTTTGTGGCTCTGCTCACAGTGGCATCCAGCCTCTGCTGCTTCTCTTTCCAACTCTCTCGCTCTTCCTCCCCACCCCCTCATGCCTAACCTTCCTCCAAGCTAGGTTTGGATATGGGTGTTTCCAAGCATTTGTTAAGCCCTAGGTTAACATAAATCATAGTCAGTACATGGTTATATTTAATAGTGGAGGTGATAAATTTCATGGGAGGAAAACCCAGAAGTTTTCCAGCATATTTATGCTTATTAGAATACATAATAAAGCAGAAATAAAATGAAGACAGTTACGTTATGGAGTGATATAGTCCATTGCTGTGCCAAACCCTGCACCTGTGGCTTGGTTTGCTGTGGGTATTTGTAAGTCTCTCACACGCTAGTACTTACATGACAGTCTTAGAGAAGAATCACTGCCAATTAAATATTAATCAGAAATTACAAAATAGTTCAATAGGAGAAAGGGGCTAAGTAGGAACAAATCCAATATGACGAGCTTTTCAGGAATATATGGTGACTTAAAACAGAGAACCTGTTTGGTTTGGTAACTGGCCTGACTCCCGACCAGTGACTTGTTGGAGTGAAGGACACTACTCCCCTGTGCCCAGCACAGTTGCCTCCAGACCCAGTCTAAAATAAACTGCCCAGCTCAGCTATGCTAATAATAACAGCTAGCTCTCATAGTGCAGCCACCGTGTGCCATGGCGTAGTGCCTAGCACTTTAAATATGTTGTCTCACTTAATCCTCTCCCTACCCCTGAGAATGTAAGGCTGAGCTAGGAGCAGACATATGTGAGTTTTCCTGTGTGCTTGACACTCAAGTAAATATGCTAAATCATCTGATCAGAATTCTTTAAGACAGCTATTAATAATTTAATATTAATAATTAATAACATACTCACTTTACACAGGTGAAAACTGAGGCAGGGAAAGGTAGGCACACAGGTGAAAACTGAGGCAGGGAAAGGTAGGCGATTGCCCCAGAATCAAAAGATACTTAGGAATGAAGGAGGGCATCCAGGAGAGAGTGTGTTCTGCGATAGGTGAGCTGTGTGGTCTTGAACAAGTTACTCAACCTCTCTATGGCTCCATTTCACCTTACAAAAGGGCACTGTGATGGTAGTACCTAACTCTGAAGATTGTTGTGAGACAGAAACGAATTAATATTTGAAGAGCAGTTATAATAGTGCTTGGCATGCAGCGAGGGCTTTAAATATATCACTGTCTGTTAGGTAAAAATAAATGCAGTCTGGCTCCAGAGCCTGTGCTTTTGGCCCTCATCCTGTGCTTTTCTCCACGTGTGATTCTGTCACTGCTTGTTAACTAGTACCTAGGCCTTGAAGCCAGCTCCCCGCAGCCTCCACCCACTCCTCCCCTCAGCCAGGCTAGGAAGGGAGCGCCTTGCAGCACTGGAGATGACCTTAGAGCCCCCCATGCCTCCACGGAAGATCATCAGCCCACAAGTCTGCCACGGTGTCAGGATGTCTGAATCGTATCCACACTTCCACTGTCCTCAATCAACTTTAAAATTCAGCATCACACAAGCTAAAATCTAGATTCCCCAATCCTTGACCTCATGGGTCTGCCTTTTTGGGGTGTCAGGTGGAGCCCCACAGCACAGCCTGCCTGCAGACAGCCTGGCATCTGGGGGAAATTGCAGGTTTCCACACCAGCATAGTGCTGGCTGGCAAGACAGGGAGTGGACAGTCCACTAGTCAGACCATGAGCTCTGCCTGTGCTGCATGCATGGAGAATTAATGACTACCAGCCCAGGGCATCTCAGCCAGCTCATGAAAGAGTCCAGAAAGTAATAAAATCTGCCCCAAGCTAAAGAGGCTTTTATAAAACTCTAGTTTGTAAAAGATCTTCAGAGAGAGCAGAATTATGAAAGAAAAAGGGCCTGGTTTATTTCTGCTGACTGGACTGTATCATTTCATAAATGGAGCCCCAGGCTAGTATTCCTACCAATGATTCTTGATTCAATGATAAACTGAGATAAGGGTAATCAAACTTCATGCTTCAGGGACTCAGGTGATTGCCTGCGGCGGTCAGGGTGGAATTCTTTTCCCTGTGTTTTGCACAATTGACTAGACACATTAGAGAGTCTGGGGCCATGCTTGGGAGAATGGGGGCAAAGGGCCCTGCTGGGAAAGCCCCTGGCTCAGCTCCTATAGGAAGTGTATGTTTACAGCCCCATTGCCCTTGGACTCTATCATCTTTGTGGTAAATTCATATCGTATGGACCATGCACGTCCATAAGTTCATAAGCCACATGACAAGGCCACAAGATCACTGTGTTGCTATGATATAATGAAGTCACTGCCTATTGTAATCAGCAGTCTATGAATTTACACTCTGTGATAATATTCTATGTATAATGACCGAGCATTGAGTTCTTAATCTGTGCCAAGCACTAAAAGGTTTTATTTACATTGTTCTCTCAGACTTACACCTGCCTGTTTCATTCCCATTTTGTGGAGAACACAAAACCTCAAGGAATGTTCCCTAACAAAACAAGTTAAATTTATAACTTCATGGCCAGGAGGAGTCAAAATTCTAAGATGGGTGTTGGTGGGGGTGGGTTAGACGCTAGGCCTATGGGGGCGGGGGTGACATTGTCCTTCTCTCATTTCCAAGATCATCATCATTCCTGACTTGTGACCCCATCTTCCATCTTTACTCTGACCACTCAATTCCTGATTCCAGAACTGCATCTCTGACTTGTCTTCCTCCTTCTTCTACATTTTAAGGAACATCATAATTACTTTGGGCCTGTACACATAATTCAGAATAATCCCTCTGTTTTAAGGTCCTTAACCTAAGCCCCCTCTTGTCATAAATGACCATTTGCTCATAGGTTCCAGGGACCCGTGTGTGGACGTTTCTCATGGGTGGGGACATTAACCTGTCTGCCAGGATTTAGTAGCTGTGAGGAGCACAGCACAGAGCAGCAGAGTTGGAGTCCCTGCCTGCTTCTGACTTGTGATCTCAGCCACTGGCCATAAACTCCCCAATTTAATTGGCGGTGGAAACTGTGAAATTATGCAGCATGAGTGGAGAGAATACTCTGTTGCTTTCAGAATGACCAGTTAGGGGCTTTTCAGTATAATCATGGTGGTTAGCAACAATCTAAACCTCTTCATGTCCTACTCTGTGTTAAGCATGGTACCACGTATTCTTCTTTCTGAGGGTAGATATTTACTTATGGGTTGAATTCACCACAGTCCCTGAATATTTGCCTTTCTCAGACAAAACTGGCTGAATGAAGCAAGGTGCATTTGTAGGACAATAGGCATTCTCAGGTCTGAGAGTTGTAGGGACGTGTTTCAGTGGACACAGCAGCTCAGCACAGGAGGATGGAGAAAGAGAACACAAAACAACTGTCTTTTCACTTGCTGGGTTTGGCACTGTCTCTTGGCCAACAGTATGGGATTCGTCAAGCAAGACCCGTGGGCCCCATATCTGAGAGTCACAGCTTCCTCCAGCTTGTGAAGCCTGATACTCCCCTAGGCTACTCATTAAATTGGGACATTGCATTCTTCTAGGTCTTCAAAGAACAGACAAAAATTGTCAGGACCTCTTCTCACTGTATACCCATCTCTTTCCCTCTCTTCTCTCTTAAAGTATGTCTTAGACCAATTATAATTTTGAAGGTCAAACTGCATACCTATCATTAAAAAGGATGTCAGAACAATTCAATGAAAAGGGTTAAGAGCACAGAGCTAGGAAGATGGAAACCTAGCCTTGCTAAGCTACAGATCAAGGTCTGTCCTTACTTTAGGCTCTCTTTTTCTCCTTCAAGTGAAGAGAGCTTGGAGCGCAGCAAACAGAGTGTCTAGATAACTCTCAAGGTTCTAGTATCAAGATTCTTTAATGCTACATTTATCTCTATAACTTCTCTTCCTTGGTAGTAGGGTATACAATGGTGACTTTACAAGTATGAATGTGCCTCGTGAATGCAGATGCAACCATCTGCATACAGAGACAGACACACAGAGAGTCCAACTTTTCAAATTTATTATTGTCATTTACATTTTACAGCACTTTGCCTTTTTCTTTGGGGATCACTTAAACTTCGTTGCTGTTAATACAGTTTTTAGACTCAATTTTCAGAAATACATAGATAGTATTTTCAGTTAGCAATAACTGCACCTCGTTCAGCTCTCGGGGGTTGATGTGTTACCACTGCACAATTTCTCTGTAATTTTCAGTTATCTCCCTGAAGAGCCATCCCCCATTGAACATGTAGAACTGAAAGGGCAGATGAGTTTCAAAATACAGAGCCAGCCCTGACTTACTGCTTGTTGTTCTTTTAGCTTGTGTTGCAGAAATCTGTAGGCTTCCATCCAAAGCCAGGGAGAGAGAAAAAATTCCTTATTGATTAGCAGAATCTTTATGAAAGAGGAGGCTCGTTGCCCCTTCAAAACAAAGTTGTCATCTTTTGGTTGAACACAGTAGTCTCTTCTCTACCAGAGATTCATTCCAGAACCTCCAGTAGATGTCTGGAACCTCCAAGTACTGGGCCCTATATGTACCATGCCTTTCCTCATACAGAAATACCTCTAATAAGGTTTAGTGTATAAATTAGGCACAGTAGGAGATTAACATCAATAGCTAATAACAAAATAGAGTCTTTATAACAGCGCATATTAATAAGGATTGTGTTAATGTCTCTCTCAAAACATCTCACTGTATTTTTGCCTTTTCATTTAAAGGTGGCAATTATGGCTTCTTTCCAGCTTATCTTAACTGTGTACATCACTATTGTATTAAGTCAAGGAAAGGGCTTCTTGGATGCAAGCATTTGCTACTAAAGCAGGCTTACCTGCTCATTGTAACCTCTGCTAAGTAACCAGTAGGTAGGTAACATGCACAGAACGGAGTCTCTGAGTAAAGGTATGATTCCCGATCCCAGTTGGGAAGGTGCCTTTGTTTCATTTCGTGTTGCTGTGATAAAGTACCCTGACAAAAGCAAGGAGGAAAGGGCTTATTTGGCTCACAGTTCCAGGGTATACGTCACTGGGGAGAAGTCAAGGCAGCAGAAACTTAATGCAGGTGGTCCCATTACATTCGCAGTCAAGGGCAGAGAGCAAGGAATGAGTGTGAATTCAACTCACTTTCTCCCCTCTTGCAATCCGGGATCCCAGGCCCAGGGAACAGTGTCCTTAACGGTAGGCAAGTCTGCGAAACTCAGTGAACGTAATTAAGATAATTCCCCGCAAACACGCCCAAAGGTCAGCCGCTCTAGACAGTCCCTTCTGAGACTCTCTCCCAACATGATTCCAGACTGCGTCGATTTGGTAATTAAAACCATCACAGAATAGGCAAGATTGAATGGGGTGGCTGAGATTTTTCTCATACTGCTCAAGGATGCTTGATTTAAAAACTTGTGGGTTCCTTGTTTGCTTTTGGAGTTTTCCAGTTAGTGTTTTTCAGACCACACCTGAACATAGGTAGGTGTACGTGTTAGAAACCACACACACACACACACACACACACACACACACACACACACACACACAGAGAGAAAGAGAGAGAGAGAGAGAGAAACACAGAATTATAGATAAGTGAGGACTACTCTATTTCCTTATGAAGATGTGTATCTCTCTATAAAACAGACTAACTAGGCGTGGTAACTCTTCATGTTAGTATTTAATGCAGATATCATTTGAGATCTCAGCTCCCCATGACAGCTCACAAGAAGGAAGACCACTAACTTCCAATGTGGCTCCATGCTTGCTGATGATGACTACTTGGTTCTGATCATTGGACTTGGCTGCCAGTAGTTCTCACAGCTCTTCCCGTTGTCTTTAGCATTTTATCAAAGTCAAAAATATGGAAGTGATTACTCTACTATTGATACTCCTTTTATTGTACACTGGTGGCTGTTAATCCACATTCCTAAAAAGACCATAAGCTAACACTCATTCACCTGTTCATACTCCAAACAGAGGTTTAACTGAGAGTTTTCTAAGTCAGAGAGACATGGATTGAAATCCTGCCCTGTGCACTTAGTGTAGATGTGAGAATTTATATCACTAGTTTCTCAGAATTTGGGGTTCTTACTCCATAAAATGGAGAAAGTATTCTTAAAGCGATGCAAGTCAGCAAATGAGCTGTGATACCTGGGAATCATCCCTCACTGCTGTTAGAACTCTAAGGTGCTAATGCTAATGCATCTTGGGTATTGTAGTTTGGTGTTTGTTGCAGTGATTAGACACATTGACCAAAAATAATCTGGGGAGAAAAGGGTTTATTTGCTTATACTTCCTTGTTGCAGTCTGCCTTTGAAGGAAGCCAGAGTGGGAACTCAAGCAGGAGGGCACTACTTACTGGCTTGCTTGTTCTGGCTTGCTTGGCCACTTCTCTTAGTTCAGGCTCATCTGGTTGGGATGGCACTGCCCACAATGGGCTGGGGCCTCCTACATCAATTACAATCAGGAAATGCCCCACAGACATGTCCATAGGCCAGTCCAGTGGAGGTCAGTTGAGTTCTCTCTTCTCAGGTGACTCTAAATTGCAAGAAGCTGACAAAACCTGACTCCACATTGGTTTTCTATGATTAGGAAGCTTTGGGATGAAAGTAACAGAAATTCCCATTTAAAGGTGCTTGAACAATTAGGACTCCATTAAGTCACATTATAAGAAGGCCTACTAGGATGTGGTGATTCTTTAGCTAAATAAAGTCATCAAAGACTTGAGCTTTTCCATGGCCTTCTATACTGTTTGGTCTCCTGATCTTTTCCTGATGCTGTCTTGGACCAGAGAGAGAATGGTAACACCATGGTTGTCAGGGAGGGAGACTGGCATACCCCCAGCAGCATTTGGTTACAAAGCACTTACATCTCTCTTACTGTCACTTTTATGTGATATCTGTCCATACTGTACATTAAAATCAGTGTATCTTTGGCCAGTCATATATTTTCCATTATTTTAAAAATACACACAGAAATTGTACTTAATTCACCAGTTAAAAATATAAAATGGCATATGACATTGGAAGAAAATGTTTCCAGATGTGGACACAATATCAAACATGTTTGTTTGCTCCCTGCCTCTGTCTTTTCCCTGTACCCTGTACAAGATGAGGACCCAGGGCCCCCTGCTAGATTAACTTGGAAACACATCAGTAAATAATGCCTCAACTATAAAGCTGCTTTCGTCTGTTGAGTCAAAAATGCTAACTCGATTCTCTGACACTCTGAGATGTTTCAGGACCATAAATGCACATTTTCTCATGAACATACTTTTAAAAAGCCATTAACCCTTGCAGCTCTGAAATTAAAGTTTCATATATTTTGAACACATGCGATAAATCAGGAAACAATCAGTGAAAGTTACCAATTTCCTTGTCACTTAATAGAGTCTGTCACAGGTTACCTGGATGACAGTCCTCCTGGCTGAGCCTTCATTCCTTCTCTACTCTTTAACCTCTTTTCTTGGTATAGTAAAACAATAAATCAGGTCTGAGGCACCGTAAACCCTGGGTGAGGAGGATCCTCCTCCACCTCTTTTTGTGTAGCTGATCTGTCTATGCATGAAGCTATAAAAATTAACTGCCTAGATCTTCAATATCTGAAATTTCTTTCAGTGTTTTATAGTTGCATTTTTGTTCACCAAGGTGAAACATCGTCCAGACTTTATCAAGTCTCCTTTCTTAAAAACAATAGGTCTTGGCTGAGTGTGGTGGCACATGCCTTTAGTCCCAGCACTTGGGAGGCAGAAGTATGTGATCTCTGTGAGTTCAAAGCCAGCCTGGTCTACATAGTGAGTTCCAGGACAGCTGGGGCAACAGGGACACCCTGTCTCAAAAAGACCATAAATAAATAAATAAATAAATAAATAGTCTTGCTGCACTGTTCTGTCTATAATCAGCCTGCACAATCTTTCTTCCCGACTCTTACAATCTAAAGCCCAAATGTTCCTAAGTTCAAACTCTGACTCTGCTATTAAACCTCTTAGAGTCTTTTTCTCTCCTCTGATAAATTAGGGTAATGTTTCTGCTTCACAGAAATGGTATGAGCTGTTTCAGATGCAACAGATAGAAAGTCCAAAACATGGAATCCCACAAGATAAAATCTCAAGGAGCTGTAGTACTTTTGCTATTATTACTGTTACTTTCAACTCAAAGATGTCTGGTAATGTGTCAAGTATTCACATAGGAAAGGCTTCTAGGTTTTGTATAGATTAGTTCCGAGAAAACCGTATTTGGATGGCTACTTAGGTGGCGCACGCCTTTAATCCTAGCACTAGGGAGGCAGAGGCAGGCGGATCTTTGTGAGTTCAAGGCCAACCTGGTCTACAGAGTGAGTTCCAGGACAGCTGGGGCTACAGGGAGACCCTGTCTCAAAAAGACCAAAAAAAAAAAAAAAATGTGTAAAGAGAAAAGACAGGAGCAAGTGTTTGAATGTGGCATTTCAGAAACAAATGAAGGCCAAATAGCTCGGCCGCACATACACATTGTTCACCAGTTAGACACATTTCTGCCCGTACACAAGATGATGCTGTAAAATATCTTTGGATTACAACTGTTGCAAATACTGGGCCAGGTATTCATAATGAGTTGCTGTATCAGCACAACCTACCCTTGGATCTTAGTAATGTATTTCTAGATGCTTCATGTAATAATAATTTTCTAGATGCTTTAGGTAACAATAATTGGCTAAGAGCCATCGTTTTCTTACCTATTCGTTAAATTATTTATCTGTGCAATAGTTTTATAATCACTTTCAGTCATCAGAGAGCCCAAGCACAGCATATGCTTCAATAATTGCCCACAAGGTCAGTTTCGTGAGTGTGAGTCCTGACGAGCATGGCCCTTGGCCCCTGCTAAGAATGCTCTGCTGCTGCCATCTTGAAATTCCTAACACTCACGGATCAAGCAGTCCCTTTTCCCACTGTGCTCGGGTCCTTCCAATACATGGCTGGTTGAACTGCCCCATTTCCTCAATAGCCTTTGTTCAATGTGGGCCTGGGAGGCAGGCTAGTTGTGGATCTAGGAAGCCCCCTAAATTCCCTCGGCCTTGAACTTCTCAGTTGTAAATGAAGACAGACTATCCATGATCATGGCTCTTCACTGTCTTTAAGATCACCCCAGGAGAGTACTATGTGAGTAAATGATGTCAGTCCAGAGTTGGGAATTTGACTATGGTGAACATACCTTCTGAGCTAGAATTCAGGACATAGGAACTATAGGACTAAAAGAGTAATGGAAATTAGGACTATTCCTCAGAAAGTTGAGCTGAAAGTTGAAGGTTTGACTTCTAGCAGATGCCGCAAGCCTGCACAGTGGTTTTACAACATTAAATCAAATTGATGGGTACTGGCATCATTCTGTTCATTTCATTTGGATCTGTCCTTTCCTCTCTATAGATTTTATGCTAATTTCCCCAAGGAGACTTAACTCACTCCTGTACTTTTGCCATACTTGAGAAAAAAAATCTATATCTAAGACCTTAAAGCTCTCATATACAAATGTTGGCATCCTTGGGAATTGTCTAGCAGCAGTCAGGTCTGTGGCATGGCTGCTAACCAGTCAGAGGAAACCCCATGAATGCTGTGTGTGTGTGTGTGTGTGTGTGTGTGTGTATGTGTGTGTGTGTGTTTGTTCCCTGAAGTCTTACAACACCATTTTAAGTGTTAGAAGTGGTCCAAATGTAGTTCTCATGGGCAAGTTCTACAACCTCTGTGTGCAAGAAGGAAGCACCCTTGATATGTTTACTTCCTGTGAGAATCAAGATCTGACTAGCTCCGTCATCCCGGCACACTCCCCGTTAAAACAGAGATGTTTACTAGCAGATACAGGCTTTTCATCAACTTGAGATCACTAGGAAAATGCAGTAATAAAAGCCAGCAAACAACTAACTTCACCAAGGCTCCATAATCAGTTTTAGATACACCATCACTGCTACCTAGAACCACCTTATACTTCAGAAGATTTTAGATCAGGAAAGAATTCAGTGCTCTGGCCATGCATGCATTTGCACTTCAGAGTCTGTAAGCTGGCTTCTCCACATGGCAGACAGATGCCTATTTTAGCAAAGACACATGGGCAGCCTTCTGCAGTGTCAAAAGCCACACACAATTCAAGCTACTGTATCAGGAGTCTAAGGGTCATCAAAGGGATGACCCTTAGTATAATGAGTTTGTAATAAGCAATCTTGACTTTGACAGTAATCAAGAGGTGTTTATGTAGATTCTTTTAAACATCTCTAAAACTTAAAGGGAGAGAGACAAGTAATGATATTCTTTTTTTACTTTCAAGAACCATAACTATCACATTATTGGGTCTTTTAAAAGTTATGAATTTGAGGGGCTTTAAAACTATTTTATTTTTTGTGCATTTCATATAATAGATCTTAATCAAATTTAGACCCCTCTCCCTCATCTGCATCCTGTGTACCCCCCACCAGATTTCATGCATTCTGTCATATATGCTAAGACCTTTCCAGTCAAATGTTTGTACCCAGATGCTCTTTGGGGCAAGTTCATCCACTGGAGTCTAGTCAACCTGTCTAGAGTCTCTCCCTTAAAGAAGATCTACTCTCCCTCACCCATTAGTAATCAACTTCCAGTAGTTCCTAGGCTAGGGCTGGCCATTTTCCCAGTTCTATACTGAGTTTTTATCTGATTGAACCAGCATGGGTGTTGTACATGGCATAACCGTTGTTGGAAGTTCATGTGAGCAAGTTCCCCGTGGTCTGAAAGCCTGTTTCCTTATGTTCATGTACCAGCCTTTCTGCCCCCTCTTCCACAATGGTCTCTGAGCCATGGGTGGGCAAAGTTTAATGCAGGAGTCCTATCCAGGGACACAGTCCGAAGTCTCTTATTCTCTAAAATCTAGCCAGTCATGGCCTTCTGTGTGCATTGCACTTTGTTGTATGAGGAAGCTTCCCTGGTGAAGTCTGAAGGTTTTATTTTCATTTATATTTTATTTACCTACTGAGACTGTATTTCACTGTGTAGGCCCAGCTGTCCTGGAATCTCAGTTCTCCTGCCTTAGCTGCAATTACACCAGCTTATGTTTTAATTTCGTCTTTTAATTTAATTTTACATTGGTAGAGGCTATCTTGACTTCTGCCTATTTGTTGGGAAGTGTGTGAGATGCTTAATTCAGAAGCTTTGGAACCAAATAAAAATTCACATTTCAGTTCTCAAGACATTTCATCAACTCTTAAAGGTTTGGTTTTTGTTTGTTGCTTTAGGGTTTTTTTGTTTTATTTTATTCTATTTTATCTTTTTGTATGCATGTGTATCTTATGCATGTTCATATGTGTGTGGGTGCATGTCTCAGGGGAGTGTTTGTGCACATGTGTGTGCATGCATATGAAGACCTGAGGCTTATGTGGGGGTCTTCATCAGTCACTTTCCAGCTATTCATGGAGTCAGGGTCTTTTAGTTGAACCCAGAGCTCATTGAAATGACTACTCTGGCTAGCCAGCTTGCTCTGGGAGTCCCCTGACTCTGCTTCTTTCAAGTGTTGAATTGATAGGACAGCCTCTGTGCCCACCTGACATTTGCATAGGTGCTGGGGGGGGGGTCTAAAATCAAGGCTAGACCTCATATTTTCCTGGCAAGTGCTTTAATCACTGAACCATTTCCCCATCCCTTGTTTTATGATATTTTGAGGCATCACCTGGCTGTACAACCCTGGCTGGTAGCCTGAAACTAGGGTAGACCAGGCTGCCCTGGAACTTGCAGTGATCCTCCTGCCTCTGCGTCCCATGTGCTAAGATTAAAAACATGAGCCGCTATGCCCACTTAGCCCCTGATGGCCTTCTAAAACAGAACATTAAAAAAAATTTATTCACAACCCATTTTGCATGAGAAGCTTTCACCCTGGGTATATGTGTATATAGGCATATAAAATAGGTATATAAATCAAGTATTTGTTGATAATAAATCATAAAAATTGTATTTAAAAACAATTCATTGGTACACATATAATTTTGCCATTTATTAAAGGCAAAAGAAATTTACATACTAATGAGACAGATATGTTTGTTTACTTTTACAGGTAGAATTAAGTCTTAGCTGAATATTGGATACTACAAGACATGGGCCATCTTCAACATTTTTCAGAGTTGATGCATATTTTAATTTTATAATAGTTAATGCTGAGAACACCGCTTTGCATAAATATGTCATACAAAATGCCAGAAGTATCTTCAGGCAAATTCTATCCTAGGCTCAAGCCAAAATTTGTGTAAGGATTTTTATGAAACTCAAGTTAACAATTCAAACAGCAGTTACTTAAAATCTAGCAGTCTAATGCCATCCATTCCAGAGCTATACTGATACATATACAGGCACATGCTGAGGAACTATATAGTAGGAAAATATGAAAAGTCTGGGTTTTCTTTAATTAAACCACAGTAGTTCTGTAAGGGCAGAAAAAGTTGTATGCACAGCAAGAAGAGCGTGTAACATACAGTCTTAAATCTGAACCAGTGTATTTCGGGCAGCTTCTAGTAGGGCTGGACAGCCTGGTGTCCTGACCACGGCAAAGAGCCAGGGCTACAGGGAAGCCTCACTGTGCAGCTCAGTAAACCACCTCTGGAGACATCTCAGCTTCAGACATGCTTGATTTTCAGCTTCTTATTGCATATTCAGAAACACCTTTTGCTATTGCCAGATTTTCTCTGATGCTACCACATTCAGCTGCAAAACCCCAGACAGGGTCAGGACCCAAGGTTTTTAAGAAACTATGGTCTAAGAGATGAATTTCCACTTGTTTCAGCTTTGTGTGGGGTGACTGGAAAATAGCCTGCAGGGAAGGCTGAAATCTGGCTGCTGTTGCTCTAACAAATCAAGGCAGGATTACAGATCACTCTTATCTGATATAATATTTATTTTATAACTAAGGAAAATGGCTCATTGTGACCAAATTCTGAAGCAGGTTGGAGGTTCTAGTAGCTATTGATCTTCAAAGCGAATGGAAACAATCCAGCTATACAAATTAGTTTCTGAGAACATGCAGTTAATGATTTAGCTGCACATTCAAATGAAAGTTACTTGGGGGGGCAGGGGGGGGAGGGGAGGGGAGGCTTCCTTACCCTGGTCCTGGTGGTGTTCAGTGGTGACTGCTAGAAGAGCAAGAAGCTGGCAGAGAAGACAACCTTGTTTCTACTCACTACACTACACACAGGTGGCTTAATATTAACAAGCCAGTTACAGGTCTGTGTGAGATTTTAGAGGACAGAAAGGAAAAAGGAGACCCAGTTTGAACAACCGCGTTTCCAGTGATCCTGGCTCTTAGTATCTGACTACAAAATTACAGTCTGGTTTCCATTTGTTTTTGATGGTAGAGATCCGACCACTGATGTTTATGACAGGTTTTCTACTATGTATAATTCTTAGTTTTTAGTGTAAAAAGGCAGTCTTTATGTTATTGGCACCAAGTGAACAATAGCGATTTTAAATTGGCATGAATTTTTGTAACAATCTGATTAAAGTTCACTTTAACACTGGGATCTGTGGTTATTAGCTTTTCTTTCAAAGTCTCTCTTCGGAAGCTTGAGGCTTAGGAAAGAAAAGATGAGAGCTAGAAGGGGAGGGAGTTATGATGCCATTACAATACGCTAATTTAAATGGAGACTCTGAAAAAAATCACCACTTCTTACTATACACCTACAATGTAAATATGACATTGAAAATAATGGAGAATTTGTTTTCCAGCAAGCTGCCATCTAAAACCAGTTATGCATTCCAGGAAAAATATCCTATAGGAGTCACAAATATCCTATAGGATACACAAGTTTAACTGTGTATAGGATTCAACAGACACACAATAACTGTCTGGGTGGAAGGTGACTTTATGTATTTAGTAAATGGTACACCACTTACCCACCCATCTTTACTTACCTTTTTTTTTATGTATTTATTTTGGTTCTTTAAGGACGAGATCCCATTTTGTAGCCCAGGCTGTCCTTTAAGTTTTTATATAGCCCAGGTTAACCCTGAATATGGAACAGACTTCCTGCCTCACCCTTTGAATGCTAGAATTACAAAGGTGAGACACAACACCTGGCTTCTCCCAGGTTTTAAGGTTAAAAAATTACAAAGTATTATTGGTTTAAGGGGAAACAACTAAGACAGTCTTTTCAATGGTTATCTCTTTCTTTCTAGCATATGTCTGTTGATACCTTTGTTTCTATGAAGTTATAATCAGAAAATATTCTAAATCTTTATTTTTCCCCCTGAGTATTATATCATAAGCTGAGGATTATTAGTCTCCATAATTTATTATTTCTTATTTTTTTACTAGTTATATAGTCAACAAGGTTGGTGGAGTATACTTTTATTTTCTATGTTTATACATAAACTTTCTATACATATACTTTTATTTTCTATGTTTATACATAAACTTTCTATGTTTAGATATGTAATTTCTCTCTCAGCCAGGTGTGGTGGCTCACACCTTTAATCCCAGCACTCAGGAGGCAGAGGCAGGCAAATCTCTGTGAGTCCAAGGCCAGCCTGGTCTACATAAGTGAGTTCCAGGCCAGCTGGGACAAGAGGGAGACCCTGTGTCAAAAAGACCACCCCCCAAAAAATAAATATATAAATATAACTTCTCTCTTTTCTTACTATTATCTATAAGCATCTTTTTATTTTTTATTTTTTTCCTTTCTACTTTAAACTATTGGCTTAAGATAGAGTATCAGAAGCAAACGGAATTAAAGCTTGGTGTCACTGCTGTGCACGTGTATGAGAATAGTAGGTGTGTTAGAGGTGCTCAGATTGTTTTCCAAAATATTTGCACGGTTACCCTGCCATGTACAATGTATTATTATCATGCCATTTCCTCCATATTATTCGTTTTTGAAAATAGCTATTTGGGGATATAGCTCAGTGGGTAAAATACTCGCTACACAGCTTGAAGACTTGAGTTTGGTCCCCCAGCACCCATAGAAAAACTCAGACATGGCAGTGGAAGGAGGAGCCAGAAGGGTCCCAAGGCTCTCTGGCCCACCAGGCTAGCCAGTCAGTTAGCTCCAGGTTCATTAAGAGACCCTGCCTCAGAACATAGGGTACAGTGATAAAGACATTCAGTTTGGGCCTCTATCCTCCACACATTCTTGCACAAATGTGCAATCCCCCATACAGTTGTACACACACCTGATCCCCCGACCCAAAACTTACTTGTTGACCAGTGTAAAATGTACTTCTTTGAATTATTTACTTCTTTGATTGATGGCAAGGGGTCTGTTTTTTTTTAAAGGCCTGGAATAAGAGATTTTAGGGACAAATTCCATTCCATCAGAGACATAGAACAGTGTGAAGGCTGTCCTTATATCTGTCCTTATATACCGCAGTCATTATATCTGAAGCTCGTCCAGTTCTGACAACTCATTTCAGTCATCTGCTCTGCTAAGAGGAAAAAACAAAGGAAGCAGCATTTCAGGATAGAGATACTGAGACAATTCGGGGCAGGAGTTCCACAGACTCACCAGACACAGAGTGAATGTTTCCACGTGAGAAGCCATTCCAGAGCCTAGAAACCATCACGGTGATTTATTTTGCTCATGAGACCATGTTTGGGCAGACCTTAGCAGACCCTGCTCTCTCTCGTTCCTGTAAGGTAGTTCTGAGATGGTTCACCCACGGGGGGGCCCTGCTACCTATCTGCTAGTTGCTCCATTAGGGCCGTGTAGTGGTTTGGATGAGTGTCCCCCATAGGCTCTAGGTATTCAGATGTTTGTCTCCAGTTGGTGGCGCTGTTTTTGGAGGTCTTAGAAAGTGTGGCCATGCTGGGGGAAGTGTGTCACTGGGGGCAGGGCTTAGAGAGTTTGGCAAGCCTCATGGTCTACAGTCGCCCCCTCTCTGCTTCCTGTGCTCTTTGCGAGATGTGACCCTCGGCTTGCTGCTCCAGCCGCCATGCCTCTCCAGCCGCCACGCCTCCCGCCACAATGGACTCTAATTCCCTGGAACTGCCAATCGTAAGCTCAAATAAACTCTTCCTTTTATAAGTTCCTTGGTCATGGTGCTTTATCACAGCAACAGAAAAGTGACTAATACAGGCCCAGAGCGTGGCCTGTGTCTCTCCACTGGGAGGTAGTGGTGCTGGATTCTCCACAGCAGCTTGGGCTTCCTTAGGATATGGTTCCCACAACCAACATTAGAAGACATAGGTTGGAGCTACCCATTAAGTCTTGGACCAGAATTCAGCCTATCCTAAACTGATTTGTGCACTGTGGAGAATCTAGGATTTTGCCTCTCACCCTCCTCTAAGAAGACAGGCCTTAGAGCTTTCAATACCAGTGCCATTGTCTCAAGAAGAATGATGGTATTCAGTATATCCTGGCAAGATGCTTAACTTTGTGCTGACAGCCATATTTATGAGAATTTCACTTGCTTTCCGAATGGTTATTTTAGATGTCTCTACAACTGGTGTCAGGAAGAAAGAAATCATTTGATCTATAGTTGCTAGATCCTATCTTCCAAAATACATTCCAGAAGGAGAATCTGGAACATGGAAGAAAATGGTGATGTCATCAGAAATAGTCTTCAGAAACAGCACAGGAAGAGGGAGACGTAAAGATGCTCAAGACAAGAGCAAAAGCTGTTATAATTGCTATTTGTTGCATTTATTTGTATAGGTTTTTTTTTTTTTCAGACATTAAGTCTATACTCCTTAAAAACTGTGGTGGTAGGTCTGATTGTTTTTATTGTTGTCAGGTGTAAGGTGAAGGTATTTCTCTAACATCACACAGTGAACAGGAGGTGGAGCTAAAATATTTTAAGGTGAACCCTGTTTGCACACAGGGTCTTGTGTGGGATTTTGCTTGCATGTGTGGGAAGAAGCTGGGCCATCATCCAGTAACTCTTCCTAGAATTTTGTGTACTTAAATGCTCGATAGAATTGCAGTGAATCCTGGTAGGGATGAAACCTTCTACCTTACTGTGCTTTTGTCCATTATTGAAAATAGAAGGTTGAAAGCATACAAGCTGTCCCAAGATGGAGATCTATGACATGCTTCCCTCACATGCCCACGCTGCTGAACCAGCCAAACATTTGAAAGGAAGGATTGCTGAGAGAGCCGTTCTTAACTTGAAGGACCTGGAGGAGGGGCGACCCAGGGATCCTTTGACCCGCAATTTGTCTTCAATGAGGCCAGAGTAACCGAGCAAGGAGGTTCCAGACCACAGCGTCTCCTAAGCTGAAGGTGGTTGGGGCTTTATCAACCCTTGCCACAACCTGCAGGCTCCTGTGTTGTGTCGGTCCAGTGGGGAAGAGACTTCCCAGGTCGAGGCAGGGTGGGACCAGAGGCCAAAAAAGCTCGGACCTTGGCTACTGGAAGGAGCCTTCACTTATGCTTTCATCAAAACTTTGATTTATTTGCTTTTCTGATAGCTACCTGCCAGATCATTTGAGTGGAGGAAGAAATATGTGCAGGGTTCATGCCTTAAAGTAATAAAATCAAGCTAAATATAGAAAATATTTTCTTCCAAAACCAGAAATCCTTTCTCCTGACATTTTCTTTCATTTAAAATTAACTTTTCTCTGGTGTCTTAACTAAGTCCTCAGACCAAGAAGTCAGAAAGAACTAAGGTTCACTGAAGGTGGGGTGTTGCCATTCCTCATCGACAGATTTGAAAAGCAGCTCTCGTCAGGTGCCTACTTCACACAGTGCCCAGAGCACCTACTGCACATAGTGCCAGAGCCTGGTTGGCATTTGGTGCTGATGTGTGTTGTTTATTCTCCATCTTCCAGCATCTGTACGTTACAGAGCTCCAGGTGTGTCACACGAAAGCAAAATGAGTGTTTTGTTTGTCAGGCAAACTGTCCTCTTTTAGTGGAACATCAAGAGGAAACCATGCAGGCAGTGCTCCTTGGAAACTGTGGTACAGCTTGCCTTCTGGGAGCTCACAGTCTAACGAGAAGGTCAGACAGGTAGATAGAGAACAGAGCAAACCTGTGGTAGAAGTCAAAAGAGTACTATGAAGAGACCAGGGAGAAGACGGAAAAGCTGACAAACTAGTGCTGGCTCTCAGTGGATGACTGGGGTCCTACAGAATTTTCCAGGCCTAAAGAACTGAGGAAAGGAATGCTGGGAATTGGCAAAAGATGTCATCCTGGGCTGATACAAAGTGTGACTAAATAAAGCACTGATAATGATGCTACGTCTTCACATCTTTACAATTTGAAAAGTATTTTTACTTATAAAGTCTCACTTGTCCCTTTAAAGTTTTGGCGAGGTATTCAACAGATGAGCCCTTACCTCGCCCTAGAGAAGGTAGGGGAGCGAGCTGGGGTCCCCAAAGCAACCACCTATGCAGGTAGCGCCTTGCTGCATGGGCTCACCCTCCTTCATAGAGACCCTGCTTCTTCTTCTTGGGCAGCATGGACTCTGGGGGAAGATACTCTAAGCAAAGAAGCGGTGACAGATACACTGACTAGAGTTTGGGGCCTGAGAGTCCTGGGACCCCTGCCTGTGGTACAGATGGCCTTTGGGTCTTTAGTACACACTCACCTGGGGTCTTCAGTTGACCAACACGAGAAACCAGATCTGCCTCTCCGACCATCATGGCCACGGCCCATCCAACCATCCACACTCAGGGCCTTTCTTGTCCCCCAACCTCAGGTCCTCCTACAAGTCTTTGCCTGCTCTGTTTAGGACCTCGCCTTTTCTTGTCCCTGTGACCTTTATATTGTACAAATGCCCCCACACTTTTGCTTCTCCTCTAGCTTTATAATCTCTTTTCATCAAAGAGTCAGTCTGTAATCAGGGAAGGAGGTATAAATGAAAGCCAGCCTCTTTCCCTACAAAGGTAATTAGGCTAATCTCCCTCAGTGACTTTACCATTGTTCAGGCTATTTGCATGTCTATAGCTACGCTCTGTTCTAACCACCCACCCACACCCAGGATTTTTCTTGAGACTAGGATAGAATTTAAAGCTCCAGGTCTCAAGCATGGGATATTATAGGGAATGAGCCAGAGTGTGACACAGGAATATTGACAGTATCCGTTTCCAGACCAGAAAATTCAAATCCGGTGGTATCCCAAATCTTACTATGGTCAGATACTATAAGAAAGAGGAGAACAATGTGTTTTGTGTGTTTGTTTACAATGACTAATCACTGATGATGTATCAGTAGCAGCTTCTATTAGAGTTCTCTAGAAGAACATAACTGATAGAATGAATGTATGTTAAAAGAGAGTTTATTAGATTGACTTACCTACTGTGATCTGGTTAGTACAATAGAATGAATGTATGTTAAAAGAGAGTTTATTAGATTGACTTACCTGCTGTGATCTGGTTAGTACACTTTCTTCACATTGGAAGTCCGAGAACCCAGTAATTTCTCATTTCAAGAGATGGATGCCTGAGTAGTCTTAACCTGGTGCTCAATGCCAGGGGGATCTCTAGAAAGCCCCTGGTGTTCAGCCCAGATCCAGTTTGCAGTAAAAAGAAAATTAGAACTACGGTACAAAATGATGTGTTCCCCCCCCACCCCCCGAAATGATCTATGAAAAGGAAGAGCAGAGGTGTTCCAGGTGGTGAGAAGGGCACACAGGGATAGAAAGGTTGAAGTCTATGTTTTCTATCAGAATTGAGTCTTCCCCTTCCTGAAATAAAGGATGTTGAGAGAAGATCCTTTACTGCCATCTCTGTTCCTTCTTGGGAGCCATAATCATAAGGCCATTGTGGAAACTGACTAGTATTTTTGTCTACACAAATCCATCCTGAAAGTCTTTGAGATCAGTAGTGGAGGTGACAGAAAGCAGGATGTCCCGAAGCCTCTGATTTGTTGTATGATCTCAGAGTAGTTTCTGACTCTTTATCTGTAAGCATTCATTCACTCATTCGGAAGTTAGAAAACAAACACCAGGTACGTGACACTGTTGTGGGTTATAAAGATAAAACAGAAAGCAGAGATTTCTTCTGTCTGCTGCAGATGACATGAAGTTCAATGGAGACACTGGTGTCTGTCTAAACCTTTAAGAGAAGGTCTAAGGAGCAGAATAGTTAAGAAGTATTTGTTTTTTAAACTGTAAGATAATATGAAAGTGAAGAACTCACTCCTCATCCCCTGGGCTAAGCTATATCACTGCAGAGCTGAGACCCTTGGCTCCTACCTTCACATTACAGGAGTTCATCAGCTCTGTCCATGGTGAGGTTGGATACAGGGAGGAGCCAAGAAGCCTTCGTGCAATTCCTGAATATATGTGGCCTGACCTTCTCCCAGTTTGTCATAGTCAGCTAGGAATGGAAGTGCTGCCCTGTGGGAGACCTGAGCATCCCACCCCCCGGGCCTGGGAAACTAGTGTCCATATGTCCTAAGACTACTTGGTTGTAGGAGGACAAATGTGCCCTTTGCCGTTCCATCTCGGACCCTGTCAGAGTGCCAAGTCTACATTCATAAGTCCCAATGGAGACTCATTTGCCTACAAATCCCATTTGTGGTTTGGCCTCACAGATCAGAGGCAGCGATTGCAGAATAGAGCCCTGCTGTCTCGGGGTTCAGAGCAAGCACATGCACTTTGTATCCTAGGCAACACAGATGCTATAGGAGAAATTTAGAAGCATGACTTGGGAAACATTTGGTAAAGAGCCTTTTTCCACCCAGGCACCAAACTCACAAACATAAAATGTGATGAGTTAGAAGGGCCCTGGCAGTCACCTCTGTCCCAGCCCCACCTTTGATTAAGTCCTAGCATCCCCTGGAGGAGGGCTTGGCCTTCCGTGTGGTGCCTTAGCTCCTTAAAAGCCTTCAAGGATTGAAGGACAGAATCCAGATTTTTTTTTTTTAATCTCCTTCTTTCCTCCAGGTGTGTGTGATGACTGACGTAAGATTAACGTCCCTGAAGTGACTCATGAAAGGAAGGATGATTGACTGTAGATAAGAGTACCGTGCTGTTTGAAGCATAATTATCTCCAGTCAGAGAACCCCACACCCTTCCTCAAGGTTGTGACTTTAGCTTTGAGTAAGCTTCCTGATACTCAAACTGCCTAATAATAATTATGGTGCTTACCCTGGGTGAGGAACTTGGATAAGCACTTTAAAGAACTCCTTCTGTCTTCACAGCACCTTCAGGAGGCAGATATTCATGTCCTCCAGTTTACATGGTGGCAGAGACACAAAGGAGTTAATGAGCTTGTCTGAGGTCAGATAGCTGAGTAGATATCAAAGCTGGGATGGTTCCCAGGCAGCCCAGCCTCAGAGCCCATGTTCTTTACTCCATGTACTCCCACTACTCAACAGCAGATGGAGTAGGTGATGGTAGAAGACCCAAGGTCTGTTCATACCATTGGTGTCCTTGCACTAATTTAGCAAAAATTAGCAACTGAGATTCTCAGGACTTAAGTGTTTACCTTAACCTCCATTCTGCCTCTGTGGTCCCCGTGGTTTCCAAAGTACTTCATCCCAGTACTGTAGGTGAGCTAGCTGTAGGCCAGGTCTGCGGGCTTCCCAAGAACTCTGCTGTCCTGAGACCCACCTGGGTCTCATTCTTGATAGCAGCCCTATTTTTAGTCCCGAATGATTAGGTAGAACCTAATGTCTAGAGATTTCATTTCTACGAGTACAACAAACATCTATATGTAAACAAAAGAAGTAATTGGGGCTGGAGAGATGGCCTAGCGGTTAAGAGTGCCGACTGCTCTTACAGAGGACCCGGGTTCGATCCCCAGCACTCACGTGGCAGCCGAGAACCATCTGAAACTCCAATTCTAGGAGAACTCCAGTTCAGGGGAATCCAACACCCTCTTCTGACCTCCGCGGCATTGCACGACACGGGCGCACAAGCTTGCATGCAGACAGTACATTGATACACATACAGGAATAAATAAATGCCGGGCATGGTGGCACATGCCTTTAATCCTAGCACTTGGGAGGCAGAGGCACGGGGATCTCTGTGAGTTCGAGGCCAACCTCATCTACAGAGTGAGTTCCAGGACAGCCAGAGCTACAGGAAGTCCCTGTGTCAAAAAAAAAAAAAAAATTATTATTTTGAAAAAAATTTTAAGGCACTAGTAACTCCCAGGAAGTTGGCACAGTAGTGCGGGGCCTGGCCCCTCTGCCCAGGAAGCACATTTTCCCAAACAAATCAGAACTGCCTGATAGAGAGCTGAGGATGAATACCGATAATGCTTAGGTCTTTTAGAATATGAGTCCTTCTCTAAGACTGCCACAGGCGCATAGCTATTCTCTTTTAAATACAGATGCAAGGATTCTGTGAACAAAATGACTTGGATCAGAAATTCTTGGCTTGAAACTTTGTTTTGTTGGGTTTTAAACAACATTTTTCTTTCTCTCAGTTGATAGAGTTTTAACCCTTCTATAAACCTGTCAAAAATTTTAAAATGTGACATCGTGGAGACCTCTGGTCAGTGGTTTGTAGAATGTCGAGGATGAAGACAGGAACTCCTTACCACAGAGCACTGATGATAAACATGGATCTTTAGCCTGTGTTACGTCAGAGACACCCAGGGGCTTTACCTAAGGCCTAAGGCCTAAGGCCTTAGTTTATTTGCCTCTTCTCTCCCCTCCTAGGATGGACATAATAGCAGTCTTGAGCAGAGTCACACACAGGAATATGGCCGTCTCGGCAGGTCATCCGGTGGAGTAAGCCAGGGTTCCAGCTACAGGCTGAGGCCTTTGGCATACCAGTCATCCGTCGGAGCCTGGGTGCTGCCTTTGTCTAGAGCAGAGGGGCCTGGATGGGACTTGGTATATGGAGCAGGTAACAAAGGACATGCTTTTAATTTCGCTCCTCACTAGTTAGCTTAGAAAACCCTTTCTTCCTCTGAATTAAAAAAAAAAAAAAGAAAGAAAGAAAAGAAAAGGCCAGAGCATTGTTTATCCCTGCCACAACAATCTCCTGTTACGATTTTTTTCCCCTTCTTTTGCAAAAGGTTCCTGTGCTTTCTCTTCGCTTGATCTCTTAAGATGATTTATCTGGTCGTTGTGCTGGGTAGCAGATTCCTTCTGCTTAGATTTGGACCTCAGCTTCTCATCAAGTTCCTGTGTTATTTTCACCTTAAATGAGGATTGTTGCTAGAACAATTTAGCTTTAAAAATGCTCTCCAATTTGAGCTAGGGCTGACAGGCAAGAACTTGTAGGCAAGGTTTTATGGGAATTATCCTCTGCAGAGCAAATGGTTCTGATCACAGGTCAAATTCTGGGATCCCTGTTCAGGTCTACTTAGAATTTGGCAAAGGCAGGTTAGATCCTGCTTTCTGTCACTTCCTGCCCAATTTGTTTTCAGTTCAATTCCTTTCTGAATTATTAATAGAATTACAGAAGCATTAGCGATTCAGACATTAGTATTCTTTTGCTTTAAAAATGTCCAGACTTAGAAAGAAAACCTTGCTAAGGCCTGCATTACATTCCACAAAACTAATTTAACTTGCCAGTTTTTCTTATGCTCATAAAATAAAATGAAAATAAACAGAACTGACCCTACTTTAGGAAACATTTTTTTTTTAAGCAAGACATTAATGAACCCAACAGGGCCTGCTCTTGGCCCTGCTCCCTCTCTCCTCCCTGTGGCATCCAGTGACAGTTCTTTTCTCTTCTGTCAGAGTCTAGCCCTAAGAAAGGATATTATAAATGCATTCATGCTGATTCTAGCTTATGTTATGTATGCTGTGGTGAAAACTCTTTAGAGCAAGAAAAAGGCCACCCGCCGAAGAAAGAGCTTCCCAGGGCAGCATTTCTGACTAAGCCAGCCAGAGACAGGCTGACTTTATATGACATTTGTTGGCTGGCTAATGGGAATCAAATAAAGTAGGCTTCTTTTCTGACAGACTTGCATCCAGGGCCCCTCAAGAACCACTCTGCTTTCCTCTTATTTGTATCAGGAAAGCTACAAAGTGAGAGGGAAGGGGAACCGGAAATCGCTTCCTCTTTGTCTAGAGTGGCATATTCCTCCTGTACCAAAGAGCAGTTTGCCAGTGATGGGCAGGTGTGAAAAGAGGCCTCAGATGCTATTTGTAGACAACTTGTTGGTTTCACAGCCCGAGGCTGGTGGTCCGAAGCCTCACACAGATTGCCTGTGCAAGCTGTGAGGGAAAGCATGTGTCAGCACTTCTGTATGCTAACTCTCTTGGGCTCATTTTTTTTCTTGTACCCATTAAATACTTACTGGGGGTCTCTTAAGGGCCATGTATGGACCTGTGCCTGATGCCCAAGTGAGAAAGATAATGCACCACTCAGCAGTCCCATCTCTCTCGGTAAGATTGGATGCAAGTAGCTATTAGTGAAGTATTATTTTTCCAAAATCAGTAGAGACTCGTGCAGTACTGTGAAGAGTATCCTGGGTAAGGAACATATCCAGTGTCACATGACTAGAAAAGGATGCTAGCTGGATTTGAATCCAGGCCCCATGAACTTTGAGCCTGTGCTCTGTAGGGCTCTTAATTATTCAGAGGTTAAAGAGAATTCTGAAGTTCAGTTTTAGGCCTACAGAAATCTGAATTGCATCTAGTTGAGAGTTGAGCACTGGATGTGGAAGTAGGAAGCCCAGCTGGGAAAGGGGATGGAGGAAGTAGCTGGTACAGGCAGCCTCCGGATCTTGGGACGCACTGTCTATGGTGTGAGACACTTAAGATGCTTTTTTTTTTTTTTTTTGGTATTTTTGAGACAGAGTCTCCCTTTAGTCCCAGCTGGCCTGGAGCTCACGATGTAGACCAGGCTGGCCTTGAACTCACAGAGATCTGCCTCCTGAGTGCTGGGATTAAAGGCGTGTGCCACCATGTGCGGCAAGACACTTTTATAATAAGGGAAAGAAGCTGTGGTGTTGCACCCCATTAATGTTTACCTGAGAAGGTAGTTGAGGGGATTCGGAACATTTTTTACAGCTTTCAGAAGATCATGGACATTTAGAAACACAAAGATCTTGATCTTTCTAGCAAGACGCTTTTATAATAAGGGAAAGAAGCTGTGGTGTTGCACCCCATTTATGTTTACCTGAGAAGGTAGTTGAGGGGATTCGGAACATTTTTTACAGCCCTCAGAAGATCATGGACATTTAGAGACACAAAGATCTTGATCTTTCCACTTGGTAGACCCCACCACAGGCACTTTCATTAATGTATGAAGAAACTCAGGCCAGAGAGATTCAGTGACTTTTCTATGACACACAGCAATTTGTGATCCCAGGTCCCCAGCTGTCCGGTCTCTTTCTTGATGTCACTCACAGTGGGGAAAAAAAACTCCTTGACATGCTCCTTGTAGTACTGAACAGGCACATCCTCCAAGAGTCCCCTGTGTCGGAGGGCTGCAGCTGTGTAGACACTGGTGTGGTGACTCCCACAGCGGCTTCTTCATTCCCTCTGTGTCATGGGGCAAAGGTTTACGGGGCTAATTATAAAGTCATTAACACGGCCTTGCTGGAAACCTCTTCCTCTAATCTGGTTTCTATATTCTAAGAGGGATGAAGGCTCTCAGGGTCAAAGGCCACTCAGCATCCTCTTTTTCCCTTGGTAATAGTGTGTATTCATTCTTACGTGGAGCCTGGTTCAGAAGCCTGTATGCAGAAGGGGATTGGACGGGGATAGGCTAAGTTATCTTCAATGAAAACTGTTGCTCCAACAGATCTCATTGGGCAAGAACACTCTGGGCCTAGATGTCACACCGGGTAGGCTCCAGAGGTCCCTCTCCTCCTATTACTTAAGCATTCTCTGGACTCTGTAAACATCCACTGGTGATTTATGCTTCTAACTTGTCAGCACACATGGTGATAGCTTTACTACCTTTGGGTAGACCAAAGGTCAGGCCGTCTACCATTCTGATTACATACTAATATTAATCACTGATTAAAATCCAAAGTCCTGGGGCTGGAGAGATGGCTCAGCAGTTGAGAGCAGGTTTGACTCCCAGTACCCACATGAAGGCTAACAAGCATCTGTAACTCCAGTTCCAGGGGAATCCAGCGCCCTCTTCTGACCTCCCCAGACATTGCATAACACGTATGTATTTACATGCATACAGGCGGTCTACTCATACACATAAAATAGTAAGTAAAATATAAAAGTAAATCTAAAGTCCTGCATAGAACACACTACTTGGAGCACAGACAAGTGAATCCTGAATAAACCTAGACCTCTCTTTCTTCATTGACCTTCATATATGATGCCTACCATGGTAGGCTCCAGGGAATCGCAATTAACTTGCTTCTCTTTGCTGTCTTTCAGTCTTTCTGAACTCACTGCTCCTTTCCTGTTCTGTCACATGAGGCTGTCATGCAGCAGTTGTATCATTTCTGGAACTCCAGGGGCCATTGGTCGCATCAACTCTCCCCTAGAGAGTGGATGGTGCCACTGATGTGGCAGCCCCAGCTTTGCCCCTTCTTCCTTGTGTCCACCGCACTCTCAGTGTGGAGTCCATGCTGCTTGAGAGTGGAGCCCAGATGCCTGTGCTCTTGGGGTCTGCTGCTTCCTGTTGTTAAACAGTTTGATATAAATCTAAATTAAACAGGAGTCCGAAATGCTCCTCTTTCCCCAAGAGATTCTGTAGGTTGGTGGTGATTCAAGACACAGAATCAAGACATGGGATTATTTTCTTCCCTTTTGGTCTCATTCTCAGCTTAGTCACAGTTGCCTCAGGAATCGATGGCTGAGATAAAGTTCTCTCAGGAGCAGGAGAAGAAGCTTCTCTAGGCTCTGAAATTAGGACTCACCAGCCCAAGAACAGAAATCAAGAGGGGGCATCCAAGCCAGATATGGTGGTGGTGTGTCCGTGTAATCCCAGCACTCAGGTGGCACGGGACAGCTCAGAGTGTCACACCACCATGAACTGCATAGTGCACTCCAGACCAACCAGAGCTCCATAACAAGACCCTGTCAAAAAAGAGGAATAGGAGGAGGAGAAATGCACCAGAGGGGAGAAGGAATATGGCTTGTTGTAATTAGTGCCCACAGCATATCACATTCTAGTGCCCCAAACAATGCCAGGATGGTAGAAGCCCCAGTAAAGAGGGGTCGAAGCTCAGCATAGGACTGCAGAGACACAGGACTCAGGACAGGACCCGGTCAAGAAGACCGCTTTCAAAGCACAAGGGCTTTGCATCAAGGGGAATACAAAGTTCCTGGAGGGCCATAAGATCACATGACCAGGTTTCTAGTCTGAAAAGATAGTTCTTGTTCCATCTAGAAAATAAGTGGGAGAGCTGGGCTTGGTGGCCCATGCCTGTAACCCTAGACCTTCAGAGCGTAGAGCAAGAAACCCTTCAGTTAGAGGCACCAGCTGGGGTCACCTAGGGAAACCCTGTTCAAGCAAAAAGAAGAGACGAACATGGGTAGAGTGCAGTGAATAAATGGTCAGAAGAGTAGGCTGCAAGTTGAACGCAGTCTGGGCAGCATAACTCCCAGGACAGCCTGGGCTGTAGTTTGAGATCCTGTCTCAAGGACGAGATGTGACAAAAAGCCCTGAGCAGTGTGGTGACCCAGGAATGTCCGCTGCATTTTGGTGTCTGGAGATGGTCAGCCTCTTCACAGAGAGGCCTGGTGGAGTGAGAAGGCAGGAAGCAGATGAGTGGGAGGTGAGAGGAATGAGCAAAGTGACAGCACCGAGCAAAGCTCTGTGAATGGAAGGAAGGAGACAGGCGGTAGCTGCGTGACCGGCGGCCATGAGAGCTCTCTCCCGTCTTAGGAACTGGAGGTGAAACATGGTTCAAAATCACGCTGAGAGAAAAGGAGGGAAAGAGAGAAGGAGAGAGAGGCAGAGGACAGAAGGGGATGTGGAGAGGGCTCTAAGAATAGTGCACAATATGAGGACCTTAATTCTCACATCCCCAGCACCTGTGTAAGGACTGGGCATGGCAGTCCGCACCTGTAATCACAGACCTGCAGAGGTGGAAGTAGGTGTGTCCCTTTGTGTCTTGTTATGGGAAGGGGAACTGAAGATGTTCTGTCCCCGTGTTTTGTTTCCTCTGTGCAGTGCTAGAGCAAAGGAAGAGAGGAAGGTCATGCGGACTGTCGAATGTGATGGGAAAACACCACATCCTGAGGAAAGTTAGAAAAGTTTAAGCTTATGGGGCAACGGTCAAGCTCAGTAGAAACATCTGGGTTCTCCCATGATCTCACATTCTCCTTGGTAGTTGGCAGTCTTGGCAGTGTCCCATGAACCAGGGTAGATGTGGAGATGAACGGATGTTTCTTCAAGGGAAGGTTCTTACAAGAAAGGCTACAAGTGGTAGAGAGTAAGGCAGTCTAGAACTCAGGTAGAAATACTCAAGAAATGTGAAGTTATTGACTCTAGTGCCTGAGAAGGATAAAGAAGAATGCTGAACATGTTGAAGGAAAAGCAGTTAGCGGGCTGCCAGGGGAAGTATGAAGAATCCATGAAATTGGTGAAGGAGGCAGGTTGAAAATGCAGATCGGGCATTTCTGAGGAGGATCCATAGGGTGGAACCACGAGTGAGGGCCACTAAAAGTCTTCAGAAGACTCCAGAAACTGTCTGAGATGTTAGATAAAAGAGGAGAATGAGCAGAAACTCAGGTAAGCAAGGACATTTTGTAAGATCAGGAGGCTCGGGGGCTGGAAGAGTCGTCATTGGGGAGCTAGGAGCTCAGTCCCCCTTCTACATCCCATGTGGATGGACTCTGGCACCTGCAGGACACAGGTAGAGACTAAACTAGGGATCTGTGGGGAGCCTGGGCCCCTCTTTCTTCTTCCTTTCTTAGAACTCAAATCACTTTCAGAGGTCCAGAGACTCTGTCCCAGTTTCTTTATCTGGGAGTCATGGATTTCAAATCTGGCCACTATACTATCATCATAAAAATAAATTGCATTGGGCTGGAGAGATGGCCTAGCGGTTAAGAGCGCCGACTGCTCTTGCAGAGGACCCGGGTTCGATCCCCAGCACCCACATGGCGGCCGAGAGCTGTCTGAAACTCCAATTCCAGGAGAACTCCAGCTCCAGGGGAATCCAAGACCCTCTTCTGACCTCTACAGCATTGCATGACACAGGTGCACAGACCTGCATGCAGACAGTACATTGATACACATACAGAAATAAAATAAAAAAAAATTAAAAAAAAAAAATTGCGTTGATTTCAGAGTAAACTCTCTTGCATATAAAACTCCTTTTTGGTTTAAACCTGATAGCAATAAATCGCTTTAGTTTTTATTTGTATGAAATATTTTTGTGTTTAAAAAATACCTTCACTGTTTACAGAATTATAGACTGGAAATTCATTTTCTTTCAACCCTTTAAAGATCTCATTCTATGGTCTGCTGCTTTCCATCATTCCTATCAATAAGTCAGCTGTCAGGACAATTCTTGCTCCTTTGAAGGTAATACATCTATTTTGCTTTTAATAGTTTTCAAAATTGTCTTTGCTTTTAGTATTTACTGTACAATATGTCTAAGTGTGAGTTTTTTCTTTGTATTTAAAAGTTCTTGGATTTTTTAAAAAATGGGTGGCTAATGGTCTTTTGTCAACTTTGGGAGAAAAAAAAATCAGACATTATCTGGCCAAATACTCCTGTTATCTTTCTCTGTGAAGAGAATGTATGTTTCTTACTTTTTGATTTACCTTTTCCAGTCTTTTAGCTCTCTATATTTCTATGTGATAACTCCTTTTAACCTACTTTCTAGTTCACTAATCTTCTTTCCAGTGATGACCAATACAATAAACAGAGTTATAAAGACATTTCAACTGTGTATTTTTCATAAGATTTCCATTTCATTCTGGTTTGCGGATCCTAGTTCTTTAATTTTTTTTTTCCTTAGCTAAAAATCAGCACAGGTTTTTGTTGTGTTTTGTTTAGGGGTTGTTTGTTTTGGTTTTGGGCTTTAACTTTGTATTTTGGGTTTTTTTTTTTCTTATTTGGGGGTTTTTGTTTGGTTGGTTTTTGAGTTATAGAGTCTCTGTACATATCCCTTGCCCAGAACTCACTATATAGAACAGGTTCACCTCAAACTCAGAGATATTTGCCTGCCTCTGTCTTCTGAGTGTTGAGATTAAAGATATGTACCAGCACAACTGGCTTCCACAGTTATTTTTCTTAACATGTGCCTGATAATTCTAATGCCTGTCTTAATACCTACTTCTGCTCTTTTGTTATTTGAACACAGAGCTGGATTGACTAGTTATTGCTATTTGAATATTGAACACTGCATGTAAAACTTTTCTCGGATTCCTTGTGGTCATCTACCCCCTTAACTAGCTGGTTGGTTTCCTATGAACTCACAGCAATGGTGACAATATGCACAAGTCCTATGCAAGCTCAAACCAAAGACCCACCATAGACATGGGAAGTAGGTAAGAAATCCCAACCCGTCCTAAATATCTAAACACCACCCAGCTCTATTGTATGAACACAGGATAATTTTAATTAAAAAATTGTCTCTAAGTGATGGCACCTTTCTCCCTGGGCCCTCTTAAGAGTCAATGAAATAGTCCATAGACTACATCTAATACAGAACCTGATACATCACAAAACCCTAGTAAATTTTAGTAGACATTACAATTTCCTGTTTCATCTCAAGAGTGATCTTTTATTTTCTTGAAAACAGTTAGGATGGAGAACTCTACAGCTGTCCATCTGGATGGAGCTTGCTAGATGTCAGGTTTAAATTGTTATAAGGTTTGGTGGCTCTCATATTTTGCTCCTCCTCTCTGATAGAACTATTCAGGGGTATGAAGGACAGCCTTTTGATGTGTACTAGTAGCAACCTTTGGGAAATTCTAACCCTCAGACTCCTGAGTGTGGTCTTTCTGCATAGCTGTAGTCTCATTTTCATTGACCTCAAGAATGAGCAAATCCCTTATGGTGAAATCAGGTGTGACTATGGGGGCCATTTCTGGACTCTCTCTTCTCTCAAGGATCCCCCACTCAAGGTCCTGTGTTTGAACAGCGCAGAGCTCCTTTTAAGTGTTTATTATTATTTCTTAAATTCACTGACAATGTAATAATGAAAAATATGATAAAATACATTTGTTCAGCTATCACTACTCTCTGACTAAACAGAGTCACCTCACAGCTTGCATGTGGGGACAGTGGTCCCTCCTCAGTGTCAGAGGCCTCCATGTTTGTGAATCTCAGCCTCATCCTCTAGGAAAGCTCTTGTCATTTTGAGGACGCACTTCCACAGTTTTTGCAAATAGTTCTACCAGACAAGAGAATGGGGTTGGTTTAACATCCTTGTTACCCAGTGAAATGAAACAGGAAAGTGTAATGTTTACTAAAAATTGATTAGGGTTTTGCAGTGGATCAGGTTCTGTGTTAAATGTTTCCTATGGACTATTTCATTTAATCTTATGAGGGACCAGTGAGATTGTAAAGATAGCAACTCCCATTTTACACTTGGGGAAACTGAGTCTTGGAGAGACTAAGTCAACTTAAAGTCCAGAGTCAGGAAGCAAATGGCTTGGGGTAGTTTCTTTTCTGGTACTTTATCTTGCTCTTGGGTTGCCCGGGTCACCTGAATAGTGTTCTGATTTCACTGAAATCTAGGGAGAAGTAAGGCATCCAAGCCAGGCATGGTATAACACATCTATAATCCTAGTATTCAAAAGCCTGAGATAGGAGGATTGCTACAAATTCGAGGCCAGCCTGAGCTACCTAGTGAGTTCAAGGATAGCCCAGGATACATAGTCAAACCTTATCTCAAAGAACTTAGTAACCTGAAGGATTTATATGCAAATGATTCCTCTACTTGATACTTTTCTCTCAAGCATTTCCAGGTTCTTTCTGTTCCCCCTCAGCTGTGCTTTGCTATAGCATAACAGTAAATACTCCCATTTATAACATCAAGAGCAAAATAGCATTTTTTAATAAAGCTTCATGTAGGACAGGAAACAGTTGAAAGCTGGCTTTATTTTTAGAGGATTAGGTTGGCTGGGGGTAGGGTGTGGGAAGACAGGCTCTCAGCAGTGTCAGAGGAATAAGCTGCAGGAAGCTATAGTACAGCCAGAGCTAGGTCGACCTGGGTGCTGGGGTCTCAGCTCTGGCAGAGGAGGGCTCTCCTGCTGCTGGTGCTGGGCCACAGCTCCCACCAGATATCTAAGGGAAGAGAAAGACTGACAGAACTTTGCTTCCACACATTGATTTCCACATTTCTTCAGTAGCAATGAGTGTTTCAGGTTCTTTTTTTTTTGAGTGTGGGTGGAAATAGCCAAGTAGCTTTCCCTCTAAAAGATGCAGTTTGGCCTGCAGCCACAGCAAAGTCCATTGCTTGACTTCTATGGTGCTACAACTGTCTTGGTTCTTAACAAACAGCAATAAAACTATTGAAAACAAGACAGAGCGGTTGCTTCAGAAGACCTGGCACAGGAAAAAAGGGCATCTTGTCATACAGTTATAAGGTTGAGATAAGAACATTCTTTTTTCTTCAGAATTATGTATTTTATTGAATTTTCATACATTTCATACAATACATCTTAATCATATTTAGACCCCTCCCCTATCTGCAACCCTCCTATAACCACCCCCCCCACTGGATTTCATACATTCTATCATGCTTATTTAGGCTTAACAAGTCAAGTTGGTGTAGCCAGATATCCCTAGGTGTGAGTTCATCCACTGAAGCCTGTTCAGACCTGTGTAGTGTCTCCGAGAAGATCAACTTTCCCTCACCCAGCAGATGTCAGCTGACAATAGTTCCTCAGCTAAGATTGGGGCCTCCTATGCATTTCCCCAGTTCTATGCTGGATTTTTGTCTTGGTTGAGTTTGCAGTGGTGCATGCCGACACCATTGCTGTAAGTTCATATTCGTAAGATTCTTAAGAGAAGGGATTTAGTCAGTGTTTTTCTACTTTAGTTCCAGATTTAGTTATTAGGCACAAGTTATAAAAAATTGTTCTAAGAGTAGTCCTTTAGTAGTTTTGAATAATCATTTTATGTATGAGAAAAGTTAGTCAAAATTGTCATCTTTTTTAACACACCTTTCCCCTAGATATTTTTCAGCTCTTAAGGTCAGCCTGGCTGTACATAACGCTAACTTTGCTTAAAATTTCCTGTGAAGCCAGGCATTTAGTTCATGTTTATATAAATTTGGATTGAATTTTGGGGAGTTTCATGCAATATATTTTTATAATATTTAGAACCTTTCTCCTGTCTGAACCCCTCTTACACAACCTCGCCAATCCGTCCACTGGAGCCCGGTTAACCAACTGTCCCTCTCCCAGTAGTTGTCATTTGCCAATAGTTCCTCAGCTAAGGTTGGGGCTTCTTACCCATTTCCCCACTTCTATGCTGGTGTTTTCTCTGCTTTGAGCTTACATTGGTCTTGTGCATGCTACCATTGCTGGGAATCGACATGAATGACTTAGAGCTGTACAGAACATTCCGTTTCCTTTTGACTGTCTACCACCTCTGGCTCTTAGAATCTTTCTGGCCTCTTTTCCACACTGATCCCTGAGCCTTGGGTAGCAGAGATTTGATATAGATGTTCTATATACAGATATCTACAGTCTTTTATTCTCTCCACTGTAGCTTTCTTGGTTTATCAACCCCTGTTGCATGCGGAAGCTTTGCTAGTAAGAGTTGAGAGATGCACTAATATTCTCTCTGCCCCTATTCTGTTGAAGTGGAGAGGTCGCATTGTAGCTGTGTTACTTAGGGCGGGACATCTCATAGTCACTTGTTCTCTGTGTTTGACGGTTGTGGAACTTTGTAATAGCCTTCATCAGTTGCAGTAAAAAAGCTTCTTCAATGAGTGGTGAGAGGTACATTTTTTTTTTTTTTTTGGTCGTTTCGAGACAGGGTCTCCCTGTAGTCCCAGCTGTCCTGGAACTCACTCTGTAGACCAGGCTGGCCTAGAACTCACAAAGATCCTCCTGCCTCTGCCTCCCAAGTGCTAGGATTAAAGGTGTGTGCCACCACGCCTGGTGTCAAGAGGTACATTTTTATCTAAGGATTTGGAGCTAAGGTCCACAAATGGGAGAGAACATAAACTGCTTATTTTCCTGAGTCTGTGTTACTTACTTAGTGTAATAGATTCTAGTTCTAGCCACTTACCTACAAAGTTCACAGTTTTACTTTTCTTTACTGCTGAGTAGAACTCCATTGTGTTAATGTATCGCATTTTCATTATCCATTTGTGAGTTGATGGACATATAGGTTGTTTCCATTTCCTATTTTGTGAAAAGAGCAGCAACAAATATGACTGAGCAGTTATCTCTGCTGTAGGATGTCGAGTCCATTGGGTATACAACCAGATCATATGGTGGATTCATTTTTAGTTTTTTAGGAGTTCTCCAGCTTGCAATCCCACCAGCAGGGAATAGGGGACTGCTTTCTCTGCAGCCTCACTAGTATTGATGTCACTCATGCTCTTGATCTTAACCATTCTAATTGGGAGAAGAGGAAATCTTAAAGTAGTTTTGATTTGTATTTCCCTAATTCCTAAGGCTGTTGAACAGTTTTTAAGATATTTCTTAGCCATTTTTCATTTCACCTTTTCAGACCGTAGCCCATTATTTAATTGAGTCATTTGTTTCCTTGCTTCCTTGTTTTTTAATAGTTCTTTGTATATTCTGGATACTAATCCTCTGTCAGACATATATCTGGTGAAGATTTTCTTCCATTCTGCAGCTTCCTCTTCACTCGGTTGCTTCTTTCACTACAAAAGCTTTCTGGTTTAATGAGGTCCCATTTGTCAGTTGTTGACCTTAATTCCGGAGCAACTGAAGGCCAATTTAGAAAGTCCTTTTCTGCACTTATATCATATAGGGTATGATATAAGTGCAGAAAATGATATCTTCTAACTGCTTCAGCATTCCAAATTTCAAATTTGAGGTCCTTGATCCTTTGGGGGTTCACTTTTGTGCAAGGTGATAGGTATGAGTTTAATTTCATTCTTTTTCACATGAAAATCTAAATCTCCTAGCATCGATAATTGAAGTTGCTGCCTTTTCTCCAGTGTGTGTTCTTGGTATCATTGTTGAATATCAGGTGGGTGAACATGTGTGCACTTGTGTTTTATCTTCTATTATGTTCCATTGATATACAAGTCTGTTTTGTGACAGAAAAATGCTGTTGTCATGACTGTAGCCCTGTAGCATAGTTTGAAATTTGGTATAATAACCCCCCCTTTGTGCTCAGGATTACTTTGGCTAGTGGGCCTTTCATGATTCCATATGAATTTAAAAGTCAGAAGAACCTAGAGCAAAGTATTCTAAGTTCTAAATGATCAGAAACGCAAACCCAGAATACTTTACCCAGCAAAACTTTGTGTCATAGTCGAAGGAGAAAGAAAAATTTTCCATGATACACACAGGCTGAAAGAATTCATGTCCAACAAACCAGCAGCCCAGCAGAGTATACTTGCAGTAATACAAAGGACTGAAGAAAGGAAGGACCATACCCAAAAGGCTACAGAAAGAAAATGAATGAAAGTATAATTAGAGCAACACAAGACTAGATTAAGAACACAAACCGAAAATAAAATGATAGTAACCAATACACATCTTTCAATAATAACTTTAAATATAAATGGCCTCAACTCCCCAATCAGAAGACCCAGGCTAAATGAATGGGTTAAAGAATAAAATCCATCTTTTTGTTATCTACAAGAAACGCACCTTACCTTCAAGGATGGGCACCACTTTGTGATGAAAGCATGGAAAAATATTCCAAGATAATGGCACTAAGAAACAAGCGGGCATTGCTATTCTACTGTCTGACAAGATAGACTTCAAATTAAAATTAATCAGAAGAGATAATGAAGGTCACTTCATTCTGATCAAGGGGATGATGGACTGAGAAGATATTTAGTTCTTTTTAACCTTGAAGAAAACAGGTGCTGTTTCCATGTTTTTTAGATAAGGAAACCAGTACTCAGAGAGCTTGAAGGACCATCCCCAGTCAATGTGCTAGCAAGTGGTAGAGTTCCATCAAATCCTAGGCGAGTCTGATTAGAAGTCTAATCTTCCAACTTGCGGCCATCATTTCCATTCCTCCATGTTTGTTATGTCAGATGTTTTTGTTAACTTCCTGCTGGATTAATCATCTATTAAGAAAAATTTTATTGCAACATTATTCTCTCCTTACAAAACTAGGCTTTTTTTATAGTTTTCCTCCTATTTATTTGAATTACACTTTACTTCCAAAAAGAAATATTGTATGGCATGCAAATTCACACATCTGTAGGCTTGACATTAAGTAGAATTTTTTTAATTGGTTGAATGATTGGATTCCCAGGTATTTGAAATGGTTGTTTATAATAATGTCCCCTGTGGTTCTTAGATATACAAAGGATGAATATTAAATGTGTTTGGTGTGGAAGCTGAGAGTGACAGCTTTGCTTGTGAAGAGAAGGTTGAAGAGCAACACATTTAGAATTTCACAAAACAGCCTCTCCCAGTGGCCTGGAAAGCCCCCCCCCCCCGTTCATTGTTTCTTTCAATGAGTTGATAAAATTTACACATCTTTTAATTTTTTACTGTGATTATTATACAATTTAATGCTCAGTTCTGTTTTCACAGTTTTATTGAGGAATTGAACTACAGTTCCTATATACATTTAATGTGTGATTTAATACCTGTGAAAATCATTTCAATAAAGATGATGAATATCTCCATTCCCCTCAAAAAGTTTCTTTGCAGTCCTAGCTATTTGAAGGAAAAACACTTGTTTGTTTTCTCCATCTAGTTTGGAGCAAGGAACCTGGTCGTGGAGTCAGATCATGTGAAACTCCAGTCTTGCACTAAAGGCTATATGAAATTCACAGTGAATTCGTTTTTTCCAGCCCGTAGTTTTCTCATCTGACAAATGAGAGGGTTGGACCTCATGGTCCCTAAAGAATCTTATAGCTCTAAAGCTCAATAAAGCTAAGAGGAAAGCATACTTAGGGTATTGGTTTGTGTCTGAATGGCTTCACGTTAGCGTGTGCATGTCCCTAGTGGCTGGGTACCAGCTGGACTGCCCCAACACTCCCTGCTTTGGTGAGTGGTTTTCATGAAATCATTTCTCCTGGTTCCATTTCACCCTGATTGAAGGTCACTTATCCCTGCGGGCCTTTGAAGCTGTGCTGAGCTATCTCTTTAAGACTAGAGAGCTATGGCTTGGGCGATGCTTGAGACTTGGTGAGGGGTGGCAAGGCCGTCAGCTTTCTGGACTTCCCAGGCAGTATGGGCCTTTCCTGGGAGGCAGAGACACATTATATCTAGGTATTTCAGGACTGGGGGAAGGGATGCAGATTGGAGTTTAATTAAAATTCTGGTACCAACACTTCCCATCTCCTGGCCAAGTCAGCAGCCAGGACTTCTGTTTGTGGTTCTAGTGATTTTGCAATGACACAGATTTACTGCAAAAAATTCTGGCAAATTGACCTCAAGCATCAATACACTTACCAGATGCTTCAACCTGCTGATGTCTCCTGTGTTTTGAGAGATACCTGATTTACCACTGCCAGTGTTCTTGGTGAGAGAAGAGCTATGGGAAGAGATGAGGGTTAAAGCACAATAGAGCTGATTACATATGAGTAGCTGGTCTCTGCACAGCATGAAGCCCTTTCCACATTGCTTCTGTTTTCCAGGTAGCTAAACGGGATTGTGAGGAGGGGTCCTTGTACTCTTGGCCCAACATGAGGTTCTTCCTGCCTTCGCTTTGTGTGCTGTTCCTCCTGGTTTCCCGGTTAAGGGCGGTCAGCTTTCCCGAAGATGATGAGCCTCTTAACACTGTTGACTATCACTGTAAGTCACTGAACACCCTGAGTTCAGCTGAGGAGGAAGCCTTTTGTCTTCTAAGTGTATTCATTTTCAGCACCAGAGATATTAAAATATCTTAAAAATATTTTGCCCATCAGCCAGCTGTAATTATTTCTTCTTCTTTGGAGAAGCTGAAAGAATTTCTGCAAGAACCCATACATAAAGGTTATATGTTTTCAGTAAAAAGAAAAAGACTATTTGCTGTTATTCTCCATCTTCTATTCATTTATATTCCAGACCTTAAGAGAGGAATTTAGTTAAAACCCTCCTACAACTAGTCTCTACAGCTAATCAATGCTGTCTATTGATTCTTCAGCTCTGTAATCCTGACTGATGGTTTAGCTCATTTTTTACTTGCAGATTCAAGGCAATATCCGGTTTTTAGAGGACGCCCTTCAGGCAATGAATCGCAGCACAGGCTGGACTTTCAGCTGATGTTGAAAATTCGAGACACACTTTATATTGCTGGCAGGTAATTTTCCTCTCATTGGTTTATTAGATTAAAATTCTTTTCTCTTGTGGTGCTTGCATTAATGTGTCTAGTTCATGAAAAACTAATATGTGATTGTGATCAAGAATTGCAAGAAGCCAAAAGTATTCACCAGGAAGAATGTGTTGTGTACCAGCAACAGAATGCTAGAGCCCTCGGCGGCTCATCAAGAAATCACACACCATTCTTTTGTCCTAAAGCAGTGACAGAGAGAAAAAAAGTCTGTATTCTTTTCTAACTGAAAATTATTAAAGCAAATATTAGAAATGCACCTATGCTAATACCAAGTCGTCTTGCCCCTGGCCTGGGAAGATCTTCCTTTGGCCCCCAAATACAGTGATTTATAAAAGCATCTCATTAATGAAAAAAATACCCTTTGTTGACTTTGTTTGAGGCAGAGAAAATCCAGATGATCTTCAAAACATAATAACGGCAGATCTGTAAAAATAGAGTAAGAGACAGCTTAGCATTTATGCATTCACATGATATGACTTATCGCCTTACTTCCAACAGGGATCAAGTTTATACAGTGAACTTAAATGAAATCCCCAAAACAGAAGTCATACCTAGCAAGGTGAGCAGCTTTAGATGGCAAATTTATTCACATTCTTTCAGAGCATGAATAATGCTGCTTCCAAATGCTCCCGCATAGAAACTGAACTTTGATTTTGCTTGATTCTCTAGAAACTGACGTGGAGGTCAAGACAACAAGATCGAGAAAACTGCGCCATGAAAGGCAAGCACAAAGTAAGTGAAGCAAGTGCCCGCTGGAGTTTGTCTTTTGGTGGGTGGCACTATAACAGCAGCACAGGAAATGTTTAACTTTAATGTGATTATTATTTTCCTTTAGGACGAATGCCATAACTTTATCAAAGTATTTGTTCCAAGAAACGATGAGATGGTTTTTGTGTGTGGTACTAATGCTTTCAATCCGATGTGTAGATACTACAGGGTAAGTATGTTTTATAGGTTGTATTTTGTCATCAACTATTTTTTTTCCTTCACTAGTATGCCGTTAGAGTTGACTCTTTTCTGCTATAGCCCAGTAATTTGTTTTCTCTCTAATGCTATAAAAGAATAAAAACAGAATCCCTCAAATGGAATTTCAATATAAATAAAGCAGTATTGCCTTCACACAAATACACTGAACAGATATGACACCAGCTATTTTTCTGTTGCAGTTGAATACCTTAGAGTATGATGGGGAAGAAATTAGCGGCCTGGCAAGATGCCCATTTGACGCCAGACAAACCAACGTTGCCCTCTTTGCTGGTAAGGACCTGTAGTGTATTGAATACCAATGATTGATGACATTGAATGTACAGGAATAATTTAAAAGAAGAAAAAGTCTCATAGCTTGGAGAGATTCTTTGCCTTAAACATTTCGAGGCCTAGAATCTATGAATAAATGGTTTAAAAGAAGACATGGAAACACAAGGGTATTTCAATGTCTGGGATGAGTATTCTCACATGTGGCTCTATTGTTAACAAAGTCAGTGACCCGAACATGGTGCTTAATTTTAGATGTTGAGGTCCCTCATCTGTAAAATTAGGTAATACCACGGGACAGCTAGTTAGAGGTAGAGGGTAAGCAGCAGGTGCAGTTTGTTGCATGGATGATGGTGACAGAGGGTTTCACACACTAACCACAGAAGGTGATGAGTAATTATGGTTAGTTTACCAAATTATAACTCTGTTTTCAGATGGAAAGCTGTATTCTGCCACAGTGGCTGATTTCTTGGCTAGTGATGCTGTGATTTATCGAAGCATGGGCGATGGATCTGCCCTTCGCACGATAAAATACGATTCCAAATGGATCAAAGGTACTTTTGAAGAGCAATGCCATTGGGTGACTGGGGACAGAGGCGTGGCCAGAGCGAGCGAGATGGCAGACAAAGCTGTCAGGAAGTCATTGGGACTTCACAGTGTTCCTCTAGAACCAGCCTATCGAGCTTTGCTCATGAACAGGGTGAGGTTAGGGGAGGAATGAGGAGCCTAGTAGGCCTGTCAGGAGTAAGTTAATCCAGGCAGTTATGCAAATGGCCAAAATGAAACCAAAAACAAAAGAGAGATCTTGTCTCCATGTCAGTTTGTCTGACTCCAAATCCACACTGTACTGCTTGCCCATTCCTATCCACCTGGCTTGGAGTGTGAGAATTGATTAGGTCCTATCTGCAGAGTCATTTTGTTCTTTCGACTCTAAAAAAAATCAAGATTTTTTTCATCCTCCATAGAAGAAGTTTTTCTCCCCCCTAGTTAAATAGGTTAATAAAGAAATCTGTTGAAACAAAGACCTTTGCTGCAGTTCAGTTCCCTGTAGGTCTTTTTACAGTCCATTAGCTGGCTTTAAAGACGACAGGCTCCCTGAAGCTTGAATAAACCCCATATCGGGACTCCGCTAGATCACTGCCTCCACCCAATGTAACTGCAACATCTGTCTGTCATACCCGGCATTTGGGGTCTTATGCTAATTGAATCATCTTTCAGGACCCAGTTTGTTTCAACTTTCTTTCAGAACCGCACTTTCTTCATGCCATCGAATATGGAAACTATGTCTATTTCTTCTTCAGAGAGATTGCCGTGGAACATAATAACTTAGGCAAGGCAAGTATACATGCTTGACTTTTATCATAGATTTAAACTGTATGGAATCGGGCCACTTAGGTGCAATGAGGAACGTTCTCTTCATGTTTGAAAGCACTCAGGCCACGTGCGGAGGGCTGGGTTGCTTATTATGAGCCTAACAGCTGGGAAGCTCACACAATTCTCAGAGTGGAGATAGCCACCTTGGGCCCAGAGAAGTAAGTTTCCATGCTTTTTCTGACATAGGAAGTTTTCTAGAGGTTACCTTGAGATATGGAGGCCCCCTTTACTCTTTAGAAATCCATTGATGGTTTCAGTGTCAAAGACAGAATGGAGAAGAGGGGATCCTGTTCAATTTGGAGTGCTTCGGTAAGCAGTGAACACTTCATTAACAATATCAGAAGTGATGGAAGAAGTGAGAGACAGAGGTGTGGGCATGATTTTCCCATCGGGCAGTTAGCTGGCTCATGTCTTGAGAAACATCTTTGGTAACATGAGAAAGCAGCCCTTTCTCCTTACAGATGAACCTTGTTTACATTCTTACTACACAAAGCCACACTCAATGCAGCTTGATTCTTCTCAACCAGCTGACTCTTTTGGGTTTTTTTGCTCCTCCCTTAAATAGCAGTATTTTGTTCTGTTCGTTCTGTGATGATCACTCCATTGCCTGGGTTTTGTCTCTGGGCAGGCTGTCTATTCCCGCGTGGCCCGCATATGTAAGAATGACATGGGGGGCTCGCAGCGAGTTCTGGAGAAACACTGGACTTCCTTTCTGAAGGCTCGGCTTAACTGTTCTGTCCCTGGAGATTCGTTTTTCTACTTTGATGTTCTGCAGTCCATTACAGACATAATCCAAATCAACGGTGTCCCTACCGTGGTCGGGGTGTTCACCACACAGCTCAACAGGTAGGAGCAGATCCCAGACCCTCACAGAGGTGCTCTGTGTGCCTTGTTGGAAACAGGGTTAGTCCAGGTCCCCAGCCCCTTTCTCATGGGTTTCTCATTTTTTTTTCAGCATTCCTGGTTCTGCGGTGTGTGCCTTTAGCATGGAAGACATTGAGAAAGTCTTCAAAGGACGGTTTAAAGAACAGAAAACTCCAGATTCTGTTTGGACAGCAGTTCCTGAAGACAAAGTACCAAAACCAAGGTAAAGAGAAAGGATGTTACCTTGAACATCTGGGCATTGGAAGCATCCATCAGTCTTCCAGCCTCCCCAAGTCTGGGTCAATTTGCAGCAGCCCCTCAAAGCAAATAAACATTACCCATGACCCGCCACCCTGTGCATGTGGAGGCGGAGGAACCGTGGAATTCTGAGAAGTGGCAATGCTTCCCTGTTTCTGCTGCATCTCCTCTCTCCAACTTCTCACAAAATGTGTGCACACTCCTTAAGAACAGTGTGTGAGGGGACTATAAAAGAACATCCTTTTCCTTTCAGGCCCGGCTGTTGTGCCAAACACGGCCTTGCAGAAGCTTACAAAACCTCCATCGACTTCCCAGATGAGACCCTGTCCTTCATCAAATCCCATCCCCTGATGGACTCTGCTGTTCCACCCATTGCTGACGAGCCCTGGTTCACAAAGACTCGAGTCAGGTAAGACTAGTAGGAGGCAGTGGCCTGCTCACAACCCATGGTTCTCCGGCTCTTGGCCTCCGGGTCTGACTTGTCCATCTCCACTGGTAGGTACAGGTTGACTGCCATTGCAGTGGACCGCTCTGCAGGGCCCTACCAGAACTATACGGTCATCTTTGTTGGCTCTGAAGCTGGTGTGGTGCTTAAAGTTCTGGCAAAGACCAGTCGTTTCTCTTTGAATGACAGTGTATTACTGGAAGAGATCGAAGCCTACAACCAAGTGAAGTAAGTATATTTGAAAAGAACTCTCTTCAGCTCTGCTCGGAAATTTCTGTTGTATATTTCATCTGACCATTTCCTTTCTGCCTTCTAAATTAGTGGTGTTTTGGTGTGTTACTGTTTCTTTTTCTTTCTAATTTGGGGTTTATTTATTTCTTTATTATTTACTTCCTCACTGAAATACATTTCAGGCTTGTTTGTTTTTGTAAGCGCCCTAGGGCAAAGAGGGTGAACAGCTGATGAGTTTAAAAATAATTCCACCCTTCTTTCTCACCTGTGAAAAATGAGAACATTTTAGCACAACCCCTCTTACCTTGAAGATCTATTTCAGGATGCTACATGTGGCAGACTGTTGGTTGTAGCATGCATGCAGAGAAGATACTTAAAAGAGTTTAGCATTTGGTTCCCACCAGAGAAATGAGATTATTTGGATAGTTTAAACACACACAAGGGGCTGGAGACATGGCCTAGCAGTTAAGATCGACGACTGCTCTTGCAGAGGACCCGGGTTCAATCCCCAGCACCCACATAGTGGCTGAGAACCATCTTTAACTCCAGTTCTAGGGGAATCCGAGACCCTCTTCTGACCTCTGCGGCATTGCACAACACGGGTGCACAAACCTACATACAGACAGTACATTCATACACATAAAAATAAATAAAAATACACACACACACACACACACACACACACACACAAATAGGTGAGAGAAACAGAGTGAAGGAGGCATCCAGAGCCCATAGCATGGGAGATTTAGACACATTCAGATGTCACCCTCTTCATTCTTGGAGTCCAGCATGTTCTTCACAACACCAGTCCCCTTCATCCAGGAAAATAATTTCCAAAACACCTTTTGTCCAGCTTGAAATTTAACCAGAAATCAGAAATGCAAAAACATAGAGCTTTGCCCCCTAATTATTATTTCTCAAAGTGCCTACTTGCCTGGCTTGCTTCCAAACCATGCTCATCCTGTAGAGTTTATATCGTTTTGACTCAATGTATGGCTTCAAAATGTATCTGCAAAATAGGTGCAGCACGGAGAGCGAGGAGGACAGGAAAGTCATCTCCTTACAGTTGGACAAAGACCACCATGCTTTGTATGTGGCCTTCTCCAGCTGCGTCATCCGCGTCCCCCTCAGCCGCTGTGAGCGCTATGGATCCTGTAAAAAGTAAGCTCCGGTTTCTTTTTTTTTAAAATTTTTATTGATGTTTTGTGTATTTCATACATCATTTTTCAGTTCAATTTAGACATATTCCCATTTCCCTTCCCCCCCCACCCCACCCCAGTTCATGAATTCTGCCATACATGTCCTGCATCTTTCTCTCAGTCTTTTTAAAGTTTTTCTTTGCAGAGGTTTATTGTTTGGGACAGAATTTAACTGTATCAATCCATTCTTTGACCCAGTCCTTATGTCGTTGTTGTTCTAGTGTTGCAGATCCTCTGCTGATGAGAAAGTCCAAGTCAGTTTTGTTTGGTTTTCTACAGGTCTTGTATTGCATCACGTGACCCCTACTGTGGCTGGATGAGCCAAGGAGTTTGTGAAAGAGTGACCCCTGGAATGCTGTAAGTGTGCTCGGCCTTGTTGTCCTTCTTCTGCAGAGGTGTATGAGTCAAAACATTCTTTGAATTACACTGCTTTTCCCCTCCCTCCCCCATTCTGTCCTTCCCTTCTTTCTTCCCTCCATCCCTCCTTCCCTCTCTAATGTGGGAAAAGTTAAGAAAGAAAACCTAAAATGTGAGAGGGAACAGAGATTTAGACAAAATAACATTTGAGGAAAATGGATGTTTATTTGCTCAGGCATCCAATTTAACATTCTAATAGTCCCATCAGTAAGTTGGATTGACAGGTCCTCTGTCCTCTGCGCATTCTCACTGATCCGTCTTCCATGTTCTCGGTTTTGTTCTGGTTGGCATTTGTGTTCTATGCAGGGTGCTAACTTAAGACTTCTTTGCTTTCCATAACCACAGTGCTGGAGGTTACGAACAGGACGCTGAGTTCGGCAGCACGGCCCACCTAGGGGACTGCCACGGTAAGACAGAGGCCTCCATTCCCTCCGCTCCTTCTTTTGATCACCTTTGCACGGAAACATTATTTTACAATCAGTCTTTTTAATGACTGGGGACACATACCACCTAGCATTTAACTTAAACTTCGCAAAAGCTGAGCTGTTTGGTCGTGGGGATCCATTAGAAAAGAGTCGTTATTTTTCCTTTCCTTCACTGTTTCAATTTTGTAAAAAAAAAAGGAATCTACAGAAAGGTAGTCTAACCTTTTCATTTGTAGTCTTTTCTTTTGACTTTTTTCAGTTAATTGGAATTCATAAATTTTTGCTTTCTTTCCGTTACTTTTCACTGATTACTTGTTCCTTTAATTCCTTTAGAAATTTTGCCTACTTCAACTACACCAGATTACAAAATATTTGGCGGTCCAACATCTGGTTAGTTTTTTTTCATTTTTTTGAATTAACAACCTTTTCTTTCCTTCAGTTCAGCCCCTCCCCTCCTTTTGCGCAGTTTGGCAGCCCTTCATTTTTCTGCTTTGATTCATAACCCCTCTGACGGTCCTGAAACACTTTTTCTCACTCAGCCCTTCACCCTGCGTAGCATGTTAACAGTTCATCACCGACCTAGGCACATCCTTTCAGAAAAGTCGACTGGGTCGACATAACTGCATTCCAGCCGCACGCACGCCCGCCCGCCCGAGCTTCCTTCTCGGTCCCCTGCATTGTGAATGTTCCCTCTGGTCATCTGTACACAGCAGATGACAGACTTGCATAATCTTCCCCCTCTCTCCCCACCTTTCCTAAGACCAAGTAATGGACAAATACACATTTCCCCAAAATGTGTATTTCTAAGTTTTCAAGATCTTTTTTGAATGTTTTGTGGCATTCCCGGGACTACCTGAATGTTGCGTTCTCAGTGCTGCCTGAGAGGCTTCAGCTGAATGAAGCTGGATTTTGATGTGTGGAGATGTGCAGTGGGGTCTCCACGCACATCTGTCTGTGTTTGTTTAAAAGTCTGTGACTGTTGGACCAGTGGAAACTGTGCTGTCAGGTTTTAGCCTAAAAGCATATGCTTATGTACCCATGGACATCTACTAGATGAGAGTTGGTAACAGACGTTTAAAGCTCTGTTCATCCTATGCTGCTTCTAGGACTCAAAGCAGTTTCGTCCTTTGAAGGGGAGAAAAGGATGGCAGATGTTACATATCTCAACATCCTTATGCAGTTCGTAATGTCATTGCTTTTGCATGAGTTGCCGGCTAACTCTTTGGAAGAAACTCCCCAGGCATTTTGGAGAATGCAGCAAGGTTTGTGCTGCACTGTGGACGAAGTGCAGGGAGAAATCCACAAATGGACAGGCTCTGGAGAAGCAGAGCGGGTTTATCAGGCCCAAGTCAAGTGTTTACTTGGATATGACCAGGTATTTTCTAAATGGAATTTCATTGTCGCTCTTCAGTGAAGGGTATGAGACTCCAGCCATTTATGATGAAAGTGCTCTGTAACAGCACATTAAAAATCAATGTATCCCAGGAGAGTGGGAGAAACATAATTAGTCGGAATTGGATATGCATTACTGTCTCCCTGAACAGGCTTCAGTAGGAATGTTTGGATGTCTTTAATTTTGAAATCTGCTTAATATGTCTTTACTGTTAATTTTTAGTTTTTTTATTCTTTGCTTAGAAGAAAGGGATTTGATATGGATTCAGGTGTGTTTTTACAAAATTCAGGGACAAGCTTTCTCATAGCATTTACTTAAACTTTAAAATGCAACAAGCCAATCAGAAAGTCTTCCGATGCTATCCATTGTTAATAGACATCTGTTTGCCACCACAGACATGGAGGTATCTTCGTCTTCTGTTACCACAGTGGCAAGTATCCCAGAAATTACACCTAAAGTGATTGATACCTGGAGACCTAAACTGACGAGCTCCCGGAAATTTGTAGTTCAAGATGACCCAAACACTTCTGATTTTACTGATACTTTATCAGGTATCCCAAAGGGTAAGGCCTCACCAGGCATCTCATCTCTAACTGCATGGAAACCTGATTCCTGACATGGTCAGAGAGCATGGCTCTCAGAGGCGAACCTAAGCACAGTTGCTTTCCTGTGGTCCCACTGGCCACAGTGGCTTTGGCCTCCTGTGTAGAAGTCTTAGTGTATTCCAAATGCCAGAAGGGGCAGAAAGCTCCTAAAGACATGGCTCCCGAAACAGCCACTCAGACAACCTAATCTCTGTTGGTTTCTGCCCGAAGCAACAGAGAGCCTACTGAATATCAGAGAACCCTGACTGTCACCCTCACAGCATCGAAACCAAAAACTCACTGGTGGGCAAATATCCTGTTATCAAATGTTTTGTCTGGGAACCTTTGCTAGCCGCTTGCTCAGCTTCAATTTGGAAATGCAGTGTGGAGAGGACATGTGAGGTGACAAGGTATTGAAATGCCACCAGCGATAAAGGATGGCAGAGTGCCTGTTCATATGTACCTCGTTCAGCCCATAGGAGAGGCAGCTAGCTGCCTGATGAATCTGCTTATTACATTTATTACCCCAGAAAAACGTCTGTTCCTTCCTGCATCCCAAGCTGTGGTATCAGGTTTCCAGTCAGTTCTGTGGAACCGTCTTCCTTGTCATTTATGATTTACTTCTGTTGATTTTCATTTTTATATTTCCATTGCAAAATATTATATCATCATTATTTCTGTTTTGATTTCTTCAATAATACCATTTCTTTCTACTTCTCTCTCCTGTCCTTTCATAATACCATTAAATTCCATAACTCTGAACACTGATTAAAAACATCTAATAGCCAAAGGCCTTAGTACTAACCTAATGCCAGAGAATCTTCCAAATCCCTCTGACTGACTTATTCTGGGATAGCTGTGTAGAATGTGTAACAGACTTGGATACCTCTTAAACTAACATTTCTTTAATTGACTGTTAGATGTCTGTGGTTGCACTGAATTTTCTAAAAACAATTACAAACTAATTCAGTCTTCTCTTTCTAGGTCTAATTTAAATATTTCTCAAGTTCCTCCCAATAATTTGATGATATTACTTAACTAATATATAGACTATTTTCTTACAATGTCCAGCTTTCTTACTTAGGTAGGTAAATTCAAGATGAAACTTTAAAACAAAACATAAAAAGAAACACAAAAGTCTATATTCCTACCTAATAATGACCAAGTAGATACTTTTAGTTTGTGAATCAATTATATAGCTTTATTCTAGTTAGCATAAGTGTATTAGCACAAATATTTCAGCATAATTTCTTTGTTAATTTATGCATTTCCATGTCAGCAGCTACTCTTAATCCTGATGTAGGAATTAGGTAAAAACATGAGGCAAAACATTTCCTGGGACCAACTCCACTTTTTAGTTAGACAACGCTTAAAGTTTCTAACAGCTGTTGTAAGAGAGATTGAAGCAAAGGAGAGAGAAGCACAGGCCACTGGAAGATTAGAATGAACTTGTAGATCCTGACATTTGCAACAATCATATATGTCTCTGGGAAATCTGCCTGTGATTTCAGGGGAAAAAAAATACATGTGAAAGTTTGGAATCTACTTGAGCATATGGACCATATGAAGGTAGTGTTGGTGCTGGAAGCCATTTTCTATTTAACGTTGCTGTTCAAAAGCATGCTTTTCAGACTCTCTGTGTGTGTCTGTTGCAGGTGTACGATGGGAGGTCCAGTCTGGAGAGTCCAACCAGATGGTGCACATGAACGTCCTCATCACCTGTGTCTTTGCTGCCTTTGTTCTGGGTGCATTCATTGCAGGAGTGGCAGTATACTGCTATCGGGACATGTTTGTTAGGAAGAACAGAAAAATCCATAAAGATGCCGAGTCTGCCCAGTCCTGCACAGACTCCAGTGGAAGTTTTGCCAAGCTGAATGGTCTGTTTGATAGTCCTGTCAAGGAATACCAACAGAACATTGATTCTCCTAAACTCTATAGCAACCTGCTGACCAGTCGGAAGGAGCTGCCACCCAGTGGGGATACAAAATCCATGGTCATGGACCACCGAGGCCAGCCTCCAGAGCTAGCCGCTCTTCCTACACCAGAGTCCACACCAGTACTCCACCAGAAGACCTTGCAGGCCATGAAGAGCCACTCAGACAAGGCCCACAGCCACAGTGCTTCAAGGAAAGAAACCCCACAGTTCTTTCCTTCTAGTCCTCCGCCCCATTCTCCCTTGAGTCATGGGCATATCCCCAGTGCTATCGTTCTTCCCAACGCTACCCATGACTATAATACATCCTTCTCAAACTCCAATGCTCACAAAGCTGAAAAGAAGCTTCAAAACATTGATCATCCTCTCACAAAGTCATCCAGTAAGAGGGAACACCGGCGCTCTGTGGATTCCAGAAATACTCTTAATGATCTTCTGAAGCACTTAAATGACCCAAATAGTAACCCCAAAGCCATCATGGGAGAAATCCACATGGCCCACCAAACCCTCGTGCTGGATCCCGTGGGGCCCATGTCTGAGGTCCCACCAAAGGTCCCTAACCGGGAAGCATCGCTCTACTCCCCTTCTTCAACGCTCCCCAGGAATAGTCCAACCAAGCGAGTGGATGTCCCCACCACTCCTGGGGTTCCCATGACTTCTCTGGAAAGACAAAGGGGCTATCATAAAAATTCATCCCAGAGGCACTCTATATCTGCTCTGCCTAAAAACTTAAACTCACCAAATGGTGTTCTGTTGTCCCGGCAGTCCAGTATGAACCGTGGAGGATATATGCCCACACCCACAGGGGCAAAGGTGGACTATATTCAGGGGACACCGGTGAGTGTCCATCTGCAGCCTTCCCTCTCCAGACAGAGCAGCTATACCAGTAATGGCACCCTACCCAGGACGGGACTAAAGAGGACACCGTCCTTAAAGCCTGATGTGCCACCAAAGCCTTCCTTTGTTCCTCAAACCACATCTGTCAGACCACTGAACAAATACACTTACTAGGCCTCGAGTGTGCTATTTCTGTGTGGCTTTACGCTGTCTGTGTTGTTGGAAGGGTGCTGTCAGGGTACCTTAAGACAAGAGACCTGCTTGAGAAACAAGCAGCCGAAGAAACTCTAACTTTGGCAACATCAGAACTTGCCACATGTAGCTACTGCAAGCGCGGCTTCTGTGTACTTCTCCGAACACAAAGGAAGGTGCTGGTCATTCCATTTCTTTTGTTTGACGCTAACGCGGTGGGTGTGTAGCTCTGAAGGGCTACCTTAGCCAGTATAAAGAGCTGATGCAGTACTCAGAAGAATCTGTGAACAAATACTTGAAAATGGGTTCAATTTAGACTGCCATTCTGTGTGGTCTTCCCATTAAATGTGAACATTTTAATATGTATGCATTCACCTTGCCTCTTGCACAAATGTCAAAAATTTAAATACGGTAATGTCTCAAAAACAAATGAACTTGTAGATTACCAAGCAGTTTGCTAAAAATTCAGTCTTTGACCCAAACTGTAACATTTATTTTTCATGTGTGGCATTTTTTTCCATGCCACCACCATACTATGTTGGAGGTTTGTGTGGGTGACTGCAGTGTGTGTGTGTGTGTGTGTGTGTGTGTGTGTGTGTGTGTGTGTGTAAGAGAAAAAGAAAGAGAGCTCTCTACCCATTAGGATTTATTTAGGTGCCCACTGCATCTTTTTGTACTGTGGAGTTGTTTACATTAAGCATGACTGAACAAGAACACTTTCTCCCACATCAGTCCATTGGGTTCAGCTCTGAGGAAGGGATAGTCAAGGCTCTTTTGACAGTCGAAATAAATGAACTTCACCTATGTGGTGCCCAATGTCAGAATGTTAAGCGTTCAAAGTACTTTTGTGCTGCTATTCGTTAAAACTTCTATTCCAGCCTTGCCAGCTTAAGAAGTTAGAGATATTAAGAGGTCTCCTTGATATATCTACCAGTATTCAGTAGTAAAATTTACCTGTCCACTGTGAATCGAAACCTGAGGCACGCTACTTAACCTTGGACACACTAATAAGGGTTTATTTTGATTGTGTTGTTCTATTTTTTATCCATATAGTAAAATGTTTCTTTCTTTAACTCCTCCTACCCCCCCAAGGCAAAAGAGAAAACCAAAACAGAGGACAAAAGACAGTAAAGGAATCATAATTGGCTTAACAGGGAGGATCTATGGAAACTATCAGTGGTGTGACCATGTTGTCCACGTTACATTGTGTGAGGATTTTCTCCTGAGTCATGCAGGCAATGACAGTATACTGTAAATACCACATGTGAGTTTACCTGAATCTGTGCATTTTGTGCCTTATTCATGAGAATGACAGAAGTACTAAAATCCGTCCAGTGTTTTCACTCTACGCATCATTTACTGTGTGCCAGTTGTAAATGTTTTTTCAGCCAGCACCTGAAGACTTTCAAATCAAAAAATCAAAAAGCAACCGAGAACAATTAGTTGTTGAGCAGTCAGTCCCCCAGAGTCAGTAGCAGCCTCCAAGTCTCTGCCGAGATAAACATTCCGCTCCTGCTTCCAGAGGATGTAACAGTGATAATGTGAAGTCAGGTGAGGTTTCCAGGGATTACGTACGGCACCTGTGGAAACCTACTGTAGAGTCCTTTCTGTGTAGCTCGGCAGAGCCCACTGACAGTTGATAATGTGTGACCTGTTGACTACTTCATTTAAGAAGCTGCACACAATCCAATCATTTATTGAACCTAATCTAGAAATTACCACAGCCTAGGAAGGCTCCTGACCAAGTCAGGCAGTAAGTTCAGCTGATTTCTTGTGCAAGCGCTGATGGTATATGTTACTTGGGGGAGGTTGGGTGCAGAAGACCAGATCATTTTATACAGAATGAAGAATACTGATAGACTTGTTCTTTCCTTTTGAGAACATTGTTTTACAGAGAACATGATTTCCTGTGATCTCTTGGAAGAAAAAAAAAAAATCTGTTCTTAAAACACTTCAGCTTTGCAACTAAAATATTACAGATTAATAATAAATTAAACCAACCAATGATAAACACTACTCAGTCCACACCAAGAAACGTGTTTGAATTTACCTTACCAATATTAATCCCAGCGTGGTGACTCTGTGTGACCCCAGATAACATTTTGTAACATTGTGCTGCCTTATAGTTTGTAATGTGAGTTCTATCAGTATTTATGTTGAAATTTCTAACATGGATTCTAGTCTCTATTCTGTTAATTTAATTTTAAATACTTTATCCATTCGTGCAAAGGTAAACACAGATTGTATCTTTTTTAATGGTACGGCATAAAAAGTAACCCTAAAGTGAAGTGGCTCTATACTGTTTTATAGAGTACTTTAACATGTATAGATATCTTGTAAACTTGTATTGTGGATGTGTAAATAATACGTATTTCGGTTTTTAACACCGCATGTAAAGTCAAAATAAAATATCCAAATCATTATATCCTGCTTTTTGATATTGATCAGGGTTTATATTACATCCTATTTTTAAGTTAACATTGTATTTCTTTAACCATCTAACAAAATATTCTTTTTCATTTTTTAATTTTTTATGTGTATGAATGTACTGTCTGATGTAGGTTTGTGCACCCATGTTGTGCAATGCTGCAGGGGTCAGAAGAGGGTGTCCGATTCCCCTGGAACTGGAGTTAAAGATGGTTCTCAGCCACCATGTGGGTGCTGGGGATCAAACCCGGGTCCTTTGCAAGAGCAGTCGGCACTCTTAGCCTCTAGGCCATCTCTCCAGCCCCATTAACAAAATATTCTTACTGTTATGTTTGTTACCCAGGCACAGTTACACTGTTATTCACTCATGAAAGACTGATCTTAAAGGCAGCACCTAAAATAAGAGACGAGGTTCAGAAAACCAGAGGAGCCCTTCTTTGGCAGCCAATGCTTCAGGCATACACACCAGCACCCTACATTGTTCCTACATCTAGTTCAACAGATATTTTAGATTGTATAATTTGTGGCCTGCTTTGCAAATATGAATCTCGACCCAAATAAGATGAGGCACAGTAGCACCTCTGTCACTGCAGAGCTCCTAAGAGCAGACAAGAGGCAGAGACAGAGGGATCCCTAAAGCTCATAGGCCCCGAGTCTATAGTGTGCAAAAGTGAATTAGAACTCCTTAAACAAGGTGGGCCACCTACAACCAAGATTGTTTTCTGATGTCCATACAGGCACTGTGACATGATGTGCCTATCCCCCCCCCAACATGCACATTCATCATATAGCAACCACACAAAGCATTCATGTTTTATATCACTATATGAAAAATAAACATACTTTTAATCCCAAATTACAACTAGCTGACAGTGTTCCAGTCACTTTTGGGTGTATGGAAGGTCCTATTCTTTTAACAGAATGAAATCAAACAGAAGATATATTCCCTAAATATTAAAGTGGAAAGTAAAAGGATTCCATAGTGTTTCCCTTAGCAGGTAACTGCTGGTCGTAGCCGCAGGCCTGCTGGGTTCCAGCAGCGTCTTCAAGCCACGCCCCCCTGCAGCTCCTTTTATCTGAGAACCTTAGCATCCTTTGCAGAGCAGTGGAAACTGCCATGTCTTGTCTAGGGTCCTACCCTCAATCACAGTGTCATGTAACTAAGGGTTAGAGACATCTACATCTGAGCCTCAGTTCCACGATGGAAGCCATTTTCATTTCTTGGTCTTTTTGAGACAGGGTCTCCCTGCAACTCCGGCCGTCCTGGAACTCACTCTGTAGACCAGGCTGGCCTCGGACTCACAGAGATCCGCGTGCCTCTGCCTCCCAAGTGCTAGGATTAAAGGTGTGCGCCACCACGCCCGGCATTTATTTATTTCTGTATGTGTATCAATGTACTGTCTGCATGCAAGTTTGTGCACCCGTGTCGTGCAATGCCGCGGAGGTCAGAAGAGGGTGTCGGATTCCCCAGGAACTGGAGTTCTTTTCATTTCTTTTATAGCATGGGACAGTCTAGAGTGAAGAAGAAGTTAGAGGAATCTGGGCTGAGGATATAGCTCGGTTAGTTGAGTGTTTGACCTCGTTTCCATTCCCAGCACTGCATTAACTGGGTGTGTTGACAATAGGCATGCAATCCTAGCATGTAGGAAGACCTCGTTTCCATCCCCAGCACTGCATTAACTGGGTGTGTTGACAATAGGCATGCAATCCCACCTCATAGGAGGTGAAAGCAGGAGGATCATAAGTTCATCCTTATGGATGATCCTTAAGGATCATCCTTATCTATAGGAAGTTCAAGGCTAGCCTGAGCCACCTGAGATCTTGTCTCATTTTTTCAGGAATCCCTTCAAAAGAGGCTAGTGAGAGACTTATTTGTTCCCTCTCCTAACTACAACCTCCGCAGTTGCACAAGGACATTTCCAGACTCTGCTCCAGCAGCGGAGGTGAGTGAGGAAGCCACTGTGCTGCTGGGAGGTGGCCGCATCTCCCACCTCATCGCATTGACATGGAAGAGTCAATTCGTAATTCCATTTGGACAAACTGATGACGAGATAAATAAGAGAAATATATGGGTGCCCTAAGAGGCGTGTGGGGTGTCCTCTTCCCCCTCTGTTTTGGCAGTTCATTATTTTCCTTCACCTTGCATGTTTCTATTACATTGCTGGTTCGTACAGTACTGACAGTAGATTCACTAGGTTCAGTGCTATCGCATTGTTCTTTACCTTTCACAGGTGTTCCCAGCCCTTTTCATCAGAGGCATTCTTGATGGTTTGATGAAGGCTAAGGACTAAAAGACGAATTTCAGTCTTTATTTCAGGGAATTCACAGTACCCTAAGACCACATTTGTGAATCCACAGTGCTCAGATCCCATCTGAGAGCAGTGCAGTTTGGGAACTTGGAGCTTTTCATAGGGAATACATTGCAACACTTAAGAAGTAAAGGCACAGGGGCTGGAGAGATGGCCTAGGGGTTAAGAGCGCCGACCGCTCTTACAGAGGACCTGGGTTCGATCCCCAGCACCCACATGGCGGCCGAGAACCGTCTGAAACTCCAATTCCAGGAGAGCTCTAGTTCCGGGGAAATCCGAGACCCTCTTCTGACTTCCGCGGCATTGCATGACACGGGTGCACAGACCTGCATGCAGACAGTACATTGATACATATACAAAAAAAATAAAATTAAAAAAAAAAAAGAAGTAAAGGCACAGAAAGGTCCAAGTACCAGAGACAGAACACTGTCTGTGCTCCATCTCCAGAAGCCCGTTGACTGGACACTTCAGTTGTTTTAGGAAGTTGGCAACAGGGAAGCCAGGTGAAGCACTTGAAATGCCAACATAGGTGCAGGAAAAGACCATCTTCCATGCTTAAAAGCTAGCATGAGACCAAGACTCCCCTTCCTGTAATCTGAGAGAAGCCAGCTATACGCTCGAGTCTAGCCCCTTCTTTCTGCCTCATCTTCCTTAGACTGGGCAAAGAACGCAGTCTCCAATCCGCAGCCTGCCCCCTCCCCCACCCCCATCCAGAGCCACAGAGCTGCAGGTCTGGTCCTGACTCGAGCACTTATCCAGTGACTACCTCACCCCAACCCAATTTAAGTTAGCTCATTTTTTGAACAAAGCTAGTTTGACATTCATTTCCCTGACAGTTCTATGGCTTCTGTCAACTCTGTAATTCTATTACTTATTTTATGAATGCTGGACTTAAATATTACTCATTCAATAGCTTGGTTTATAAGCTATTTATGGATGTGTGAGGCCCGTTCCCTGTTAGATGAGCAATATATGTGAGATTAGCAATAAAGCAAACATGATAAACAATGTGCTTTAAGCTATTTAGCTTGGATCTGGATTTGATACTTATCTTTTTTGTATATATAACATGTTAAGCACTTAAATCTTTGCCAGTGTTGCATTCTTCATCAAATAGATGTAATACCATAAACAAAGAAGAATGGACCTATAGTAATATAAATCTAAGTCTTGGAGGATGTGAGGAGGAGATGAAAGGGGGAGTTGGTCCAATGTGCTGGACTTTCAGGCCGTGAGTCAACAAGAATTCACATACGAAGGAAAATAGCATATCCTTACCCCCTGTCCTATGATATAAGTATTTTTAAAATTAGGTATCAATTATAGAATGATTAATCTCTAGAACATGCTCTGAAGTGTATCTCAATATCTTACGTTGGGTTCGGGTAAAGAAAAGTATAAAAACACAGTGCATGTATATATGCACTGTTTCTTATGAGACCTCTCCAGTACTGCTGAAAAGGCTGACTTCAAGCCTATTAGGAAAAGGAAAGATTATGGGCCTTAAATATGGGAAACATCCCACATTGAATATGATAGCTTTTCATAAATGGCTACTGAACAGCTGAATGTGGCTAGTGAGCCTGTGAGACTTGGTGTCAGACAGTGCCAGCCTGTCTAGGAGACACCTGCCACTGCTGCACTGGTGTTCTGTGGGGACTTTAGCAGATTCAAAGATGAGCCACACCTCGTATGCTGTGTGCAGCTTCCTGTGCCTCACGGGCAGATCATGATTAATCACCAGGCTAGTTACAGATCCAGTGTGAGGTCTGCTCTCTTACTTAAAAAGTAGGATTAACACATCCATTGGTTCCTACGAGTATTAGCAGTAGGTGTTGTGGATAGGCAGCTTGGGTTTTCCAGATGATTCTGAACCCTATTCAGTTAAACTCCAACATGCTTTTCTTCTTAAGGAATAAGATTTATCATTTCCATTTTCAAGGTATCCAAATTAAAGTCAGTGGGGCTCTGATAGCTCTGTGTAGTATAAATGACAGTTCACAAATCAAGGCAAATTCATATATTCTCACACTCATGGTCAATGTACAAACTAATGCCTTCTATGAAAGACTGAAAATGAAGTTTGGAAAGATGGCCTCTCTCCTGTTCTTCATTATGGTGAGGAGAAGCAACAGAGATAGTATAATTATGGGATTCAGGGGCGCATGCCTGGCTGCCACTGAAAAATGAAACAGCCACTGAAATCAGTCACATGCTGGGCCATGGTAACGAGCATTCTAAATCAATTATTAGAAAAGAAAATCCATGGGTTGCATTCACTTTGGATAGGTGGAACATAACCAAACAGGATGGATTTATCAGTGCTGCGAGGAGCGAACCTGATGTGTCCAACTGTACCCATCTGATGTTCTGGGCATTCCTCCAGATTTACATCCTCAGACTGTCAGAGGGTCCCTTGGGGGCATTAATTTCTTAGTTTGGCATTTTCCATATTGAGCTGAGGTTGCATATTGTGACTTAGTTGTTTTCTGATCTTTTGAGCTAGCTGCCTCGCTGTCCATAGGTGGAAAACAAATGTGAGTTTCATTCTCTTTTAGGTAGCAAGGCCTGGCCAGAACGTTGGACTTTCTAATGCTAATAAACATTGTGGAAGCATGTACTTCCTAACAGAGGTGAGGGGCCAACGCTGTTATCCCTCAGTAGCATTTGCAAATCTGATTCTCAAGCAAAAGGATTGGAGCCTCCTCTCGCCCCTCTCAAGAGCATTCCACAGCTGTGGGGACACTTAAGAACATAGGGAAAGGAATGGAATCTCTGCAATATTTCTGTAAATTCAAACTTGACTATTAGTTGGGATATAGCAAATCCCCAAAGTCCCTGACATCTTGGCTTGAGAGACAGTCATTCACTGGGTCTGGCAACTTGAATTTTGGTTGGTCAATATGTACCTGGCATTATCCATATAATTAAGATTTCAAGTGAGCTTAGGCCTACACAAGTTAGGGACTTCATTGAATAGGCACATCAGATTGATAGGACTTAGTGAACTATTATTTCCAATTACCTATGGAGTTCACCTCCAGCGATGATTGTGATTATGCGCTTCCCCAACTTATATAAGTATGCATCATAAATGAATGAGAATAGTAAAAGACTAAGATGCATGCCTTTAATCCTAGCACTTGGGAGGCAGAGGCGGGGGATCTTTGTGAGTTCAAGGCCAGCTTGGTCTACAGAGTGAGTTCCAAGACAGCTGGGGCTTCAGGGAGACCCTGTCTCGAAAAGACAAAAATAAAAAAAATAGAAAATAAAAATTAAAAAAAAAATGAAGAATGCAACAGAATTCAAATTACTTTAAACATTTTTAAAATTGTGTGTGTGTGTGTGTGTGTGTGTGTGTGTATGAGTATATTGCCTCCACAGGTGTGAGTGCACCCATGTCATGCAATGCCCATGGAGGCCAGAGAAGGCATCAGATCTCTTGTAACTCGAGTTATGGATGGTTGTTAGCTGCATGTGGTTGCTGGGAACTAAATCCAGAGCCTCTACTGAGCCATCCCTCCAGTCCCTATTTTAAACATTATATATATATATATGTATATATATATATATATATTATATACGTAATATAAGCACAAATCTAAAAGTCCAGAAAGAAACATAAAACTATTAAAACTAGGTATAATTATTTAAACAAATATTTTTAAAACATCATTCAAGTATGTATATAAATTTGAGATACTCTGGAGAAAACTGACTTTATTTAGTTGACTGGTCTTAAGAAAATAATGAAATCTCTATTTACTGAAAACAAAATCCCAAAAGATCAGTCTGGTCAAGGGGGGTGACACGCACCCCTCAGCCTTCTTGCCATCCATGAGAGGCTACAGTGTCTAGACAGGCACTTCTTATTCAGCAGGAGATGCAAGGAAAATATCAAAAGGCTGAAAGAGGATTTTTTTTTGAGCCGGGCATGTGGACTGTAATCCCCGAAGCAGGAGGCAGAGGCAGGAGGGCGGCTGCAGGTTCAAGGCAGGATTACACAGCTAGTTCTAGGGGATCAGCTTGAACCCACCTCAAAACAGACAGAAGACCAACAAAGGAACAAAACCAAAACCTCCCTGCTTTGAAGGGAGAGCAGGGACCCAGGGGGAGATCAGCTAGCATGCGAGCCAGGAATTCCCAGGCAGGTAGAAGACAGAGAGCTGAAGTCCCATGGTCTCCTCTGTCTCCTCCTCGGTTCAGGACTACATTATAGCAAGGCAAGGTAATGATAGATAAAGAGTAAGTAGCCCTGAAGACATCGAGATGACTATGGACAAAAAGCTTAAGAAAATACAAAGAAATTAGCAGAACAAAATCCTGTCCCTTGTGACAGGATATCAGTAGAGAATGTCAAGAAGGCCACTCAAGTCCCTTGGCAAAATTCCCTGGATCTCTTCCTCCCTTTTTTAAAAAGTATATTTCAGGGAAATATCAACTTGCATAAAGGGCTATCTCTGTGCCACTTCCCTACCCCAGTGTGTGTGTGTGTGTGTGTGTGTGTGTGTGTGTGTACGTGCATGTTCACATGGGTGCACTTGCACATGTGCGTGCATCTGTGTGGAAGCCACAGGTCAACCTGCAGTGTCTAGCCATCTATCTGCTGTCGTTTGGGTTTATTTGATTTCACTCCTTGTTTTATCTTACTTTGAGACAGGTCTTTGGCTGGCTCGGCACTCCCCAAGTAGGCTCTTGGCTGGCCAGCAAGCCCCAGAGATACTCAGCTTCCCAGCACTGGGATTACAAGCGTGTACTGCCATGCCTGACATCTGTTAAGAGCATAGTTCTGGGGGTCTAACTCTGGTCTTGATGCAAGCCAGGAAGCAGTTTGCCAACTGAGCCTGCCCCTCCCGCTCTATGCCACGCCACATTTCCCCCTCTGCTCTTTCTGTCTTTCTGCTGTTCTAACTTACTTAAGAATGTAAATAACCTATTAACACTGGGAATGCTTTGCTCCATGTTCTTCTTGCTTTCAATGGTTAGGAGATGTTATAAGCCACAGGAAGACCCTGTCATATTTAACAGAAAAAAATATAATTCATGGATTAACATACCATCCAAACATCTGTGTCTATACCAAAGTAACCTAACAATTAGTACTGTTTAAATTCCTATATATCTAATTGTTTGTGCTTCATTAGTAGTATTGAAAGGTTATTCCTGGACAAACTGTCAGCCCATGAAAGGAAACAGCCAGAATTGACCAGAGTCCAAGACAACAGCTCCAGAGAAAGTAGACTGTTTTGCTTCTCGTCCACCTGTGCCCCTTTTCTAAGCCTAGGGAACAATCTGCGGAAGAGGGGGCATGGTAGAATGTAAGGGCTGCGATTGGGGTGAATGGTGAAACTACAGCAATGTAGTCTGGACACTCATTTGATCAACTTGATTGAACAAACAACCTGTCACCCCCACACACACTGGATGGTGGGGCTGTAGGGGTTTGGGCACAGCAGCCTGCGGATTGGTTTTGCACGAAGGATGCTTGTACTCATGGATTATCACTTATAGCTAAAAAATGAAGAAAAAAAACTGAGAGAACGATGCAGGACAGTTATGGCAGAATGCATGATCTGGGATGGGGTGGGGTGGCGGGAAGAGGGAAAGGATAATGGGTGCCTGAGACTGAATTGGAATGATGTATGAATACACAAAGCATCAAAATAAAAAAAAAAAAAGAAAAAGAAAAGAATGTGAATAACCAAGACAGTTCAGTAAGAAAACGTACTCCACAAAAAAGAGCCTCGGCTGTGAGATTGAAAGGGCCACCTTAAAGAAGATCGCCCACTGGTAACCAGAGCTGTAATAAGGAAAACCGGCCTGTCTCTTGATTTTAGATTGATAGACTATTCCCCGGGAATGACCAGCATTTTCCTCAGCTTTTAATTTCTAAATCCCCAGTGCCTAAAATGGGTGTGCTGGCACTGGTTACGGCTCTGTGAGACCCCTGCGGCTCTGAGCTTCGTACACATCAGGTAGGCACCTGGACTACCAGTTCTAACAGTCCTACCCCCTTGCCTACAACGGTGGTGACCTGGAGACACTTTCTTTTTCAGTCTTCTAAATGGCTTTGTCTTTTCTGATAAATGTTTTTGCTTTTTTCTTTTCCCCCTCATTCAGATAACCATAGAATCAGGGGATTGGTTACAAGAGAAATAATTGTTTATCTTAACGATGTTTGAGGGAAATCTGTAGGGTCATTCTGGTATAAATGTTCCAAACAACTATTTGATTTTGACACAGCAAAGAGTTGTAATTCCTAAATATAACAGCATAACATAACAACAATCATTGGAAAATTGGTTGAATTATAGAGCCTTGTGAAAGAAACTCTCAGAGGTTGAGATAAAAATTATTTAAGAAGGGCTTCATGGGGCTGGAGAAATGGCTCAGCAGAGGACCTGGGTTTGATTCCCAGCACCCACATGGCAACTAAGAACCTTTAACTCCAGTTCCAGGGGAATCCAACGCCCTCTTCTGACCTCCACTGCATTGCACGACATGGGTGTACCAACCTACATGCAGACAGTACACTCATACAAATAAAAAAATAATAAATAAAAAGAGAAGGGCCTCGCTGGAGAATGAGCCCCGTCCCAGCCTGCAGCCTGCAGCTCCCAACCTTCCATAGTTTGGATATAAATCTCATAGAAAAGGGACATGTTTGGAAAGGAAAAAAAACATCATTTGAAGTCTTACATTTCCTTCAGAGGACAATGCACTTTCCAGAAGCTTCAGAAAAATATATATATATATATTTGTAGGCTTTTGTTAGGAAGGTGGAAAGAGATTGAAGTGTTTTAAAATTTAAATGGAAATGTCAGGAGACCCAGAAGACTCACAGCAAAAGCAATTAGCTGAGATAGAAAAGTGCTTAAGGAACTTTTACTTCACAAGAGTTACCCTTCCATCCAAAGCAAAGTATGAGTTTGGCTAGGAAAACTGGATTCTTCGCTATGAGTTGAAGGAAGCAGAAAGGGAGTTGAATGAGAGGAAGACTTGAAAGAAGTTAAGAGATGTAAATGTACTTAAAAAGAATTGTCATAGTATATTGCATAGTCCTGTGTTGGTAAGTAGATCACATCAGTATGTGTGTATTTTATTTTATTTTTTTATTTTAATTAATTAATTTATTTATTTATTTTATGTATATGAATGTATTGTCTGCATGTAGGTTTGTGAACCCATGTCGGACAATGCCGCGGAGGTCAGAAGAGGGCGTCGGATTCCCCTGGAACTGGAGTTCTCCTGGAATTGGAGTTACGGACGGTTCTCAACTGCCATGTGGGTGCTGGGGATCGAACCCAAGTCCTCTGCAAGAGCAGTCGGCACTCTTAACCGTTAGACCATCTCTCCAGCCCCGTATGTGTATATTTTATGACCTACATAAACAGAATTTTATTGAGGTTATAAACACCTGGAGCTAGCATAAAATGCAGTAAGTCTGAACTATAGTCACAGTGATAACAGATGATAAGAGGGGAACAGCCACAGGACAGGGCAGGTATGGGATGATCTTATTCAGGTATGTCTCCATATCTATGTATACATGAGGATGAAGAGATGCATGCAAGATCCACGCCATGGTCTTCTACCCGTTTGCTATCCATCCACTTTCCCCTACTTTGAACTTTCGCAGAGAACCTGCCTCTCCTTACAGAAGCTGAAAACTCAAAATGTCAGTTTCTAACCTTTCATACATGAAGAACATGGATATATGATACAGTTCGGGCTAGTAGAATGTAAGCAGGACTCCTGAAGGGTTTGAGGGAAGGTTCTGGTCCCTAATGAAAAGGGAACATATGAGGGGAACTCCTCACTTTGGGGCAGTGGCCTATGCTACACGGTGCTTCAGTCAGCAGCCATTCTCTCAGTACTATTTGGCTATCTGTACATGTGAGGGTGTGTTCTTGATCACACGTGTGCACGCGTGCAAGTGGGACATGCATATGGAGGTCAACATTCGGTGTCTTCCTCCCTCATTTCCCTGCCTTAATTTCTGAGACTGGGTCTCTAGAGGAACCTGGAGCTCTTCTTTCTGGTTAGACTAGCTCCAGGGAGCCACCTTATGACCCCACCTCACATGCCACTCGCACCAGAGTAACAGATGTGCACAATGGCGAGTGCTGTGGAATCCAAAGTCAGGTCCTCACATTTGCATGGCAGGGGTCTTACCAACTGAACCACCTCCCTTCTTGGAACTATGAAGGCAAAAAGGGAGAAGCCAAGCAAAAAGATGCAAAACCCTTCATTCCTTATTGGCGTTACAGAGTTGATAAACTAGCCTTGAAGACCCCCATATTAGACTTTCTATGAGTGAAAAGAATAGGGTCTTTCCTGTCTCACAGTTGACCAAAATCATTCTTCCAGCTGGCAGCAACCTAAGGTGGCTCAGTCTTGCTCACGGGTGGCTGGGCTAGTGGGAACATAGTCTGTTGCCTGCATGTATGGTTGTGCCCATGTCAAGCAATGCCCAACAGAGATCAGAAGAGGGCATCAGATCCTCTGGAACTGGAGTTAGGAGTTGCTAGCAGCCACATGGGTGCTGAGAATAGAACCCAGGTCCTGGAAGGGTACAAGAGGGGTACCGGAAGATGGAAAGGGAGCATCACTCTGTCTTAACTTGAGGACAGTCTTGCTTGCTGTCTAGGATCTGGGTGTTCCTTGTGTCTTTGTTCTTTATTGAAATGATAAATATGGGCTGGAGAGATGTCCTAGCGGTTAAGAGCACCAACTGCTGTTGCAGAGGACCCGGGTTCGATCCCCAGCACCCACATGGCAGCTGAGAACTGTCTGTTACTCCAATTCCAGGAGAACTCCAGTTCCAGGGGAATCTGACACCCTCTTCTGACCTCCGCAGCCATTGCACGACACGGGTACACAGACCTGCATGCAGACAGTACATTCATACACATAAAATAAATAAATAAAATTAAAAATTTTTTTAAAAAAGAAATGATAAATAATGAACATGTCAGCATGCCCTGGTCTCATGAGGACACGCTCTCTTCTGAAACTATTAACACCATTAGCCTACAGAAGGTGGGCAAAAGATAAATGTTTATTTATATTAATAACTAATAGAATTGAGATAGCTGCACCTGGGTTTGAATTTCAAATCCCTTTTCAGTGGAAGGATCCATTGCCAATTTTGAAAACAATGAAAGCTTAGATATGTATCCCATTTTTTACCACAGCAGTCTATCTTCTGTATAATCACAGAATACTCTTTCTAAAGCACCCTTCATCACTAAATCATTCCCTGATTGCTTAAGACCCTTCAGTCCTCTACAGCAACACCAGTAAGTAATAACAAAAATCCAATCTCCTCAGTCTTAAATGCCAGGCCCCTCCCAATGAGGCCTCGGTGATGGGGTCCCATTGCTCCTCAATGTTTCTGTAAATCATGTTTACAAGACACAACTGCTCATTTAATAGCTTAGCTATTTGTTTATTCAAACAAATGTGGATGATGGCTTTATAGTCTGTTAGTGACTGGAGGTTAAAAAACTGTCAATATAGGGGGCTGGAGAGATAGCCTAGCGGTTAAGAGCACTGACACTCTTGCAGAGGACCCGGGTTCGATCCCCAGCACCCACATGGCGGCTCAGAACCATCTGTAACTCCAATTCCAGGAGAACTCCAGTTCCAGGGGAATCCGAGACCCTGTTCTGACCTCTGCAGCATTGCACGACATGGGTGCACAAACCTACATGCAGACAGTACATTCATACACATACAAAAATAATAAATTAAAAAAATATATCAATATAGGACTTTTGCTGCAAGGAATCCAAGTAAAAACAGCAGATCCTAAAGTGGGAGCATCAGAGCCCAAGTGGGAGCACCACGAGTCCAGGTGGGAGCACCAGGAACCTATACAGGAGCATTAGCAGCCAAGTGGGAACATGAAGAACCTAGGCTCCGAGCACGATGTCATGGATTGTTTTAAGAAAATGGCAGACAAATTGGACATGGAGGAAACCTCTAGCTTTGATAAGGCACAGCTGTGGAAATGAACACTCAGAAGGGTCCCGGCTGGCTGAAGAGATCTCCCAGCAGGAACAGCAGTGTGACATCTCCTGAACCTAGAGTAGCCTGAGCTCATCAGGCCGGGATCCTCGCTGTGGTGTGGAGGAAGAGCCTCCCGCCAGAGGAACAGAAGCCACAGCTGTTCTGTAAAGCTAGACAGTCACATAATGGCCAAGTCTGGAGGTCTCCTGGTGACCCCAGTCAGATTGCTGGGCTATTGTGTGTTCTAAGAGATCACAGACCACTGTATGACTGACTACTGAAAATAGAACCTTGTGGAGAAATGATCACAACATGACTTCTCATCCTAGCAGTGGGAGAGAAGAAAGCCCCTGTGCGGTGCCTGGAGTTTGTGGAATGCAGGTACTTTTTGCCAGCAGTATGAGCCCTTCATCACATGGGCGTATGTTGAATGTCTCTTGCTCGATCTACAGAAACCAGTGAGGCTGGGTTGAGCTTATGTTTTCCACTTAACTGGGATTCCACAGTGAGTGAAGAACCAAAATTTAAAAAAAATTAAAAATATATATATAAAACCCAGGTGGTTGTATGACTCACCAAGTAGCCCTTTCCTGACAGGTGTGAGGCCCAGGATTCTAGCCCACACATTCAAAAAAAATTAATAACAAAACAAATGAAAAGACGAAGACATTTTTGCAGCTTTCCTTAGGCAGGCTCATCCTGAAACTGGAGTTCTTAGGGCAAAAGCCTAGGCTCTGTCAGTCCCAACAAGCTGGGCTCAGCCACCCGCTGCAGCACATCCTTGGGAGAGAAAGGAGTAAGGGTGAAGAGCAGAGAGGGAACTTTCACCTAAGAGGAACAGACAGAGGTCCAGTGACACCAAGTCCCTCTTCCAGGACACTGGCACAGAGGCAGCTTTGGTGTGGATACGGGCAAGGGATGTAGCTAGGTGCTCACTGACTCAGTTCTGTTCTGCAAGGTAGTCCACAGACAACCTTGTTGTCATGGCTAAAGGGGTGCTGGGAACTAAACCCAGGTCCTCTGAGAGAGCAGACAGTGCTTTTAACCACAGAGCCATCTCTCTAACCCCTTTGTCCTGCTTTTAAATCCCTTGTGAGCCCAAGTGAGGAATCAATGTTTTTACCAAAAGCAGCTTCTCGGGGCTTATTTCCATCCCGTGCAGAGGAAGGACCTCTGGTAACTGAATGGCCTTTGGACAGTGCTATGTCCCTTAGACAATATACTATATATCCTCCAAGAGCAGCAGGCTGTGGTATAGGTTGGGAGATGAGACAGTTGCTCGCTGACACTGTAACTCAGCCTCTGGTCTTCGAAGGACAAAAGATGTGGTCCTTCCTCCCTCTGGGTTATGCTTTCTGCTCCTACTCCTTAGAGAAAAAGAGAAAAACAACAGAATTTAGTTATAGGATAAAGGAAATACTTTTTGCTACAGGATCATTTCATTTCTTTTTCCAATCTCTGGTCAAGGGCTGAGTTAGAGACTGGGAAATGTAGATTAGTGTGTGTGCTAGTTTTTACCAACTTGACAAAAACTAAAGACAACACCTGGGAAGAGGAAACTGAGGAAGTGTCTCCATCAGACTGGCCTGTGGCTGTGTCTGTGAGGAATTTTCTTGATAGATAATTGATGTAGAAGGTGCATCCTACTATGGGTGGTCCATCCTTAGGCAGGTGAGCAGACCATACAAGAAAGGTAACTGAAAATCCAGTAAGCAGCAGGTTTTGGCATCAGTTTCTAACCTCCAGATTCCTACCTTGACCTCCTGCCTTGGCTCTTCTCCATGAAGGACTATAACCTATAACCCAGATAACCCCTTCCCTCCCCAGATTGGTTTGGGTCAGTATTTTATCCCAGCAACATCAAAACTAGAACAGGGGCTAGAGAGCTAGCACAGTGCTTAAGAGCAGTGTCTCCTTTGCAGAGACCCAGGTTCAGTTTCCAGGACCCACATGGTGGCTAACTGCCATCTCTAACTTCAATTTCAAGGGATCCAATGCCCTCTTTTGACCTCCCTGGCTGTTACACACATGGGTATGTACTTAGATGCATGTGGGTAAAAAAAAAAAAAACAAACCCCTCCTACATGGACTGGAGTATTGGCTCAATAGTTAAAAACATTGACTGCTCTTGCAGAGGACCCTGACTTGATTTCCAGCACCCATTCCACAGACTATCCTTCATTCCCATGTGCACTTTTACCCAAGTCCTCTTCTTCTAAAAGAACACCAGATGAACAAGAAAAAGGAAAAGGAGGTCAACAAGTGTGGGTGAGCTCATGTATAGGATGAAGAAGAGGAGACCAGCCAACCGCATTTTGAGCAACTTCTCTGAAAGAGCAAAGGCTGAATTCCCTCCAGGTGTCAAAGCCTCAGACCAAACTTCTTGTTTTCAACACATACAACAGGGCCTCCCTGTCACCAGAGCTTTAGTCCTCAGCTTTCATTCTACAGCTTTCATTCCCTCCACCATATGTCCTCTCCCACTGACCAGCACGCCTCTCTCTTCTGTAAGGTCCAAAGCAAACACCACCTCCCCTCTCATAATTCCTCCCATATGTTGTGTAGGATAATTTTTCATTTATCTTTTCTGTCTGAAGTTATAACAATGTTGGTCAATAAAATGAACTGGCCATAGATAAGAGCAGAAAAATAAATTGTATTACCTGTACATACACAGACAGCTATATACAAAGTATAAGTCTCGAAGGAAGAGTCAGAAGTTTGAAGTTCATATAATACCTTGCTGACTCAAAGCAATAGCTGCTTGGGACTCCCCACGATGGGAGAAAGGCAACACAGGTCACAGGTCTTTATCTGAATGTCTTCTACAATTCTGATGATTTTCTACAGTGTCATCAAATTTCGTGTGCACATATTGGTTCCATTCTTGTCACAGCCTATTGATGGCAGACACCAAAAGCAACATGACACGGCAACACCCACAGTGCCAAACTGGTCCCGCAGCTGGTAGACCCTCAGCGCTCGAAGCAGAGGCTGAAGGCGCCTGCGCATTCAGCTGCTCAGGCTGCGCAGCTCTCTCCACCCCACACGCCAGAGCCGCATTCTCCTTTGTGGAGTCTAAAGCCGCCTGTTGCTCTGCGTTCTTCCTAGGTCATAGCTAGAGTATTCCCAGCTTGTGTCTCTAGACCCTGCACAGTTTTAGAAATTCTCTACTAAACTTGACTTAGACTATCACAAAGGCAAGGTCTTGTTGCCAGTTGCTCCTGCTTATTCTATTATACTGCCAATGACATTAATACCTAAACCTTTTTACTAATGTGTATTCATTGGACAAAGTAATGGGCTTCATTTTGACATCCATATGTGCATATGTGCATACTTTGATCACGTTCACCCTGTCTGCTACCCCCTTCTTATCGTCCTACACCCTTCCCTTTCCACTTTCCACACACATCCTTCATAGCTCTCTTTATTTTTATGGCTTTTTCTTCCCTAAAATTCATATGGGACAGAAAATATGGTACTTGTCTTTGTGAGTCTCACTCATTCCACCCAGGATGATGATGTCTTGTTTCTTCATCCATTTTCTTTCAAATGACAATTTCATTCTTTTTTTTTTTTCACTGAATAAAATTCCATTGTGGAATGTATCATATTTTCTTTATCTACTCACTCACTAATGGACGTCTATGTTGACTCCATAACTTGACTATTGCAGTAGTGCTGAGATAAACAGGTGCACACTATAACACTGTAATACACTATAACACACTATAACACTGTAATACACTGTAACACTATAACCCTATATCAGAAGGACTTTGACATTTCTGGATCCATAACCTGGGGTGCTATAAAAATTTGTCGACTACTTTATATGTTTTACTCTCCTTTATCCTTACAATTAACTAGTATCTGGGTACATTTACAAGTGACATTGTTTATTTAAAGGGTCACAGCTTGTAAGTCTCAACTCAAATGGAATCACCTTACAGTAGGCTTTCCCGTTACACTGACTCTCTATGCTCAAGCCTTGTGGTCCTGTTCACCTGCTTCCAGTACTCATCTCCAGCAGATATCTTCTCATCTGTGGGTATATTAGCCACCTGTCTTCTCTAAACACCCTGTGTGCTTCACAGAAGGAGGGCTCAGTCTCAATGGCTGTGTCCCCAGAACACACTTGATTCTCAGGAAGTATGTGCTGAATAAACAAGAGCTCCTCCATCTTCAGTCTGTGTGATCTGAACCTCTCTATGTCATGCCATCTTTTATAACAGCTCATGAGGACTGCTTCTCCACTTCTCAACAGAAATCAAGATCTTAAAGATCTTAAACCCAGACTGTGAATCCCTATCTACATCCACTCTTTGGACCAAATATGAGGAGGGGTTTCTTCACCACTGGCCATTCTTAGTTCTTGGAGGCTGGAGCTGGAGGACGATGAGTTTGAGGCCAGCCTGGTATATGTAGAGAAACTGTCTCTCAAAAGAAGGAGATAAAATGGAGAGGAAAAACCAATAAATAGGGGAAGAGGGAGAAAAGAAGGTGGGAAGGGGGAGGGTGGGAGAAAGCGAAGCTCTCTAGGACTCCTGACATAAGAAGAGCAATCTGTGAACCCCTGACAAAGGGACCACGCCTGCCCACATACAACAGGCAAAGCCTGATGACCATGATCTGGTTTGAATGTAAGATCAGGGGCTTCTAGTAACACTCATAAAATAAAGCCAACACTTTGAAAACTGATCACATCCTATACCTTAAAAAATAATTTTATGGGACTGGAGAGATGGCTCAGTGATTGAGAGCACCTAACTCTCTTGTAGAGGACCCAGGTTTGATTCCCAGCACCAACATGGTGGCTAAGAACCACCTTTAACTCCAGTTCCAGGGGAATCCGACGCCCTCTTCTGACCTTGCAGCATTGCACGGCATGAGTGCACAAACCTACATGCAGACAGTACACTCATATACATAAAATAAAAAAATTAAAAAAAATTTTATGTAAGTAAGCAGTTTTGCATGTTTGTATGTTATGTGGTATGATGTATATGCATACATATGTGCAGAAGCATGCACCTATGTGGGCACATAGATGCCAGAGCAGTAAATCAGGGGTCCTGCTCTATCTTATTCCTTTGAGAGCAGGTCTCTTCCTGAATCTGGATCTAGGCTGCTAGCAAGCAAGCCCCAGTAACCCTCTCATCTCCACCTCCCACAGTGCTGGAGTTACAGGAGTATGTGCCACCACACCCAGCTTCTTAAATGGGTGCTGGAGATTGGAACTCGGGTCCTTGTAATTTGTTGTTGTTCTTCTTCTTCAAACTTTGTTCTGGAAATTTTCTCTCTCTCTCTCTCTCTCTTTCTCTCTCTCTCTCTCTCTCTCTCTCTCTCTCTCTCTCTCTCTCCCTCTCCCTCTCCCTCTCCCTCTCCCTCTCCCTCTCTCTCTCCCCCCTTCCCCACTCAGGACTCCATCCTTCCTTTTGGATGGCCATATGAGTATGTTGAGTGTTTCATGTTTAGAAAGGATGGGATTAAGTTAAACTCTGCTTTCTCCCATGTGTGTTCTCAGTTTCTTAATTTGGATTTTCTGTGGTCATCATCACAAGGGCATTCCTGGGAGTTCTACAAAAATGATGCTCTGCAGATTTCCAGCTGAGACTTCTTGAAGCTGAAATGCTAGTATAGTGCTCCACACATCAGTGCAACTCTAACACTGTTGGAGAAATGGGCTGGGTAAACTCAAGATTTCCCAATGAGGGTGAATGACTTGTTTCTATTGTATGGTTTTCCTTTAATAGAAAAGAAGTTGAGGAGTATTAGCAGTCTGTATTTTTAATACTCTGTCAACTGAGTAGATACAAGGTCCATTGCTCCTTAAAAACTGTTTCAGTGAATGTACAGAGATTTTCAAGTCCTTGAATTTAGAGAGAGAGATCACAGACATACAGTCAAATGGGAACCACAGAGGGCAAGAACCCAAGAGATGACCTCTGGCCATTTCAGAGCAGTGAAACAACCACTGCTGAGACAGGGCAGTGGTCAAAAACAAAGCCCAGTGACAGACACAGTGGTGGTCAAAAACAAAGCCTCCATAGGTGCCCAGGAACTCTTCTCAACCTACTCCTTGCAGAAAGGATTTTTATTCTCTTAGGCCATTTCATTGAGTGAGTCTAAAGTCCTTGCAAATTCCATGGACAGGCTCAGAAATCCTTAAAATCATGGAAGTTTCCCCTGGCTTTGAGTCAATTTTATTTCTTTTTATTTTTTCATTTTTTTGTCTTGTTGAGACAGGGTCTCCCTTTAATCCCAGCTGGCCTAGAACTCGCTCTGTAGACCAGGCTGGCCTTGAACACACAGAGATCCACCTACCTCTGCCTCCCAAGTGCTAGGATTAAAGGTGTGCGCCACCACGCCTGGCAAGTCAATTTGATTTCTGTTTTCTGTTTCTTCCTACCACGTGTGGCCCAGCCTGACATGGTGCGGATTCAGACTAGTCCCTCTATCCCCAATGCCTATGACCCAGTCACTGTCCTTGGAGCTTATTCTAGTGGAACTAGCAAATATAGCTCAGCCTGGTGCACGCCAGTTTTCCCAAAGCAGTCCAATTGGCCACCCAAGTCAAGGCCCCAGCCCAAGGGTCTGAAGACATATGGCAAAAGACACAACCAAAATCTAACCTGGGACCCCATTCCATAGGAAAAACATAAGCAATATGAGAACCAATATGCTCTGGACCCAAGTTCTAATCCACGGAGAATGGCCTAGATGAAGGCATAGAATTAAAAGAACAATTACAAAAATGTTCAAAGAGTTTAAAGAATTTAAAGAGAACACGAATACCTGAATGAATTAAGAGAGACTAGGAATAAACTGAATGAATTCCCACCCCACCCACAAATACAATTAGCTGAATGAAATAAGGAAGTAAATCCAGAATTCAATATAGAGGTAGAGAATATTATTGAATAGAATTCAATAAAGAGGTAGAGATTTTGAAGAAAACACAAAAGAAAATGACTCTGGAAAGGTAAAATTCAATTAGCCAAGTAAAAACTCAGTGGAAAAGCTTCACCAAGAGAATAGCAAACTCTGTGGAAGGCAGAATATCAGGTCTTAAAGATAAGACATTAGATCACATACTGGAAGGAAATGATAACTTGTTTTAAATGCATGAATGGATCACACAGGGTCTTTGAAAGACCATGAAAAGACCAGATCTATAAATTATGGGCATCAAAGAAGGAGAATTCCAGGTAAAGGCATAGAAAATATTTTCAATAAAATAATAAAAGAAAATTTCCCTCATCTCAAGAAAGAAATGCCCATACAGGTTAAAGGGACTTACAGAATACCAAATAGACAGGAATAGAAAAGAAACTCCCATGATATATACATAAAACACTAGAAACTCAAAATAAAGAAAAGATATTGAAATATGCAAGAAGGAAAAGCCAGGCCACACACAATGGCAGCCTCATTCGAATAATGACTGATTAATTGAAAGAAAATTTGAAAGCTACATGGGTGTGCTAAGATGTATTTAAGCTCTGAATGATTATAACTGCCAACTCAGAATATTATACCCAGCAATGCTATACTTTATAAGTGAAGAGGAAATAAAAACTCGACAAAGAAGGAATTCATAGGCTTTGTTCCTCTGGAAGCCCCCAAGCTGGAATCATCCCAGTCTCTCCCCACTCACAAATCAGCACTGAGTATCTGAAAGATTCAGCTTCAAGCATTTCCTGCCTAATCTAGTAACAGACCAGAAAGGATAACAACAACAACAACAAAAAATACAGAACCAAATTCCCACTCAATGCAGGTGCACTAGAAACTCATATAAAGTATACACCCAACGGGGTTTGGGTCTGGCTCGGGTGCCATAGTGAGGTCGTGTGTTGGGGGCTCAGGTTCCGGACCTGCTAGGATCACCTGGAGCAGCCCACCACTGCTCCAGGCAGGTAAAAACTTAGGACAAATTGACTCTCGGGGTGCTGGACAATTGATTTGCTGGTTTGTGGCAGAGAGGCTGGTGGCTGGTGGGCCTAGATCGGAGCCCTAAGCCCCAACAGAGTGTTGCTGCTCGGCTGGGTTGCCCCTCCCCCTTGTAGCCAGAAGCTGTCCTGGGTTTGGGTCTGGCTCAGGTGCCATAGTGAGGTCGTGTGTTGGGGGCTCAGGTTCCGGACCTGCTAGGATCACCTGGAGCAGCCCGCCTCTGCTCCAGGAAGGTACCAGTGGGCTAAGACAGAAACCACCCCCTCCCCTGCCAACAACTGGAATTGAGGAGAGAGTATCCATGGATTAGGAGAACCCTCAGAACAGAAAAGGAAGAGTGACTTAGACTTCCAATATCCAATATATAAACAAAAGTGAAAGCCTGAAACCTAGACAAGTCAACACTCCATAAACAATGGGGAGGGGGGAAGCATCGAAGGAGGCAAGCAAAATAAAACAAGCTTTCAGCCTTCAACACACTGAAAAGGCATTTGAGATTTGAAACACAAAAGGGAAACCCACATGCCAGGGACACGACGAAGGGACAACAAATGGACCTCAACAGACATCTATCCGGAATACCACCCAAACACCAGAGAATACACTTGTCTACCAGCACACAAGGAACATTCCCAAAATAGACCATATACTGGGACACAGGAAAAACTGAACAAATACAAAAAGATTGAAATAAATCTCATGCATTCTATCAGAGCACAGTGCAATTAAGCTCAATATCAACAACAGTGTAGGTAAGCCCTGCCACCTAGAAGAGCACATGTAGACTAAACAACGCACTCTTTAATAATGAATGGTCAAGGAAGAAATGAAGGAAAAAAAATAAAGCATCCTGAACTGAATGACAATGATAATCAACACAGCAAAACCTATGGACACTTTAAAAGCAATCTAAGAGGGAATTTTTTAGCTCTAAGTGACTACATTAAAAAAAAAACAGAAAGACCGCCGGACAATGTGGCAACATGCCTGTAATCCAGCACTTGCAGGCAGAGGCAGGAGGATCTTTGTGAGTTCAAGGCCATCCTGGGCCTCACAGTGACACAACACCTCAAAAACTAAATAAAAACAAACAAAACAAAAAAAACACACACACACAACACACACCACCCACACAACACACACACAAAAAAAAAAAAAAAACAAGAAAGAGCACAAGTGAATGATCTAACATTGCAGCTAAAAGTACTTGAGAGGACAACAACAATGAACCCTAAAGCAGCAACAAGAGAAAAAAAAAAAAATCAGAGCAGAGATCAATGAATAAAACAAAGAAAACATACAAAAAAATCAATGAATCCAAAAAGTTGGTTCTTTGAGAGAATAACAAGATATACAAACCGGTAGCCCAGTTAAACCAAAGAAAGAAGGAACAACTCAAAGTCAATAGAATTAATGTGATGAAAGGAGGGAAATATCACAACAGACAATGAAAAGATGCAGACATCAATGAGAATTACTGTTTTAAAAAACCTATACGCTAATAAGTTTGAAAAAACCAGAAGAATGGTGAATATCGTGAAATCCTTGGGAATCACCAAAAGTCAACCAAGAAGAGATAGCTTGAATAGACCAATAATATTGAAGAAATGGAAGATGTAATAAGCAGCCTCCAAACAAAAAAATGCCCAGGACCATAGGTTTTCACAGCAGAATTCTATAAAATATTTCAGAAAGACTTACAACCATTACCACTCAAGTTGTTTAGAAGGATACAAATGGAGGGAGTTCTCCCAGATTCCTTCTATGAAGCCAGCATCACTCTATTACCAAAACCAGGCAAAGATGCAACCAAAAAGGAGAGCTATAGACCCATCTCCCTAATGAACACAGATGCCAAAATTCTAAACAGGATACTGGCAAATCACATACAGACCCACATCAAGAAGATCATCCATCATGACCTGATGTAAACATGGGAAAGATGTATTGAGACCATACTTGCAAGTGTACAGATGGTCTCTGGAATACCAGAGAGTGTTCAAAGACTTCAAGGAATTTTAGTAGGAAACAAACACCCGAAGGAAATTAATGAGAACAGAAATAAAATCTCAACTAGAGTCCAAGAAAACACAAACAAAAGACTGAATGAAGACAATTCAGGACATGAAAAGTGAATTCAACAAAGATATTGATATAATGAAGAAAACTCAAGCTGAAATGCTTGGACCAATCAATCTAAAAAAAATGCTAAATTTAAAACCCACATCGATGGACTGCACAGGAACTTTGGGAAGCCATGTAAAAACCAAATCTATAAATCATGGGCGTAGCAGGAGAAGAATTCTAGGCTAAAGGTATAGAACATATCTTCAATAGAATCAGAGAAGAAAATTTCCCAAAACTAAGACAGAAGAGGCCGTTCAAGTACTAGAGGCACACAGAACATCCAATAGTCAGGGCCAGAAAAGAATCTCCCCACATCACATTATGGTTAAAATATTAAGTAAATAAATTTCCAAGGTATCGGCTCCTGAGGCAGCGGGTGCATTCTGAGCAGCTAAGGGCAAAGTTGGGGAGGGGGACTTAGGGACCCCCAAGAGAGTTGTGAAGCATCAGAGGTGGCCCTAGGGCATTTGGATCCTTAGGGGACTATAATTTGACGCTATAGACATCGCCCAAGGGCATCAGGAGACAACAGGGACAGCCCCGGCGTCTGCTGAGGCTTTCTCCTACTGAAGCCAGGTACAGACCTTGGCTCCTGGCCCTGGAGAATCAGTGGGGTAGATTAAGGGTGATGTAGGGTGGGTATGTGGGTACATCTAACCAGGTGAGTGATTGGGGCTCACCCCACTTGGATGTGGGGGACTCCAGCTGCATTTCAGGGGAAGCATTGTGACCTTCCAGCCACAAGACCAACAGCGCCTGGGGCCCTCGGGGTGTGGAACTTCGCAGGCCTGCGGGGTTCTGGCAGCTTCGGTGCTGAGTGGCTTAGTCCATTGGGCAAACTGTTTGCTGGTTGGGTGAGGGGTGTTTCTCTGTACAGTGTTAGGATAAAGTTGAGATTTTGAAGCCTACATATCCATACCTGTGCATCAATTAGGACGTCAAGGAACACCTGAAGAGTATAACCAGCATCAGTGTCAGTTCAATAAGCACCTAGGCTTCACAATGGAACTACTCCCAACAGAAGCTACCCAAATGCCTCAAGCTAAAGGAAAGAAAGACCCAGGCGGATCTCCACCAAACACTAATACCCCTATACAAGTACCCTCTAATGAAGACCCCTTGGATATAACTCAGAATACAGATCTCAAAAGAACAATTATGAATATGATTAGAGAAAGAGTTGAGGAAATATAAGGAAGTCTGGGATCTAAAAGGAGACAGGGATAAATTGAAAGAGGACAATGATAAATTGCTGAATGAAATTACAAAAGACATAGAAACAGTGAAGAAAATTCAAGTTGAAATGAAAAAAGAAATGCAACATTCCACAAACAACTTGGAAAGGATGGGAGAAACTCTTTTTTTGGGGGGCGGAGGGGGAGAAACTCTTAATAGTAGAATGGATGAAGTAGAAAATAGAATATCAAGATTGGAAGACAATATTGAAGAATTGGATAAATTAAGTAAAGATAATGAAAAAATTTAAATAAAACACAAGAATGAAATAACCAGGAACTGTGGGTAGGTGCCACAAAGGTTTTGATATGAGAGACTTTCTTGCCTTCCCCCCCATAGAACAAGGAGAAATATGACGATGATGAGGTCGTTCTCCAACTGTAAATTGGAGACAACTATTATAGAGGTAATCTCTTATAAAACCAGTAAAAATGCCTTCTTTAATTGACTAATAGACATAAGAACTGTGAAAAGGATTATACTCTGTTCAGAACCAAATATAATAATGATGTCATATTTTTTTTTTTTTGGTCTCCTTGTAGCACCAGCCTAACTGGAACTCATTGTATAGATATAATACCACAGTTTGTTAGCCCCACTCATCAGGTAGGGGCAATTTGGGTTTGTTCCAGGTCTTTGCCTATTGTGAAGAGAGCTGCAGTAAACATAGCGTTGGCATGTATCATTTGCAGGGGTTTTTAGGATGATCCTCTTGTTGTTATATACATAGGAGTTGTAGGTCTTGGTCAGGTGGTAGGCTCATTTGTGATTTTTTTAAGGGTTATCCACATGCTTTTCATAGTGGCTGTCTATTAGTTTACTTCCCACCAGCAGTGATGAGTGTTCCCCTTTCCTCCCAANCCCCCACCCCCACCCCCAAACCCCTCCACCCCCCCCACCCCCCCCCCCCCCCACCACACCCAAACACCCACTCAACCCACCCCCACACCCCCCCCACCTCCCCCAACCCAACCACCCACCCCCTCCACCCCACCCCCCACCCACCCCCCCCCCCCCCAACCCCACTACCCCCCTCCTCTCCCCCCCCCCCCCCCCCACACCCCACCACCCACCCCCATCCTCTTTACCCCCCCCCCCCCCACCCCCCACCCCACACCCCCCCCCCCCCCCCACCCCCCCCCCCCCCCACCAAAACAACAAACCCACCCCACCTAACCCACAGCTACACAACATCACAAACCCCATCCTATACCCCATAACGACTACCACCAACTCCCCCCCCCCACCAAAAAAAAAAAACCACCCCCACCCCCCCCCCCAAAAATCCCCCCCCCACCAACCATCAACCCCCACCCCCCCCTCCACAAAAATCCACAACCCCCCCACACCCCACCCCCCCCCCCCCCCCCCTAAACATTCCCCCCCCCTCCCCTCCACCCCACCCCCCCTCCCTCACCCCCCCCACAACACACCCAAACCCCCCCACCACACCCACCCCTAACCACCCCCCCCCCCCCACAACATCCCAACACCCCCCCCCCCCCTCCACCCCCCTCCTCCCCGCGCTCACCCACCTCTCACAACACCAAGCCCACTCCCCCCCCCCCCCACCCCATAACCCCTCGCCCCTCCCCTTCTTTAGACTACCCTCTCCCCCTAGCCCCCCGTAGACAACCCTAAACACACCCCCTGCTAACGGCATCCCGAAGACCCGAACCCCACCCCCCCCCCCGTTTTCCCCATTTACCTCTGCCCTTATACATGCCCGCTCCCCCTTTTTTAACGAACTTCACCTCCTAAAAACCTAGCCATGTAGTTGCCCCACCGTAACTGAAAACACCATATAATAGATGCGAAAGAGGAAAACTACACATAAAATCAATAAGCGAAAACCAGACACCAAACACAAAAAAACAAAATAAAATTAACTCACAATACAAATATCACAAGAACAACCAATGAATAAATCGAACATACAAACAGTAGTTGAAACTAAATAGACCCACAGTAACAACCACAATCCCAACTCCCCCAACTGCGAACAAACGAGTCCCATCCCACTACAAAAACATATATCAACCCACTCCATCGCATCAACTGGAATGCGTGCCACACGGTCCTATCCAGTACCTCCTCCCCGTGTTCACCGATAAGGACTTCCCGGCAGCCCGCGGTCTTGTAACATTCTACTGACTGCAGGTTTATCCCAACATGGGGTCAAGGAGCACACCCTTACTATTTGGTCGGGGCCCTTGGGATCCCCATGGACCCACATCCCCCCTGGTAGTAGAATCATCCATTGCTGATGTCAGAGCTCCTGCATAAATATACTTTGCCTAAGTGCATAGCCTAAGACTTTAGGAGCTTTGCTGGTAAATGGATGGAACTTGAAGCAATTATAGTAAGTGAAGTAACACAGTCCCAGAAAAAAAAAAAAAAAGGTAAATGGTTTCCCTCATTTGTGTATGCTAACACTAAATCCCCAGTTGACAGGCAAACTGAGCAACTTTATTATTATATTTCATTGTACCTGAAAGCAACTGTGCTATTACAATATGAATCTATAAATGGGCTCTAGAATTGTCCTACCACTTATACTCACACATTGTAATAACCATATATAGATGGAGGATATGTAGTTACATTCTAAAAAAAGAATGTAAAGTTACACGACTTTATACCTGCATGCAAATTTACTGTTAAAAATGTGAATCTCTGTGTTTAGGAATCAACCTATCATTTATTTTCAGAATTTTTAATTTTGACTTATGTGTGGAGTGTATCTATGCATATTTTGGAATAATATAAAAAATATATTCCCGGTTCTAAAAGACTATAGATGCCAACCCAGAGTACTTTATCCAGCAAAAATGTCTATTATAATTGAAGAAGAAAGGAAAGTGTTCCATGGTATAAATACATTGAAGGAATTCCTCTCCAATAAGCCATCCCTGCAGAGAATACTTCAAGCAATACAAAGAGCGGAGGGCAGGGATGACTATAACCAATCAACACCAGAAAACAAATGATACAACCACTATGGAAATAAAAACCTAGGGTAAGAATGTACTAGAAATCAAAATGATTGGAAGCAATTTGATTCTCTCAACAACACTTTTAAATTCTCTAAGAGACAGAGACTAGTGGGATGGATTAAGAAACAAAACCCATCTTTTTTTTTTTTCTCTTGTCTCCAAGAAATGTACCTCACCTTTAAAGATAGACATTATCCCAAGTTGAAAGGAGGGTAAAAATAATACAAGTAAATGGCACTAAGAAAGGAGGCGGAGTCGCTATGCTAATACTAGATAAAATAGAATTCAAGGCCTTTGGTTGTGTTTCGGGGGGGATATTTGATCACTAGGTGGAACATCTTTGGGGCAGATAGACAGGCTTTTTGCCAGGCCTATGTGGTGCATTTCTGAATATCTGGAACTATTTGGTTGGCTGGAGCCGGCCCTGGGACTTGCGGGGTCACTTTAAGGTTTTTATTTTGTGGTGATGTGTTTGGGGGAACTGGCCCATTCTGCTGGATGGGAATAAATATTGCAAATTTTAGTAGAAGATACAATACTTGTACTGGGTTGAAGTGGTTAAATGTTTCTAGAGTGGAATGGTATAAACATCAAAGCTAGTTTGCTAATGGTCTACATGAGATTATGACCATACAAGGTTGTGGTTGTTTCTTGTTCCATTCCTGGCTTGTACTGGACTTCCAGTTGTAAATTTGGATTAAAGAGGCATAGACAAGTAATGGGTTACCTTGACTACTGAAAGATATTTTTTGGTCTCTGTCTATTATGCAAGTGTTACTTTTGATATCTGTTCTGCCCATTTCAAGATTACTTGATTCAAGAAAAGCCAGGCTTATTTCCCTGAACCAGCGGCATGCACCCCAGACAGTTTGGATGGACTTGGTAAATTTTTTCAGCTTAATTCTGGTCAACAGGTATGTTCCCTGTTATTGGAAAACTACAAACCAGGATATGGGGTTTGGGAAAGTAAAAAGAGTACTTATGTTTGTAGTAAATTGTTTATATTTAAGATATGCCTAAAATTGTTTAAATTTCTCTTTTTGGCTTTGCCTGCTTATCCTATGGTGTTAAATCTCTTCTAGCCAATGTTTATGCAAGGCTTCTTGGGCTTTTCTTCAAGCTTTATCTAAACATGATACAGTAATTAAAAGTACCAGATTGGTGTAACTTATCTTTTCTGGATGCTTAGTGCCCATACCTAAGGCCCATACCAATCTGGCCAAGGGATTTAGGGACAATTTTGTTCCTTACCCTCTAAGGTCAATTGGTCCCAGGGGATTTTGTACCAGGCCATCTCTTAAAATGTTCTGCAATTGTGAGTCACCAGGCTTCCTGTGCAGGGAGGTCTTGGAGATCCACCAACAGAACCCTAGCCAGTGTCCAGTCCATAAAGAAGAAGCTCAATATAGAGGAAAGTCTCCTTGCACTCCAAAGGGAACCCCAGTCTAGCAAGACCTGACCTTGTCCTCAGTAGATGGAACTGGTTAAAAATGCCCCCGAAAACCCAAATGTCCCCTGAAGACCAGAACCTCAAATGACCTTGAGAAAACAAAGTTTGGTTAATCTGGGCTGACTGTGTGGACTTAAGCACCCAAAAGAAAGTATAAACAAAAGATAAATAGTCAATATATTTCTTTTAAAGGCTGAAAAACTGTGCCTCCACATATAGGGAGTAAAGTTATATGAAATAATGTTAAACTGGCATAAAAACCTTAGATCTTGACCTTGATTAACAGAGCAGGGTCATCTGCAGCCAAAGGACAAGTCTACAATTGTTAATTAATGTTTAGTAATAAAATTTCCTCTTTCCTTCTAGCAAGTATCTAAGCAGAAACTCATATCCAGACTATTAAAAAGCCTAAAAAGCAGATCATGAGTCCAGACATCATGGCCAAAAGAACAGAAGCAGAAACCTAATAAATGGATGCTTTGAAATCCCTGGTCAAGCAATTCTAGTGGACTTTTAAGTTGGATATTAGAATTTACACTGTTCTTACTTCTCCTAGTCCCCCGCCTAGATCATGTGCCTAACTACTCCTGCCTTCATTTTGTTTTGATAGGCACCAGTCAAGGATTTTTTTCCCCTCTATAATTGTGCTTGGGGGTATTTTAGATTGAACCTCTGAATGGGGGTACCCCAGTTGCCACATCCAAAATCCCTTCTCAACATGGAAGAAGTCAGAGTGGTCGGCTTCCCGATTTCCTTCTGGTGACTGGGGTGACCCTTTTCAGAGGGTAACATAACTAAACAGGAACTAGAAATTGATTAGGCAGTTTAGGGATGAGACACCCCAAATTAAACAGACTCTTTCTCAATCGAGAACTCAAGGCTTCCTAGACCAGCCAGTAAACACATATTCTTCTGGTAGCCCTGAAAGAACAGGAAAAGAAGAAAGAAAAGAAAGAGAGAAGAGGAAAAAAGAGAAGTACATACCAAGCCCTGCAGATTGATTCTTTATTTCACCAGAATAAGAAACGGAAATCCTCCCCCCTTTTTATGTCCTTGTTGCTTTGCTTTGTTATTGTCATTTTGTATTGTTTCTGTTTTCCTGTGTAAAGAAAAAAAAATGAAGACAAAAACATTAAATATTCAAAACAAAAAGGGAGTGTTGTTGCAAGCTACAAGAGAGAAGTCACGAGTCACATATAAAGACAAGCCCAGTAGAATAACAGCTGAATCCTCGAAACTGTAAAAGCCGGAAGTGTTTGAAGCAACATACTTCAAGTCCTAAAAGATCACAGATGCCAGCCTAGGATAATTTATCTAGCAAAACTATCTTCCATAGTTGAAGGAGAAAGAAAAATGTTCTATGAAATAAATACACTAAAGGGCATCATGTCCATTCTCTACAGAGAATACTGGAAGGGATACTTTGAACTAAGGAGAAGAATAAGCATAACCAAGAAGTTATGAAAAAAATTGGCACCAGAATAACTGGTATATAAAAAAAATAAGAACACGAATTGCACAAAACAACCAATGGGCAGGGATCGACACACATCTCTCAAAAATAAATTTAAATATTAATCCCCTCAATTCTCCAATCAAAAGACATAGTATACACTCGGGAGACAGAGGCAGGTGGATCTCTGTGAGTTCAAGGCCAGCGGAGTCTACATAGTGAGCTCCAGGCCAGCTGGGACTGAAGGGAGACCCTGTCTCAAAAGACAGTCTAGCTGCATGGATAAAAAAAATCAGGATCCCGCTGGGCGTGGTAGTGCACGCCTTTAATCCTATCACTTGGGAGGCAGAGGCAGGTGGATCTCTGTGAGTTCAAGGCCAGCCTGGTCTACGGAGTGAGTTCCAGGACAGCCAGAGCTACAGGGAAACCATGTTTCAAAAAGACCAAAAAAAAAAAAAAAAAATCAGGATCCTCTTTTCGGTGTCTATAAGAAATATATCTTACCTTTAAGGACAGACACCTTCTTAGAGTAAAAGGATGGAAGAAATATTCCAGGAAAGTAGACAGAAATCATTAGGGAGAAAGAGATTACAGGAGAGGTATTATAGAACGCATGTGGTTAGAAAAGGGAAAGGGGAATAATATGAAATGGACTTAAGTCCATTTCCTCCAATTGAGTGGTCTATAAGTCCAATTAGTTAGCCATCGATTGCCCCCAAGATAAAAGTGCCTCTACTGCACCAATGTCATATAGGCTATGCTGGTCATTGATGTGGTTATTTGGTCTTAAAGCTGGTGTTGTGCCATCTATTGATGTTTTGTCCCTTAGCAGCTTGCACAGTGCTCTCCAAACCTATGAGCACTAGCCTTCAGGGTACGTGGCTTCCAGGTCACTTCCAGCTCCGTTGCTCCAAATCTAGTCTCGTAAATATGTTCTGTTTTCAGTAATAGGGTCTTACCTTCGCATTCTGGGAGGCAATCAAGGGCTATGGCTAGAGCCTGTGTAATTTTCAAAGTCTCTTGGACTGCTTTGGTCAACAACTCAAAAGAACGTTTCTCCTGTCTGACACTGTTTCTTGTTATGTAGCCTTCAGCTACGCACATGGACTCCTGTAGAGATATTGTATGTGTAAGTTGTTATTAGGTTGTTAGACTAAAATGATTCTCTCTGGTTTCTTAAGCCAGGCATTATTTATCTTCTCTCTCTCTCTCTCTCTCTCTCTCTCTCTCTCTCTCTCTCTCTCGTCTAATCCCCCTCCATGCTTTTCCCCATTACCTGATGTCTTCTTTAGCTTGTTTATATTGGTATTTAGGAAGGCTACCAATTTTTGTGTGATAACTTTGTATTCTGACACTGGCTGAAGGTGTTTATCAGCTCTAACAGTTTTGGGGTGTCGTCCTTAGGGTCTGTCATGTATAGAGTCATATCATCTGCAAAAATGGTATACCTTAACTTCTTCCTTTCCTATCTGTTTCTCACTGTGTGGCCCTAGCTGGCTTGGGATTTGCTATATACACCTGACTGGCCTTGAATGCCCAGAGGACTGCCTCCTGAGTGGGAGGATTAAAGGCAGGTAGTCGTTAGTGTGATTCACAGGGCTCATAGCTAAGACTATTGATATTTTCTCTCTCTTGAAAGCCTGCCTGGCATCTTGTAGCACTAGGAATGCTGGGAATCAGGGAAGAAGCTTCTGGTTTAGTATCAGTTTGTTTTCTCCAAATCCTGTGACCAAAGTGTATGATGTCTTCAGTAATGAGGATTTACCTCCAAGTTCCTATAGGCAACCGAGTGAAATGACAGCAGTTTGTGCTGTTTGAGGGTCTCTTGGAACCCCCTGACCAACAGCTCAAAGGGAGATATACCACTCCTGTGACTGGGATTTTTGAGGTCTATGGCTTCCTTGAGGTATGTTACCAACCCATGCGAAGTAATTAATTTTGACTTAACTCTTCTTCAAAATACATTTGGGGCTGGAGAGATGGCCTAGTGGTTAAGAGCACTGACTGCTCTTGCAGAGGACCTGGGTTCAATTTCCAGCACCCACATGGCAGCTGAGAACCATCTCCAGTTCCAGGGGAATCCGACACCCTCTTCTGACCTCTGCGGCATTGCATTGCACGACACAGGTGCACAAACCTACATGCAGACAATACATTCATACACATAAAAAAATACATACACACATTTATTTAGAAGGCTTATGAAATAGTAGCTTTTCATATGGCTTTTTCGAACATCCTTAATGTTATGTATCCCTCCTCCACTTCCCTTCTTTTTTATTCTCTTATCCCTCTACCCACTGGCCTTGAACTCACAAAGATCCACCTGCCTCTGCCTCCCAAGTGCTAGGATTAAAGGCATGCGTCACTACGCCTGGCGTAATTTGTGTATTTTATACTTATCTTTCAGTCCAATTTAGACACATTCCCTCTCCCTGCCCGAACCCCACCCCTGTTCATGCCTTCTGCCATACATGTCTTGCATTTTTCTCTCTTTCCAAAGTTCACTGCAGAGGCTTGTTTTGGGCAGAGTTTAACTGTATCAGTCAGTTCTTTGACCCAGTCTTTATGTTGCTGTTTTTCCCTCCCCTTTGTATTGCTCCAACATATGCCTATATAACCATCACATATGTATCAAAATTATGACCTCTGAGAATAAACTGTATGTTAATTCCAAAAAAAGTTTAGGAATTTGCATTTTTCTCCTTTAATTTTATATTACTCTAAAATATGAATATACACCTTCCACCCGTATACAGTAATTACAGAGTCTGAAATAAGTGGTAGGTCAATTCTAGAGCCTATTAAGAGATTTACATTATAACAACACAGTTGCTTTCAGATAAAATGAAATATATCAATAATGTTGTTCAACTTGGCTTTCAACTGGGGATTTGGTGTTAGCATCTACAAAAAAAAAACATTTGCCATTTGTTTTTCTGGGACTCTGTTACTTCACTTAGCATAATGGCTTCATGTCCATTAAGCAAAGTTTATGATGTCATCTTTCTTTACCACTGAATAGAACTCCATTGTGTAGATGGAGTTATCCACTTATCTGTTGAGGGGTACTTGGGTTGGGCCCAGCTCTGCAATACTGTGAAGAGAGCTTCTGTAAACACAGATGTGCATGTATCTTTAAAGTAGGATGAGTCTTGAGGGTATATACCCAGGAGTAGTATGACTGGGTTAGGTGGTAGGCTCATTTTGAGTCTTTTAAGGGTTCTTCACACTGCTTCCCATAATGGTTGTATGAGTTTACATTCCCACCAGCAGTGGATGAGTGTTCTCCATTCCCCACAACCTCTCCAGTATTTGGTGTCTTGTTTTCTTGATCTTAGCCAGTCTTATTGGAGTAGGATGATATCTGAGAGTGGTTTTAATTTGCATTTCCTTAATTATTAATGATGTTGAACACTTTTTAATATGTTTCTCAGTCATCTTTACTTCCTCACTGGTGAAGTCTCTGTTCAGCTCTTTACTCCATCCTTTGAGTAGGTCATTTGTTTTCTTCTATGTTGCGTGAGTAGTCTATATATTCTGGATGTAAATGCTCTGTCAGATGTATCAGTGGTGAAGGTTTCCTCCCACTCTGTGGGTTTTCTCTTGACTTCATTGATTGTTTCTTTCACTGTACAGAAGCTTTTGAGTTTGATGAGGTCCTATTTGTCAACTGTTGACCTTATTTCCTGTGCAGCTGCTGTCTGATTTAGAAAGTCTTTTCCTACACCTATGTCTTGTAGGTTGCTGCCGACTTTTTTTCCTATCACCTTCAGAGTTTCAGATTTCTCTTTGAGATCTTTGATCCATTTGGAGTTGATTTTTGTACAGGGTGAGAGGTAGGGGTTTAGCTTTGTTCTTCTACAAATAGTGATCCAGTTTTGCCAGCACCATTTGCTGAAGATGCTATTCTTCTTCCATTGAGCTTTTTTTTTTTTTTTTTTTGCCTGTTTGTCAAATATGAGGTGGCTGAAATTGTAGGAGCTCAAGTTCAGATCTTCAATATTGTTCCATTGGTCAACAGGTCTGTTTCTGTGCCAGTACCAGGCTTTCTTTATGACTATAGCCCTGTAATATAGCTTGAAGTCTGGTAAAGCAATCCCCCCTGTATTGCACTTTTCACTCAGGGTTGCTTCAGGTACTCCGAGTCTTTTGTTTTTCCATATGAATTTAAGGATTTTTTTTTCTCCAAGTCTATGAAGAAACTCATTGGGATTTTGATTGGGATTGCTTTGAATCTGTATATTAATTTAGGTAAAGTGGATATTTTTACTATATTAATTTTTCCAATCCATGAGCATGGGAGGTTTTTCCATCTTTTGATGTCATCTTCAATCTCCTTCTTCAGGGGTTTAAAATTTTTGTTGTGGAGATCTTTGGTGTCTTTTGTTAGGTATGTGCCCAGGTATTTTTTTTTTGAGGCTATTATGAGTGGGAAGATCTTCTTGTATTCCTTCTCAACTTGTTTATTGTTGGTGTAAAGAAAGGCTACTCATTTTCTAGGTTAATTTTGTATCCTGCCACTTTACTGAAATTCTTAATCATTTCTAGGAGCTTTCTGGTGGAGTTTTTAGCATCCCTCAGGTAAACTATCATATCATCTGCAAACAGGGATAGTTTGACTTTTCCAATTAGTACTCCTTTAATTTCCTTCTATTGTCTTATTGCTCTAGCAAGTGTTTCAAGCACTATGTTGAAAAGGAGTGGCAATAAGGGGCAGTCTTGCTGGGTTTCTGCCTTTAAGGGAAATGTTTCCAATTTTTCTCCATTTAGGATGATGTTGGCAGTGGATTAGCTATATATGGCTTTGATCGTGTTGAGGAATGTTCCCTTCAGTCCAGTTCCCTCTAGAATTTTAAACATGAAGGGACGCTGGATCTTGTCAAAGGCTTTTCTGCATCAATTGAGATGATTGTGTGGTTTTTGTCTTTCAGTCCATTTATGTGTTTTATGATATTTATTGATTTATGTATGTTGAACCATCCCTGCATCTCTGGTATGAATCCAACTTGATCATGGTGGATGATCTTTTTGATGTGGGTCTGTATGTGATTTGCAAGTATTTTGTTGAGAATTTTTGCATCTATGTTCATTAATGAGATGGGTCTATAGTTTTCTTTTTTGGTTGTATCTTTGCCTGATTTTGGCATTAGAGTGATGCTGGCTTCATAGAAGGAATTTGGGAGAATTCCCTCTGTTTGTATCCTTATGAACAGTTTAATTAGTAATGGTTGTAAGACCTCTTTAAATGTTTTATAGAATTCTGCTATGAAACCATCTGGGCCCATTCTTTTTTTAGTTTGGAAGGTTTTTTTTTTATTATTACATGTTCAGTTTCCTCAAGTATTATGGGTCTGTTGAAACTGTCAATCTCTTCTTGGTTAAGCTTTATTGGTTCCCAGGATTTCAGATATTTAACCATTTCTCTTGGGTTTTCAAATTTAGTAGAGTAAGTTTTTGAAGTATTCTCATATGATTGTCTGGATCTTTTCTTTGTCTCTTGTGATGTTTCCCCTTTCATCACAAATACTATTGATTTGGAGTTGCTCTTTCTTTCTTTTGTTTAACTGGGTGAGAGGTCTGTCTATTTTGTTTATCTTTTCAAAGAACCAGCTTTTGGATTCATTGATTCCTTGTATTGATTTCTTTGTTTCTATTTCATTGATTTCTGCTCTGATTCTTGTTATTTCTTCCAGGCTCTTGGGTTTAGGGTTCATTTGCTATTGTCTCTCAAGTGTTTTTAGCTGCAGTGTTAGATCATTTACTTGTTCCCTTTCTTTTTTTTTTTTAATGTGGGCACTTAGGGCTATAAATTTCCCTCTTAGGACTGCTTTTAAAGTATCCTACATGTTTTGTTGTGTCTTATTGTTTTATTTCATTCTTTATTTCTTTCCTGACCCATTCATTATTCAGGATTGTATTATTTAGTCTCCATATGTTCTTATAGCTAGTAGGGCTTATTCTGGTCTTCATATTGAGCTTCATTGCACTGTGGTCTGATCAAATGCATGAAATAATTTCAATCTTTTTGTATTTGTTGAGATTTCTTTTGTGTCCCAGTATGTGGTCAATTTTGGAAAATGTTCCATGAGGTGCTGAGTAGAAAGTGTAATCTCTGGTGTTTGAGTGAAATATTCTGTAGATGTCTGTGCGGTTCATTTGGTGTATGGTATTGTTCAGTTCCAATGTCTTTCTGTTTATATTTTTTGTCCAGTTGATCTTCCAAGGGGCTCAGTGGGGTATTGAAGTCCCCCACTACTAGTGGGCTGCGATCAATCTGTGTCTTGAGATCCTGCAGACTAGTGTTTATAAAGTTAAGTGCACCAGAGTTTGGTGCATAAACATTTAAGACTGTGAAGTCTTCATAGTTAATTAATTGTTCCTTTGATAAGGATGTAATGGCCCTCTTTGTCTCTTCTTATTAATTTTACTCTAAGGTCTATTTTGTCTGATAATAGAATAGCCATTCCTGCTTGCTTCTTTGTACCATTTGCTTGGAGTATTTTTTTCCATCCTTTCACTCTAAGGTGGTGTCTGTCCTTGAGGGTGAGATGGGTTTCTTGTAGACACAGCATACAGAAGGATTCTGTTTCCTAATCCATTCTCCCAGTTCTGTGTCTTTTGATTGGGGAGTTTAGACCATTAATATTTAAGGTTATTATTGACAGATATGTGTTTCTTCCTTTCCACTTATATTTTTGTTTGCATTCTTGGTCTAGGTTTGTATTTAGTCTGTTATGCTTTTGTAAATTCCTCTCTTTAATTGCTTAGAGATAGTTGCTTCTTTCCTGTGTTCTTTGGATTGCTTCAAGTATTTTCTGAAGTGTTGGTTTTTTAGGCATGTATTCTTTCATCTTGTTTATGTCATGAAAGATTTTTCTTTCTCTTTCAACTATAATTGACATTTTTGCTGAGGATAGTAGTCTGGATTGGCATCTAAAGTCGTTTAGCACTGGAAATACTTTGGTCCACGTTCTTCTGGCTTTCGCAGTTTGCACTGAGAAGTCAGCTGTGATTCTGATGGGTTTCCCCTTATATATAATGTTGTTTTGCTCTTGTGGCTTTCAATATTTTGTCTTTCTTTTGAGCATCTAACATTTTAACTATTATATGGCATGGGGAATTTCTTTTCTGGTCTTGTCTATTTGGTGTTTTATGTGCTTCTTGTATGTGTATGAGTTTGTCTTTTTTCAGTTTAGGGAAATTTTCTTCTATTATCCTGTTGAATATCTGGTCAATACTGTTGTCTTGGGATTCTTCTCCTTTCTCTATCCCTATGATGTGGAGGTTTGGTCTTTTCACATTGTCCCACATTTCCTGGTTGTTCCGCTCTTGTGTTTTTTTACATTTTTCATAATCTTTACTTGAGTATGCTAGTTGCTCCATGTTATCCTGCAGGTCTGATATTCTTTTTTCTACTTTATCCATTCTGCTTCTGAAGCTTTTTCCCATCCTTTCCTATTGATTGGATGAATGTTCAATTTCCTTTTTCATTTCATCTTGTGATTTCTTTACTATTTCCACTTCCTTTTGGAGCCTGTCATTCTCTTCTTGTAGCTCCTTGCTTTGCTTGCTGGTCAGTTTCTTTTTTCATTTTGGCCTGGGATCTTTTCAGTGTTTGCACTTCCTTCTGGAGTTTGTCATTTTCTTCCTTTAGTTCTTTCCAACATTTGTCATTATCACCCACTAGTTCCCCCTGAGATTTTCATTCTCTCCTCTTAGTTCTCTGATTTGTTCTCTATATTCTTTGATTTTTTTGAATATGTCTATGATTGTTCTTCTAAGTTCTGGGTCCTGGTTTCCTTACAGGAGATCTCATTGTAGGAATCTTCTGTAGGGTTGGTAGAGTTCCGTGTGGATTTATTATGAGCTTTTCCCATGCTGTTTTTTTCTTTCTGTCTTTGGCGTGTAGATTTTTTGTTTGTTTGTTTGTTATTTGTTTGGATTCCAGTGCCTCAACGTTGGCTGCACAGACTAGAATCACTAACACTCTGCCTACCACAGCTCCACCAGCTTGAGCAGGGTACCCTGTTGACTTGCTGGCCGCCTGTCTAGGTCTGCCCATGCCGAGCTGCTGGCTGGAACCCCAAGGTGGGAGGTTCCTGGGTAGTACCAAGCCTTCCACGGGGAGGGGTGGTGTTGCACAAAGCCCCAAGGCAGGTGCGCCTCACTTGGGTATGCACTGGTGTCCTGCCGGCCGCATGTCTACTGTTGCTCCCTACCTCATTTCTTACTACATGCTGAATATGGAACTTTATATTTACAGAACAGTATCCCAGTCACAACTCATCAAAGAAGCTTCTTTTGCAACAAATAAAGACTCATAGAATTTAACAACTTTTTACACACAGAGAGTAAGTGTCTGTGAGATGCCCAATCCTAAGTAACACATCTACAATGGAACTTCTACACCTAAGGCTCATGGAACATAGTGGAAGAAGGGGTACAGAGAATAATAATGCATCTCTAAACTCCCATCATTGAGGCTTCCTCATGCAACAGAGGATAATGAACACAAGAGTCTGGAACTGGCCAAATGTAGAGAATAAGAGACAACAGAGTTTCCTAGACAGGCCTCTACCCAGGGCTCAGGGACCATGTTTGCAGAGGAAGTGGAAGGATTGTTTAAAGATTGCAAGAGCCAGGGGAGAAGGTACATGACCACAAGGGAACAGAGTTACACAGGCTCCTGGGATCTCTTACATGAGACCCATGCAAACCCCATCAGACAAAATCTCAGCATAGAACTGGGGGAATGGGCAGATGCCCCCAACTTTGGCTAGGAACTGCTGGCAGCCAATCACTTCTACATGAGGGAGAGTTCATCTTGTTAAAGGGAATAACACTAGACGGGGTCCAAGGATGAACTCATACCGAGGGACATCTGGGGTACACAAACTTCACTCGACAGGCCTGAACACAAATGATAAAATGCATAAAGTCCAGTGGGTGGGTTATGGGGGGCACAGGTAGGGAAGAAGGGGCTAAATATGATGAAGATGTAGGGTATGAAATCCACAAACATTCCATAAAAAATATGTTTTAAGTCTGTGTTTATTCCTGGAAAAGGCTACCCTCAGCTTTAATCAGAGAAGCAGCAGGAAACGGAGATGAACGCAAAGACCCGTGGCTGCACAAGAAGTGGAAAACAAAGGGCAGTTGAGGGTTCAGCTCTAAATGGAGACATTTACTCTATCTCCTTAAGCTCAGGCAAGCTTTCAGAAGAAGAAGCAGAAAGAAAGTAAGAGCTGGAAGATTTGGACAAGGGTATCTTGGTGCCAGCTGCTAAGAATGATGGGATCATGGCAATCGTGAACTCATAGCAGCTGTGCCTATTGGCACTGGGCCCACATAAGCCGGGCCCTCCTGACAGTCAGCAGTGGGAGGGGAAGGGACTCATGGGGCCCTACCTCTTACTGCTGATCTATTGGGAAAGGAAAAGGCATAGCATCCTGCTGTATACCCGCTGGTGAACCCACCAGGCTCTGATGGTCAGTTTCCAAGCCAGGGTCATAGAGATGGTCTTAAACTCTGTGGGGCACTAAAGAAAACAAAAACTAATGGGCATGGGAGAGGGCTTAGCAAGGAAGGAGAGGGGGCTGGCACAGGTGAAAAAATAAGAGAGAGAGGGGTGGAGAGTATCCAGAATGCATGATATGCCTACAAAGGGTCAATGATCAAAATAATGAATTAAAAGGAGGTTATCAACATATTTCATGCTTTAAACTGTTTCAAATAAATGATTTCTAAATCTCATTTAGAGATCATTATCCAATTGTTGAGCTAAACAAAGTTACAAAGGGGAAGTCTTGACAAAAGGTACAAACTGGGAATATCTCATGGCACACTCCTGCGGCGTTCTGCTTACAGATGTATTTTTTTTATTAATTTTATTTATTTCTGTATGTGTATGAATGTACTGGCTGCATGCAAGTTTGTCCACCCATGTCGTGCAATGCCGCGGAGGTCAGAAGACGGTCTCAGATTCCCCTGGAACTGGAGTTCTCCTGGAATTGGAGTTTCAGATGGTTCTCGGCCGCCATGTGGGTGCTGGGGATCGAACCTGAGTCCTCTGTAAGAGGCCAGCCTGGTCTACATGGGTTTGAGGCCAGTCTGGTCTACACAAGGAGTTTGAGGCCAGTCTGGTCTACATGAGGAGTTTGAGGCCAGTCTGGTCTACATGAGGAGCTTGAGGCCAGTATGGTCTACATGAGTTTGAGGCGACTATGGGATATCCAGCAAGACTGCCATCTCACAACAAAACAAAATAAAATGAAAAAGTCCAGGACTGGGGCTCAGACTTGTATCAGGTCCCATGTTTCTGTGTAGATGTGAAACATCAGTTTCCCAAGGAACCAGAAATGTCATCAGATAGATACTAATGTTCATTTCATTGCTCCTGTAGTTGGATGTTATACCTGGGAGGTAGATTTCCAGGAGCAAGAGAAAAACCAGCTGATGAGTAAATCATGGTCTCTGGCACTTATTAGCCTATAGGTCATTTTCATTTGCTGTCTCCCCAAAATCAAATTATACTTGTTTTTTAAATCTGTCCAGTGGGGGGATATTGCTGTATATCCTTCTTGAGGGTTTGAAGAGATTGAATTGGAAAATGCACGTGGAACAATGGTGTGGTCACAGAGACAACTTAGGGTAGTCACATGGAGTCAGGGCTTATGCTTCATGACATACCAATCATGAAGACATGGATAAATTCTACCAAGTTTTCACAAGTGTGCCTATCTTCCCTGGGAAGTGACTTTTTTTCTGGACCACAAGTCAGGCTCCATCCAGAAGAATCACTCCAAGCAAAGCCTCTTTTTTGGTGTGATAGGAGTCGGAAATAAGCATTTCAATTAGATTCATTAAGACAGTTATTACTTGGTAATTGAATAGCAACAGATTGCAAAGGAACACTTATTGAGGTCTAATAAGTATGTAGGGGAGAAATCCTCTCCTCCTGTAATTCCATCAGCTATAAACCAGTGTAATTAGATTCTTACTAACACATTCAAATTGAAGGGAATGTTGAGGCATATAATTGGCACTCAGGAAGATACCTGTATTGCGTTAGGGTGCTTCCCATTTACATACTTATTAAGTGTCAGTTTAAGCTGTTAAATAATTGAGACCAGTGGACAGTAGTAGGTCAAGTAGATAAGCAGGAATTAAATTCTTAAACATCTTTATAAATCAGGCAACGATATATTGTAAAATACAAAATGCTACTTCATCGTGTCTGTAACTTTGCATCAATACAAATAATAATTCAAAACTTCTCAGGAACAAACAGGTCTCTGAATTGACTTTGTCAAGGACGATGGACATATTCATTCATTCATTGGCAATCATCATTTGAGCAAGTACTGTTCACTAAAAACATTGCTGTTTGTCATCAGGTTGGTAATGAAGATGAGACAGGTCTGCTAGAAAAGCCCACATGTGGTTCACAAAGTGTGGAGGGAGAGCAAAAGCAGAAGACAAAGTTCTTCAGTCTGTCTTTTGTGGGATATAGTTTTCTTTTGAATTTTAATTTGTAACAGTGGCACAGCTATACATTTGCAACTCTGAAATCAAAGTACAAACTTCAAAGGCAAAGGCTCCTTTTTATTATTTTCAATACAAAGCTTATTACTAAGTTCTATATGTATAGCAAATGAAATTAAGTATTTAAGAACTCAAATAGGGGCTAGAGAGATGGCTCAGTGGTTAAGAGCACCAATTGCTCTTTTATTTATCCTCTGCCATGTAATTTATTTTTCTTTTTTATTGATGTTTTATGTATTTCATACATCATTTTTCATTTCTGTTCAGGCATATTCCCCTATCCCTTCCCCCCATGCCACCCCAAACCATCCCAGATCATGCATTCTGTCATAACTGTCCTGCATCTTTCTCTCAGTCTTTTTTTATGCTTAGGAATTCACATTTTCCTCCATTAATTTCATATTGTTCTAAAATATGGATACATACTCTCCACCCATATACAGTAATTACAGAGTCTGAAAATAATTGGTGGATAGATTCTAGAGCCCACTGAAGGATTCACATTATGACAACATAGTTGCTTTCAGATAAACCAAAAATATAACCATACTGTCATTCAGCTTGCCTTTCATCTGGGGGATTTGGTGTTAGCATCCACAAATGAGGGAAACCATTCTCCTTTGTCTTTCTGGGACTGTGTCACCTCACTCAGCATAATGGCTTCGAGCTCCATCCATTTACCTGCAAAGTTCATAAAGCCATTCTTCTTTACCGCTGAACAGTTCTCCATTGTGTAGATGTACCACATTTTTGTTCACTCATCTGTTGAGGGGCATATGGGTTGGTTCCACTTCTTCACTATTGTGAAGAGAGCTGCAATAAACATGGATATGCATATGTGTTTGTGGTAGGATGAGTCTTTGGGGTATACACCCAGAAGTGGTATGATTGGGTCAGATGGGAAGCTCATTCTGAGTCTTTTAAGGATTCTCCACACTGCTTTCCATAGTGGTTGTACAAGTTTACATTCCCACCAGCAGTGGATGAGTGTTCTGCTTTCCGCACATCCTCTCCAGTATTTGGTGTCTTTTATTTTCTTGATCTTAGCTAGCTGTACCGGAGTGAGATGATATCTGAGAGTGGTTTTAATTTGCATTTCCTTAATTGTTAATGATGATGAATACTTTCAATTCCCAGCACTCACCTGGTGGCTAAGAACCATCCTTAACTCCAGTTCCTGGGGAATCGACGCCCTCTTCTGACTTCCGTGGCATTGCATGACATGGGTGCACCAATCTACATGCAGACAGTACACTCATATACATAAAAAAATAAAGAACTCAAATAACCTTTTATAATGAAAATGCATTTTATTTGGGGGAATTTACTGTTAAAGGGGTCATATTAATAAATAACCAGAATTTGGATAACCTGTCTTTAATTGAAACCAACAATAAGAAATATGAAAGAAATTGTATATATGTTTTATCAGCCTATCTGTCTAATCCATGGATGGAGGCTAGAGAAATCTCAGACACAGACCAGAAGGAAACTCTACACAGGGGTTCCAGGTTCCTGTATCTAACCAAGAGAGAATTCACACAAGAAGTAAAGAACTAAGAAGTTTGCAAGAGAACCAAGGCATACCCTGGAGGGTGAATGCAGATGTCTTAAAGCTGAAGGGATTTGGGGGTAGCTTTATTTCAGAGGCAAACTTTAATAGAGGAGGCTCGTTCATGAGTTAAACTGTGTGTGGGAGGGAATCCCAGGCATAGGTCAGGCTTTCTGTAGAATAAGATTCACTCCTCTTTTCTGCTCTTAAATAGTGTTTGGGGATTTGCCATGGAGGCAGATGCATGATGGGAAAAGATAATTTTCAGGGCTAATCCTGTGGAGACACTGTTACAAACACAAAGGACATTCGGCTGCTGTCAATCCACCATGGTTTTGGTGGTCTTGCTGCAATATAGCTCAGCAATTGCAGTTTGCTTTGTATTTTTCCAGTCTTCCTGTCCTACACTTAGTGTGTGTGTATTTTGAGTATAAGAGTGTATATCCTACATTGTATGTGTGTGTGTGTGTGTGTGTGCGCGCGCGCACGTGCGTTTTGAATATAAAAGTCTATCTGAGTCTAATCCCAAAATTCATAAACATAGGAAAGCCATCAGTATACTGTGCACTTTCATGATTGCTACCAATGGTTCAGATTGCAATTTATAAAGCAGATTTATAAGGTATCTGCCTTTTAAAAAGAAGTATCATTTTAAAAGTGCCACTTTTGTTACCAGAGCCCACAGGAAGCAAAGAAAAGATGACAACCACGATTTCATCTTCTCTCATGCACACACCAAAATGTTGGGCTAGATTATGCTTAATTATGATTTATTTCCAATGAGTAAGCCACCAGACTATGTGTAAGTTTTTAACTGTTTTTATCCTTGCAGCATTTTTCCTCTGCTCATTTTCTCCCTGCAGGTGTTGGAGAGGACAAAGAAGAGGAGAACATGTCTTCTCCATGTCTGCGGCATCATTCTGACTTCACTCTGAAGCCCTTACGGAGCCACTGCCTGCCCTTTATAAATCCAGCTCCTTATCTAGGAGGCCAACCCCTTCCTTCTGACTCTTTGTCACAGATACCATTGTCTCCCTCGTCTGTCACACACACTATCACAGCCCTGCATCTGACACTCCCTTTCTCCTGTCACTAAGCCTCGTCACTTTTCCAGTGCAGCGTCTCCTTGGTCTCCATCTCTTCTCTCTGTGCCTCTAAAATCTGTCTTCATGTTTTATCTGCATGAAGACATAAAAATGGGCTTCTGTGACAGCCAGAGGGATTTATCTTGAATTTGAGAGAATTTCTTGAGCATAAAATGTTGGGGAAGTCCTCTAAGCTACCCCGTGGTGAATTTAAGAATGACAGACTCACCTTGGACAGCGCCCTCTTCAATTTCCCTGAAGCTTGACTTTGCCTGGTGGCTGGTGAGCCTCATCCTTCTCTCCCATGCAGTCCTCACCCTGTCCTTCCCTCAGCTTACATCTGTCTACCTTTATTATTTCTCCCTCAACCAAGTAAATGGATTTCTGTATTGCTGATAACATCTCTGTGTGTCTGGAATAAAACAAACTATTTATTTTCTCTACTCCTACACAGCCATCAACAGAAAGTCTTCTGTGACCTCAGATGGTTCAGAGATTTCTCCCGTGCAGCAAGCAAGGCTATTCTGAAGTTGAAGTGAGGTGGGTGTCCTCTAATTTAATCCAGTCTGAACTGAAGGTTCAGTTACCCTAACTTCAGGTCTAGTCACAATTCTGGGCCTTGGAACTTTTTATCCACTCTTACGGATTGATGTTCCGTAGCCCATTCTCAGCTTTGATTAATTTGCTAGAGTGACTCACAGAATTCAGAGAAGCACTGTACTTTACTCTTAAGGGCACAAATAAAACTGGCAGATAATGAGATACCCAGGATCATGGTGAGGGTTCAAACACAGGAGCTACAGTTTCATGGTGTTGGGGTACCCTAAGCTCTTAGCTCTGGATGCTATCTCCCTAGGCTTCCTGTAAGTACCCATATACTTAGCTGCCTAGAAGCTCTCAAACCCTGTCTTTCTGCATTTTATGGGGGTTTATTGCATATTAAATGATAATAAATTGACTGTGAGGAAACCAGGCAAAGCCTGTTTCCTTCAAGAGTTCCTCTTGTCTTCTCTCTGCAGCATTCCTCCCTGCAGACTATGGACAGAAGCTTCCAGAGTGTCAGGGTCAGAGGTCTGCTATCACATAGGACAAATTAGAGCATTCTTTTATGGCCAGTGCCAAGACAGACTCGAGGGAAAAGATGAAAATTTCTATGACCTCCCTTGGGGAAGAAAAACTGTGGTTCCCACAGCCTGCCACAGGGAGTAAGGGATGAGCCAGGAACCATGAAGAAATACATGTCATTGCAAACCCTTTAAAGACTCATCTTAACAACTGTGCATAAAACTGACTTTTATTAAGGACATACTTTATGATCACATGTGAAGTGGCATCTTCTCTAGTCCCATGGCAACTACCTGAGACAGCTACTCTCCTTACCCTCAATTTCTGATTGGAAAAATAAGACTTAGTTTAACTAAGTTGCCCAAGGTCACATGAGAATGAAAAGTGAAAATGTCCCTTTGCTCTAGGAATTGACAACAAAGGCCCCCTTTTAACTGTCAGACAATATAGGAGTCACTTGATTAAATTTGGGTTTATTTCTGTAGAATGGAGATTTTTCTAGTCACTTATTTAGTAGTCACCCCTCACCTTCTTATTTTTACACACACACACACACACATACACACACACATATATGAATACAGGATTGTGCATGTGCTGTCACACGATTGTGTCACCTTGTGGGATCCCAAGATTGAACTCAGGTCCCCAGTGGAAGCACAGCCTGCCGAGTCATATCTCTCTCTCTCTCTCTCTCTCTCTCTCTCTCTCTCTCTCTCTCTCTCTGTCACACACACACACACACACACACACAGTATCCAGACTTTTAATGGGGAAAATTATTCCAAATACTTTTGAGAAACTGACTCCCACAAAACAGTGAGCCCTTGCATGTTGAAGCAGGCTGGGAATTCCTCCTCCACGGCTGTGTAGTTTATATGTCAGTGAGCTTGTGACCCAAGTGTCTGTTGGAGCCCTGAAATTCTCACTTGGAATGCTGGGCCAGCAAGCGCTCTTTCTGTAGCTGACTGAAATAGGAAGCATAGCAGTCCGAATGCTACTGGCACCCTTCCCACAGCCAGAAGAAGCAGCAGCAGTCTCAGGACACAGCTGCAGTATATATGTGTGTATAAACGGCAGATAAAAGACACTAGAACAAACTGGTTGAGCTGACTCAATGCCTACCAAATCTATCTGAACTTTCTGTTGTGTAGGATAGTGAATCTCCATTACATAAGCCCATCTGACTTGAGATAGTGTGTGTGTGTGTGTGTGTGTGTGTGTGTGTGCATGTGTCAGTGCCTGTGTCTGTGTGCGTATGTGTGGGTGCACATGTGTGGGAGTGCATTTGGAGGACAAAAGTCAACCTTGGGCTCCATTCCTCAGGCCTTGCTCACTTTGTTCCCTCAGCTTGGCTCTCTCACTGGGACCCTGTGGCTCACCCATTGGCCTGGACTGGCTGGCCATTGACCCCTGGGGACCCTCCTGTCTCTGCCTCTCCAGCCCTGGGAATACAAGCAAGTGTTACGACAGCTAGCTTTCTTTTCAGAGGGCTTCTGGAGATAGAACTCAGGTCCCCAGGCATGTGCTGGCAAGCATGTTACTAACAGAGTCATCTTCCCAGCCCCTGACTCAACCCCCCTGTTTGCCTAGGACTTTCCAAGTTTATACTTGTTGTCTATCTGTGAATGTTACAAGTACATCCTGTAACTCTCAGTGTCCCATTTTGGAGAATAAATTATACAGTCATCCAAATTTTTTATAACTTCCAACATGTCCTAACCCATTCAAGTCCTTGTCAGTCTAATTCGATTTCTTCTTGGGCCTTTAGCAAATAGCCTATGACTTGATATGAGGAATCAACAATAACTAAAGACCCGTTGGCCAATGGAACAGGGGAACCTTGACACATCAATTGCCGAACTTTTTGTTTTTACTCAGCTAAGTAAAGTTCTTTTTGTGCATGATTCAAATTTTAAAAAGCCATTTGAGGATGTCAGATTCTATAGTAAGCATCCGCCTGCCTGTAAGCCACATTGAAACTCAGCTGATTACTGCTCACAAACATCAATGCCATGAATCTAGGAGCATCTCCCCACATTCATTTTGTCAGCAGGTGAAGATCAGGCTGTTTCTTGCTGCTCAATAAACAGTCAAATGTGCCCCTTAGAATAGAAACAAGCATGCATCACTGAACATCATATTGATGCCCCAGCATAGTACATCCAAGCACACCCTGGGAACTGTGCTGAAAAGGTGCTCTCAGAATCTTGCTTGGAGCTGGAGCAGTGTGCTGAGTTAACTACAGATCCAGCTAGCAATGCTAATATTAGCTGGGTAAGAGAAAGAACAAAAGCAAAGAACCCTAACAGAGACTAACAAGTGCAAGCATTTGGAAATGTAGCACATGACATAATCACTGGGAAGAGAAGTAGAGTGGTTAGAGAAAAAAACAAGGAAGGACTAAAACAGCATAGTTATTCACATGCTGTGTGCCCTGGAAGATTTCTTTTCTTTCCAATTCTAATAAGAGTAACTTTGAATAGAGTTATTTTCTTTTCTCCAGCTTAACACTCATCTATCAATCATTTTAAAATTAAATTTTGAAATAGCAGCCATAAGAACTAGGAAACCTCATTCTGGATAAAGAATATGGGTGAGGGCCAGGCATGGTGGTGTACACCTTTAATCCCAGCACTTGGGAGGTAGAAGCAAGTGAATCTCTGTAAGGTCGAAGCCAACATGGTCTACACAGCAAGTTCCAGGTGGGGGTTACAGAGAGACCTTGATTCAAAAAGACACAGACACACACACACACACACACACACACACACACACACACACACACAAATAGAGCTGAGGTCTTGAGAACTAATGAGAGATGCAGACACAGCTTTTACGAAGTGTTTATAGAATTTGTCTTTGCCCAGAGCTCCAGCAATGAACTGCTGTACAATTGAATATTCTAAAACTTAGTAAACTGAGAAACCACCATTCTGTACAGGTTGGGAATTGAATCCTGGCTATGGAGCACTAATTGTCTCCCCTGTGCCAGGTGGGGCAGCTCAGTGCTAATTCAGACAGTGACTGGGCTAAAGGCTCTAAAGAAGTGGAGCCTCGGCAGATGTATTTGCTACTATTATCTCCACGTGACAAAAATACCCAAAAAAGCAGCTGAAGAGAGCAAGGATCCACTGCGGCTCATAGCTTCACCGTGGGAAAGTATGCTGGTGTGCACAGCCACGGGAGCCATTGATGTTCATGGCCGTGGGAGTGTGCTGTGGCTTGCTCAGACCTTGGTGGATCAGGAACCTGGTCCAGAAGGGGCGCTGTCCTCCAGACCCGGAAGTCCTGCCCCTCTGCCTCTGTCTGCCAGGTGGGCCCCAGGCCCAAAAGGATCCAGTTTCCTAAAACACCACCACTAACTGGAGGCAAATGTTGGAACCCATGAAGGGTTGGGTCCAACCATGAAGGGTTGGAACCCGTGAAGGGAGGGGTTCCCATTTGAACTGCAGTACGCAGGATGGCCGAAAGGATGACCTTTCCGCAGGGCCTTCTTCCGCTCCCTGCAGACTCTCACCTCTGCAGCAGGGCAATAGCTCTCTCCACACAGCAGCACTGCCAGTGTCTTGAAGGCCAGACCCACATGTGGCTGAGTCACTTTATCGCTCTGCATCCTGTCATTCTCACAGGCCAGTTCAGAGTCACAGGAAGCTCGTCAAAGAGCCTGCCACCCTCTCCAACCTGGCACACCCAGATACCCTAGCGATAGCCCTAGGAGGAATGTGTGTGCACAGATCAAAGATCTCTGAAAACTTCAGGACTTTCCAGCCATCTTGACCTGGGAATTTCACTTCCTTTCAAAGCTAAAAATGAAATCCGTTTCTCCTCTTTGCTTCATGAATGTTCCTCTAAGCATGTCTGATGCAACACTTTAGACCTCACTCAGGGGAAGGCAATGCTGGCTGTTGTAATGCGGCAAGCAGATTTCCATCCCCTCTGGCTGCATCTTCAAGGAATATCTGGCTTGTGGGTTGGTGAGCCACATCAGGAGGGAAAAGCTGCATCACTCATTGCTGAGGCCCAAGCTGAGCTTCCACGGGATCCCATCTTTCACCTCAGCCATCTCAGTCCCACCCTCTTCTTCTGACTTTGCTGGAACTCCTAGTCACAGGATCTTTAGCAACCAGGCTCTGGGAAGTGCTCTTGAGTGATTGACACTGAGAATAGCTGGTCTTCAGGGCCTGCAGATTCTGGCACCAGCCATTCCGAGCAGAGGCGTCACATGAAACATCCGGTAGCTCTGCTGGGTCTCCATAAAATACAGAATGCACCTCGGAGAAACAAGACACAGGAGACCAGTTTCTTGTGACTTCCAGAGTGGGGTAAGATGCTCAGCTAAGTATAGGCACTGAGATTGGCTACCTGTGGTCCAGTGGGTAAAGGCACCTGCTACCAAAACTAATCACCTGAACTTGATCTCTGGGTTCCAAATGGTGGAGAGAGAGAGCTGATTCCTACAAACTGTCTTCTGAAATCTGCATGTATGTACCCCATGGCATGTGCATGTATACACACACACACACATACACACACACACACGCACACACACAAATAATAAATAAATAAGAATGCAAATAAATTTCCTTAAAAAAAAAAACTGTACCTGTGCCCACAGGCTGATGAGGTCTAATGATGAGAATGTTCTGTCGTTATGACTTTTGTTTACTGTAGAGAGAAAATAGCTAAAAACCCCAGCTACTACTGATAGGTGATTAGTGAAGGAAAGATGAACTCAATAGAAGAGTGATGTGAAAGGATCTGCTGTCCACTGCCCCTCACACTGCCTGGATTTGAGCCCCAGGAGGGCGACCAACCATGTACACATTCTTCCTGTTAGGAAGCTTTTTTGCCTTCCCTGGGGCATCTCCAAAACAGCCCTGCTTCTTACTGTAAACCGGGGCTGAGCAACCCTAGGCTTCTTTTCTCCCCTGGGTTATAAGTTCTTAAATTGTAAGCGTGAAACTTGAAAGGAGTGGAAATTTGTAACCACTCGCTAGTGCCATCTTTTGGGTTATTTCTCAGGAATATGAATGGTGAATTTTGCTGTAAGTGGTACTTTCATGAGGAGTGAAAACGTTAAGGAGAAAGAGAAGCAATTTGAAAGAGAAGCTTCTTTCCAACTCCAGTTTGGATTGTGACTGAAACATTTAAAAACATTCGTTATCAATTCCAATGTACTTGAGGTGATGTGGTCGGCTTCCTTTTTATCTTTCCTTACTCTTTTTTTTAAAGGTAGAACGAGACCTATCAGAGGCGTCAATTATAACAAGGATGTGAAGCTAGGTCTGTAGAGGGTGTCAGTTTTACGGGGTAACAAGAAATATGGCGAGAGTGTAGAGAGCAGAGCAAGGTCTTGAAGAGACAAGACAAGAGAGCAGGAGACCAAAGTGCATCAGGACAGTGGCAACAATGCCCTGAACTTAATTAATGGGTTTACTGTGTTTGACTGAAGAACCACTGGGGCTCTTGCACGCAGTGTTTGCCATGTATATAGGCATGAACGCTTTACACTTGGCCTTCTCTGGAAGGTTTAGAAGCAAAGGTACAAGCCTCTTGAAAGCAATTTTAGTTCTTTAAGTTAAACATCCCCCATATATCTTGGCATTTATAAAAAATATAAATGTAACAATATAGGTTTATTATAAACCCTCATAGTTGCTTTCTTCACAGCAGCCGTGAACTAGGCATAACCCAACTGTCCATCAACAACTGACTGCTTTACAAACTGTGGAGTGTCTATTCAATGAGATGCTATTCCTGAATAAAAAGAAATGAGTTACTAAACCTACTACATGATGTGCCCTAACAGAGTGCTGCTCAGTGAAAAAAAGCCAATAAAGAGAATACATCCTAAATAGTTTCCTTCACACATTCTAGACTCTTAGAGTACTATACAGGGAAAGCAGATGACTGTTTGACTGGAAGGTGATAGAAGAGAAGGAATTGTAAACAGGGATGAGGGAAGCTTTGGAGATGACCATAGTGTTAGTTCTGGTGCCAGCTTATCAGCTGTATACATACGTCAGATGTACTGGATTTTACTTTTCCAATATGTGTGATTCATCGTATGCTTGCTTTGCCTTCATAAAGCTATTAATTAATATCTAACTAGTAGGTGAGTGTAAATATCTGACAATCAGGAAAGAAAACTTGTTTGAGGCAGAGGAATCAGTATTGCAATTATCCTTAAAATAATAGCTATGGATAAATGTAAATAAGGAAAAGGAGAGGAGAATCCAGTGAGAATACGTAAGGTGACAGGTGACAGCAACTCACTGAGAAGGTGGGCAAGACACAGGGCAAAGTAGCAAGTCTGTGTACTTTTAAGTTCATTAATTATTTTTGCCATCCTTTGGTAGTTGGACAACCCAAGGTACAGTTTTGAGACAAGTTCTGTGAGTGGAGACTGCAGGTTTCCCATGTGAATTGTCTGTCTCTATGAGATGTGTGGCCCAGAGAGTCTGCATAGGACATTAGTTCTGGTTTTAGCTGAAACACATTCAACTGAAAGCTGAAACCAGGAAGGAAATAGTTCCCTTTGGGGGGAGTCATAGACTTATTGATTCAATCTGATCTCTACTTGTTCAATAACTCTGCTGACTCACATGCCCAGTAGGAGGTGACTTTGAGTTTGCATTCTGACTACCATGCCAAGATAGACCCAGTTCCGCAGTACAGCTGGTGGCCAGGCTGTCTGGGGTTCAGCTGCTCCCAGCATGAACCAGCATCTGTCCACTGACAGGGCGTTCACACCATACACAACTGGCTTTGGCATTCTCTTTATCAAAAATAGTATAAAAAAATAAATGAATTAACTAGGAAATAAATGAACACAGAAATGGAGATAGCATTGAGCAAATCCCATGTCATTATTTTCTTCAATTTAAGAAGAAATTTAAATACTCAATAATTCGCAGTAATTGCTCCCAAGAGTTTATAGTACAATGGTAGTACACATAGGAATAAAGAAAAATCTCCAGCAAGGCAATTCATTTAGTGACCAGCCCAGTCAACATGACAGTAGTATTGGCTTGTTATAAGAACTTGCTTCAGATGGTGTGACAGCAAGACACCATGTCGACAAAACCTCCAGTAAAGCAAGGTAGCCATGCTGTGCCCCATAGACGATGTGGAGGCAGATATGGAGGAGACAAAAGTCCCAGGCCATGATGTATTACTTGGATTTTCTCTGCAGGCCAGCTGAGTGTTCTAAAATGGGGAGGATTGCAGCCATACTCCAAGAAATGTTCTTGAACATCTGACTTCTGTGTGGAGCATAAAGCTAGAGGTAAGGAAACCAGTCTGGGAATTGGTAGCCTAGAATAGTGGAATGGGCTGTAAGTTGGAAGAGAGAGAGAGATCCTGGAGATGCGTTCTCACTGGTGGGCTGGCTATGAGGACTCCGGATGTCACAGGAGGAAATCCAGGCATGCTTACTCAGAATTTCTGCCTGCACATGTACAGGGGCTGGTAGTGTTTTTCAGAGCTGGGAAAGTTCGATGGGACAGGAATAGATGTGGCCTGGTTGGATGACGAGAAGTTCTGCTTTCAATTAGCTAAATCATTCTTTGGACATGAGACTTGAAGCGCCTCTAATAGCTGCATCTCCTCTCTCTTTCCAGTATACTCTGTTTCTAAGCCAGGGCTTTACAACTCGAAAACTATGATCAGGTATTCTAAAAAATATCCACGTTATTCATGGGGTTAAGGGGACAATGAGAAACTGGGTATTTGCTTCCTGGATTGACATCTAGGCAGTAGAGGCTCAGTTGATAATAACTGAAATACCAGATGTGAGACATGTGTCAGGACATGCAGAGGAAGCAGACAAGCGAAACTACACAGCAAAGCTGACATGGCAAAGGTGGGTGCAGGTAGGTCACTGGGAAGCAAGCAGTAGGGGGGACAGCAGGGTGACCTGTGTGTAAAGCAAGAAACAGACACTTTATCACCAAAGTGGAGAAGTCAGCTAAACCCAGACAAACAGCCTGTAATACAAGGCTCTGTGGTCCCATGTGTGTGTGTGTCTGGGATTCAGGATCTCACCCATACTGAGCACACACTGAACCACTAAGCTATAGTCAGCTTTTTGAGCTAGCTTCCCACCTGACATGAGATCCACTATATATACCAACTATGTCAGCTGTTTCCCTGTCTTGAGATGTATATAAGAGAGAGCCCTTGATCCAGTTCACAAGTAAATTTGTCCACTGCCACATGCAGGCAGACTGAGAACTTCTACTGCACAGCTTAGCACACACTCCTTTTGAAACCAGCAGCCCCAGATACTGCTGAAAATCCAAAGAGCTTTCCAGTCTCCTTTCCTTAGGTAGAAAGTGCTGACCAGAGGGTCATTGTAGGTCAAAGGCTAGCCAATAGCTCAAAGGGCTCTACCATAGCACTGAGACAGGAGACTGATTGGATGTTGAGGAGGGAGAAACAGAGATATTCTAGAACTTTCCTACCAAAGCATCGCCCATAGACTAGCAGTGTTTACATCACTAGGAGCTTGTTAACAACTGCAGATGTGTGGTCAAATTACCTGGAGGTGTGTTCAATGTTGGCCTCTGATTCAGGACGACTGGGGCTCTCCTGGAGCCTGCAGGTCCACTGGGTGACAGTGCCCCTGTCCTGCAAGACAAGCCTGGCTTCAGGACCTCTGGTCATTTCAGAGGAGGCTATACTCTGTTTTTAAGCCAGACCTTCACAAATAGAAAAATAGCATTAGATGTTCTCCTAAGATCCATGTCATTGTAGGAACATTGGTATGAGGTAGAGATTGGCTGGTGGAGGAAGAGAAGATGGGGAGCAGAGAATACCAATCATTCTGCACCCAACTGTGGAGGCATCTCAGGTAGAAAAACACTTAAAACTGGAAGATCTCCCCTGTCGTATTTTGGATTATGTTCTATGTTAAAATAAACATGGACTTTTGACTCTTTCCAGCCTTTCTGTAACTCCTTCTTAACAACTTTCTTATTTTTCTGAGCTACAGCCCATAATTTAGTTGAAAAAATACAAATCAAGTCTAACTGCAGTCTGCAACTCATAAACTCATAGTGAAAGTAAGCAAACTTGATTATGCTAATGTCATATGCTGCACCCAAACTTGCGGTGTATTTAAATAAGAAAATGAGCAGTGTGGTTTTATCCTCTGGTCCCCCAAGCTTTCATTGATATTCCATCCCCCCACTTTTCCACAAATCCATTACAAGCTATGGCTTCTTAATTTTTAATAAATGAGATATTGATTTGTTTAGCCAAATGCTCCAGCAAGTAATCTTTAATTGAACTTTCTTAAAGACCTAGGTTACTAAAAAGTCATCAGACCCCACAATTCCATTCTGAATTTTTTCTTCTAACTTTAGGAGACTGTTAAAACCTTCTTGCCACTGAGACACCCTTCAGCCTCCTGTAACACAAGATCCACTCACTCCCGGAGATATTATTCAATGGAACTCTGACCTCTCACATCTCCCTCACCTCCAGAGTGAATTTTCATCTTGGACACCCAACCAGACTTGGGGTCCTGGCTCTGTTCAGGACATGTTAGGAAGAAGTAGCAGTTTTCTGGGGCACACAGATACCAATTGGTTCATGCTGATGGAGAGATGGTGAGGTTTCAGAGGTGAAGGGATAACCAGCAGCCGTGGCCAGCTTGCTTCAGAAGAACAATTTATGGGGTTTCTACAAAGTCACATCCTTAACTGAAACACATTGAGATGGCTTGTTCACCAATCAAAATTAGATGGAGGGGAGATGCCAGGCCACATTCTAGACTACGTAATAGCATTTTTGGTCAGATAATTAAATATTGAACTTTGATACTAAAAATTAAAGAACATGGTTATGGGGAGAGATGTCTCAGTGGTTAAGAGTGGCCACTCTTGCAGAGGAACTAGGTTCACTTCCCAGCACCCACATGGTGCTAACAGCTGTCTATAACTCTGGTTCCAAGAGATTCAATGCCCTCTTCTGACCTCCACCATCATTGCACACACATGGTGCACTTACATATGTGCAGACAAAATGCTTATACACATACAATTAAAAAAATAAATAAAATAATTAAAAAAAACAGTCATTAAACTAATGCATAGGACATCAGGCTCCATAGAAAAGTCCATTTGCAGTCATATTCTTCTGGGTTTTCTTTCTTTTTGTCTTGGTTTCCCTCTCAGTCCCAGCTGGCCTGGAGCTCATTTGGTAGACTAGGCTGACCTTGAACTCACAGAGATCCAATGCTTCTGCCTCCCAAGTGCTGGGATTACAGGCATGGGCCACCACACCTGGGTTGTAGTCCTATTCTTGTCTTGGGGTATGTATCTTCAGGTTTTGAGCCATAGATTAAAATATTCATTTCCCAGACTGTGGTAAAAATCAAGACTTCATGGATTAACAAGGCCTAAATAGTTCATAAACAAGTATTTTCGGGACCTAAAGCAGTATCATTTTAAGTATACTCGGGACCTCAGGCAGTGTCATTTTAAGTGATCTTCAAGCTGTTCACAACCAAATGCTCTACAGATATCCTGAACAGATTAGTGGCAGCATTTGGTTCTGGGCACAGGTAATTGTCTACTTACTGTTCCCTTAATTTGATTACTGTTTCTTGTTAGTCTGGCCTACCTGCTGTAATTGTGGTTATCTTGTCAACAGGAATTATCTCATGCCATGCATAAATTCAGTTGGGGTAGCATATGGTGCTAGGCAACTCATAAAATGATGCAAATCGCCTCAAGTGGTATCCCACAGGATGACCCTGGCCGATGCCACTGAGCCAGGAACTGCAATTAAGCAGATTGCCCAACTATTACCTTTCGCTGATAAGTGAAGTTAATATGATTTATTGTTTGTCTTCTTTAAGCACCATATACACATTCCCTTCTACATTTCTGGAAAAATAATAGTTGCTTATGGGGGAAATTGCAATCAGTACAGAGGACAAAGAGAAAGGTGGGGGGCTGGAGAGATGGCTCGGAGATTAAGGGCACTGGCTGATTCCAAGAACCCTGGTTTGGTTCCCAGCACCCACACTGTGGCTGACGACAGCCCCCCTCCTGTCTTCTGTGGGCACTGCACAACATGGGTGCACTTACATAGATGCAGGCAATACACTTATACATATAAAAATAAATTAAATAAATTTTAAAAAAGAGAAAAAATTTAAACAAATGGTATGACAGCACCTCAACTAGAACTAGCCCCCAAAATAGCTTAAAGAACATTTGGGAAACAGGCAGATAGAAGGAAGGAACTCTGTATACAAATTTTACAAAACAAATTAATATACAAACTATAGTTTTATGTTTATTATTTTTATTTTATATGAATGAGCATATTGCTTACATGTATGTTAGTACATCTTACATACATGCAAGGCCCACAGAGGTCAGAAAAGGGCATTCAAACTTCAAGTATTTTTTTTTTAAACAACCCACTGAGTCCACTCTGGAGTGTCCATAAACTCCTGGGTATGGGCTGTCCAGTGGAGTGCGGTCCACTCAATTAGAGCCCACACTCTTAAGAAAAGCTGAATCTACCTTCCCTGGGAGCCATCTAGTATTAACAGCTCCTTGCTTAGGGGTGGGGGATTCATGAGATCTGCCCCCCAGTCTATGCAAGAATGCTGCCTGGCTTCATTTTGTACAGGTCTTATGTGGGAAGTCACGGCTGCTGTGTGTTCCCGAGTGTAGCTGTTCTGTCATGTCCAGGAGACACAGTTTCACTCCCATCCTCCCAAACTCTGGCTCTAACAATCTTCTCTCCACCCTTCCATGATGGTCCCTGAGCCTTGAATTTTATTTAGCTGTAAAGAAACACAAAATTATGGAATTTGTTGGTAAATGGTTAGAACTGGAAAGCATTATACAGAGTAAGGTAACCCAGACCCAGAAAGACAAACGTTGTACATTCTCATTCATATGTGGACACTAGAGTTGACTCTTAGACTTGCCTGCCTAACTTGGAGAACCTGTAGAATCCAGAAAAATAGAGAGGGGCCATTGATGGGGAGGGAGAAGAAAGATCTTAATGGAGGACTAGTAGAACAAAGGTGATATGGAGGAGAAAGGGGCATAGTGGGAAAGGATGTTTAAGCAGGGAGAGGGGTGGAAGGGTAGTACAGAAGAATAGCGGGTAGAGAAGAGGGATAACAAACACTAAGAATGTTTGAGAAGCCATGTAGAAACTTATTTTATAAGCTTCATACATACAATGCTCCTCCCAGAAGCTGTATAAAAAGCCCAGAGCCAGGTATGAGATACCTAACCTGGAGTTGTTGGTCAAGGTGTCCTTAAGAACCCCACCATAATACAAGCTACTGCTATTTCTCTTGGATATCTGTTAGAACTTGATGGTATGAACAGCTTCCTCCTTGCTGGCTGGCTTTTGTAGAACCAGAAGGTGCTATGTAGGCTGCTGGGGAGGAAAAAAATCAATAGTCGTACTCAGCTGCAAACCCTGTGAGCTCTGACGACTAGCTTGGCAAGCAATGTCATTGGTTGCAATAGTGGCATGAATGCTATAGGAACAACCAATCACTTTCTGATTCACAGGAGGAAGTATACATCTAGTACCACAAATCTGCCCAAGAACCCATGGTTAGGGAGCTCCTAGGTCCCAGGGGTGAAAACTACTACTATTATTTTACTAAAAGGACATAGAATCAAACTGTCCTCTAAATTCACCTCTCTCTACCCACAGATTATTGCAGCTGTCAGACCTTATCAGAGAAGTTTCTTTGTCCAGAAGATGGTGTTTAATGCAGAAACTGACAAGCGATCAATGTACAGAGAAAAAGTGTCAGTGGGGTGCTCAGCCACAAATGGGAAATCTATGTCAGATATTTTAAACTCCCAGCTGCCAACACAGGCATCACTCTGATAACTCCAGCACTTAGACTCCAGAAGAGCCAAATTCACATACTGTTTAATATGGCTAAAAGTGGTAAAATATCTTAGACTACTGAATGTAATTAGTTTTGTTGCTACTGATGTGTTTCAGTGTTGTTTAAATAAGTAATAAAATAAAGGTATACATAATTTACCAAATATTATGCACATATTTTTGTACTTCAGCAAAATCACATGTCATGTTTTTGTAACTGAGATTTAGACTGTCTGTGTTTGGTGTTAGTAATGAACCAAGGATTAATAGTAAGATAGATTAGTATCATTTCTTGTCTGATTTCTCACAAGCACATTGGTAACTGGCATGCTTAATTTCTTTTTTTGCCATTAAATCAAGTTTTCATCATATCTTATTCAGAAAACTAGTGAAAACTTCACTGATAGAAAGGAGGAGTTTAAAGGATGTTGATGTGTAACAACAGGTATTTCCTGCTTGTGAATAATTCAGGTACTTATTTATGACCACTTTTCATTACTTTGTGATATCATAGCCATATTTACTGAATTATAATTACTTAACTAAGCTTTTTTATAAGTGAAAGATAAGTAAAATACAATGTCCATATGATATATAAATAAACCAAAAGTATACCTCACATAGGTATAATAAGAAATTAAAATAATTTTTCATGTGGATTTTTACAGGAGTGGTAAATGGTGATTCATCATCGAATATGGTCACTAGGAAATTTCAAGACACATTTCAAGACACATTTTCTTGTATTTTTATTCATCCAGATTCCATCCCTCATCCTTTGTCCTGAGTTGATTTCAATCACAAGTGGATAAATTCATACTCAGTTTTCTGCTTAGTTATTCTGGATAGACTGATATATAATCAAAGCCAATCAATATCAAAGGGATATTTCTACTAATATCCCTTTAAGTTTTTCTTGTGTCATATTGTTGAGTGTTTTAAGACTCCATTGTTTCACTTAGCATGTGAGAAGTTATAACGCTCAGTATCTAGAACATCCATCTTAGAACTGGTTTCAAATCTCATCCCTGCCAAGTACCTGTTAAGTAGCTGAGCTACGTTGGTTGCTTTTTTTTTTTTTTTGTCATTGTGTCAGAATACCTGACAGAATCAGCTTAAGGAAGAAGGCTTTATTTAGACTCCCAGTTGAGGTGACACAGTCCATCATAGGGCATGTGGTCCTGGATGTGTGAGGTGGCTTATTATATCACTATGGGAGTCAAGAGACAGCTCAGAAGAGGACCAGGTTATAACCATCAAGGGCCCTCTTTCACCTCTAGCAGCTGAGCCTCCTATCCTGAAGGTTCCACAACCTCCCAAAACAGCCCTAGAAATGGGACCAAGTGTTCAAGCACATGAGCCTGTCAGGGACAATTTATATCCAAACCATAGCAGGAGCCTTATGAAATGCTTGGCATGTTAGAAGCAGTTTATAAGTATTAGGTATTTATGAACATGTTTTTATGTTATCAGTATAACACACATGGTAAACTGTTCTCATCATGTATAGACATCTTTACCTTCCAGACTTACTTTATTTTTTTTAATTTTTTTTATTAATTTTATTTATTTCTGTATGTGTATGAATGTACTGTCTGCATGCAAGTTTGTGCACCCGTGTCGTGCAATGCCGCGGAGGTCAGAAGAGGGTCTCGGATTCCCCTGGAGCTGGAGTTCTCCTGGAATTGGAGTTTCAGACGGTTCTTGGCCGCCATGTGGGTGCTGGGGATCGAACCTGGGTCCTCTGAAAGAGCAGTCGGTGCTCTTAACCGCTAGGCCATCTCTCCAGCCTACTTACTTTATTTTTTAATTAGGAATTCTAATCAGGGCCAGAGAAATGGTTCAGTGGTTAAGAGCACTTCCTGCTCTTGCAGAGAACCTGGGCTCGGTTCCCGGCACTCAGATGGCAACTGACACCCATCCTTAACTCCAGCTCCAGAGGATCTGACTCCATCTTCTGGGCTTTACAGGCATTGCTCACATATGGTGCACTTACATACAGGCAGGCAAAATGCTCATACACATAAAATAAAAATAAATCTTAGCAAAAATTTAAAAGAATTCTAATTGAGATTCTAACCCCGGCTGTTGTCTACATTTCTACAAATGTTCCAATGCCCTTTTCTTCCTGTTCTGTCTTGTTTACGTTATTTTCTCCTTTACAAGTCTTTTCCCCTCATTTCTTCTCTATGCTCTGCTTGTTCCATTTTCATCTTTCAGTTGTCTTTTCTTTGATGTTCCAATTTGTCTTCATTTTTGAGAATATTTTCCCCTAAAATATCTATTCCATGTTCCAATTTTCTGACATTTGAGGACCATTGTGTGAACTGTTCTCTCGTCTGTGATAATAAATTGGTATTGAGCATGGTGCCTATTATAGACACCGTAAGTTAGCATGAAAGCAATTTATTTGCTTATATCACCATGCCCACAAGCAATGTAGCTTAGAAGCATCTTGACCTTCAGTTGATATCTCAGACTCTCTGCAGGTGGTTGCTGTGACTTTCTGCTTTCAACATGAGACTCATAATCAACTGCACGGTAAACCAGTTAAGGCAACGGCATCTACGCTCAGAGCACTGATGGGGAAGTTCCAGGAAGACTGTGTTGGCCCAAGTTCAACTGCATGACTATCACCGAAGTTCTTAGTCTGGCTAGATAAATGATTATTCTGATTGGCTAGATTAGGATCAAATATACTTCTGTCAGGAAAAGTGGGAGAAAGTGTTTGATAATCACACCAGCGCCACATGTAGTGACAGTCAGTTACTCCCTGAAAAGAAAGAGGAGCACTATTCTAAATTTAGGAGAAGGAAAATGTTGGCCATATGTCTTTACTTATATTCCTTTCCTCCATGAGAGTACAAGATCTATGCTGCTTCTTTTAAGTTTAAAGAAATCTTTGAATGAAACTGTCTCAGTCAAGGTTGGCTGAAATATGACCTTAGAGGGTCCACAGGAGTGATCTGACCAAGTTCGTGTTTGGAGGTAAGATCCACTCTCGTATTCCTCAGTAAAACTGCCACACCTCTCTAGGCACAAATCAACCTCCAGTTTTCAGCAGCTATACCTCCCAAGAAAGCAAGAAGCGAGGTCCACAGTGAAGCCACTTAATCTCAGACCCCGTGCAACTCTTGCCCCTTCCTCTGGTGCATGACTTAACAATTTCCCTACCCTGTCTGAACAGCCTTTCCTTTGCATGCAAATATCATCTTCAAAAGAGCAACTCTGCAAAGGTGCATTCTCCGCCAGTTCTCACGCTCCATCCCAGCCTGAGATTGGACCATGTTTAGAGAAACCACACCTTCTCATGGTCTAGGCCACTATGCATTGCTTTTCATGGCTTTCTTGCATTTTATTCCAAATTTTCTACATAAGACAATGTATTGGATGTCTGCTGCTGGGAAGCAAATTGTTCCCAAATTTAGGGACTTGAAACAATCAGAGATTAGGGAGTAGCTAAGGTTCTGTCATAAAGGGGGCAGAGAAAATCCATGCTGAGAGTACAGCAATTTGAAGATTTGCTGAGTTAATTCACTCAGGATTTTGGGCAGGAGGCCATGGGCCTCTTCACATGCTTTCTAAGTCCTCATGATGTGCCCTTGAGCTAAGAAAACACAAGCTGGAAACAACACTCTTTAATGATCCTGCCTCAGAAATCATAATCCATGCTTTCTGCAGAACAGTATTTGTTACACTTGTCAGCCCTGCTCCATGTAGGAGAGGATGCCCACAAGGGCTTGAACATTCCACCATCTTGAAAACTGCTTTTGGTGGCAGACAGTACTCATAGTTTAATAACAGAAAAGATTTCAGGGTAAATAATGTCTTCCTCAGAAGCTGTATAACAGCTTGTTTTTAATGGGATGGGCACAGAACTGGAGAGATGGCTCAGTGGTTAAGAATTCCTGGTGCTTTTACAGAAGAACTGAGTTCAGTTCCCAGCAACCACATCAGGATGTTTACAACCACATGTAACTCTAGTTCCAGGGAATCTGACTCTTTCTTCTGGTCTTCTCAGGCACCTACAGACAAGTGGCATATATCCACACACAGACACACGTTGAAAAATAAATCTTAAAAATGAATAGGTTGACAATATAATCTAAACTTGATGATAAACACAATGCCTACCTTGGAGATGATATAAATCAAGCTTACTGTGAATCTCGCACCAGGACATGGGAGTTGTCTGTAAAAGCAGGTTCCCAGCATAATCAAAGAATGTCCAGTGTGGAGTCACAGTCATCACCTCCCCACCGCAGAGGACAGAGTCTCATGTGACAGCACTCCCTCTCTTCCCCTTCAAAGCAAATAAGGTAGACGTGGAAGCTGTACCCTCTGCTCCCCACTGCCCTGGGTGAAATGACACTTCTCTGTAGACAGGTGCTGTTTCTTTTTCAGAACTGAGGGTCTAGGCACTGAAGAGGGTCAGCACATGTCACCCTGAATATATTTACCTGCTGTATTTCCAATTGGTTATTCTAACCACGCATCTCAGCAGGCTCAGGAAGCTGTCCTTTATAAAAGGAAATGCGAACTTATCCAGGGGAGTAAACAGAGGATGCAACAGTGGCTTTGCTGACATTGCCTCTCAGCTTAGGAAAGATTATTTCCACAGGAAGAAGAGGCTGATTGGCGATCTGACATCCGGCCCAGTCAGAGATGACTGGGGCGGTGGGGGGGGCTCATTTCCATAAGACAACCTTTGGTGCTGTCCACCCCCTATCCCCACTGCCCCCACCCCGCAGCAACAACCACTGTCTCTTCATTTAGCTCTCTAACATTCAGCCACCCTGTCCTCCTTGAATCTCAAACTTTCCCTGTGGCTCTCATGCTTAGACATGGCTGTTTGATTTTCCTGTTTACCTGTAAATAGTTCAATTCAAAGACTAAGATTATTGATAGTTCAGAAGGAAAAGACACTTAAGACTTCCCCACAGCACTGGCGACCAGCACATTCTTTTGACCTCGTATCTGGCCAGAGCTCGCCTTCCTTAGGCATGGTGGCCAAGGCACAAGCTACAAAACTTCCTCTTTCAGCATCTTCCCTGCCTCTTGGCACTGAGCTGCCTGGCCTTGGGTGCTCTACTTCTTTCCTTGCATATCTCATTTTCAGCTAGCTGTCATATAGCTGTCAACACATTTCCTGGGGGTATTACCTGGTAGATTATACTAATCTCTCTGAAAGGCATTATGTTTTAATAGTGCTTACTTCAGGCAGAAACAGCTTTCAATAGTCAAAAGAATACAACTTAAAAAAATGATTTTTAAGCAGGTGGTTTAAAGGGTACCTAGCAATCCCACTTGGTCGGACTATACTAGTTTGGAGGCCTAATCTTAGCTTTCCACATCATTGTTCTCAAGTCCATCAGTCCTGGGAGTGCTGCCTGCTTCCCATCTCTCTTACCCCTTTCCTCGTGATCTGCTTTCCTAACCAGAGCTTGCAGCCATTTTCCCTTCAGCTTGTGGCCCATCCTCCTAGCCCTGCTGTGCCTTCCTCTCCATCTTTCCTCCCTTCCCTCAATCAAATCTCAAACATCAGCCATCCTCTAAGTTGGGGGAGACGTTCTCCAGTTCTCTCAGGCAGTCTCCTGTCTTTCCCATTGCCTGTGAGACTTCAGCTGGAGCACGTGTACACTGTCTCACCTTCCTGGAGGCAGCTGTCAGCTCTGATGTAACTGGGATCTCAGTCCAAACTTTGGCACTTCTGTACCTGATAAGAAGCTGTGTTGGGCTTTTGGTTTGCTTGTTTATCAGACTCTTTGGGCTGGGGAGATGGCCCCATTGACAAGCTGCTCTCTGTATAAACATGAGAACTTGAGTTTGGCTACCCTGCACCTACATATAAATCCAGGCACAGACACATGGGCTAGTAAATCCAGGGCTGGGGAGGTAAAGACAGAAGGATCCTTGGGGCTTGCTGGCCCATCAATCTAGCCAAATCAGTGAGCTCCATGTTCAGCAGGAGACTTTCTTAAGAAACAGAAGTAGAGACTGATGGAGGAAGAGACCAGATATCACCCTCTGGGCTCTACACATGTACACATGCACACACACATGCAGGTCCCCGTGCACCACACAAAGAATGACACTTAGCTAAGTCTACTGTCTCAGGTCTATAATCCCAGCTATGTGGGAGTCTAAGGCAGGAAGATCACAAGTATAAAGGCCTGCCTAGACAACAGTGAGGTCACGGCTAGCCTAGGCAGTGTAGCCAGACCTTAAGTCAAAATAAAAATTATAATAAGGTCTGGGAGTTACTGCTCAGTGGGAGGATCCTTGCCTGGAGTGTATGACATTTCAATATGACAAAAGAAAGAAAAAAAGAAAAAGGACAAGCAGTGGTACGTGAGGTTCTTGCCACTCAAGAAGTCTGTACGCTTGGCCACGTCACTTATACTTCTCTGGCCTCGATTTCCTGCCTTTCCCTTAAAGGAGCTAAACTGGCATTGCTCTAAGTCCATTCCTAAGAATGCTACAGATTGGGTGTCAAGACCTAATCTCTCCAAAGCAGAGAATTAGTATTTTCTTCATGGTGTGATAAGAAGAGTGGGTTGTTTTGAAAGCTCTGTTGATACATGTTTGTGCAAATAAATTAACATTCCCATCTCTCCTGACTCATGTGGGCTGGGACAGAAGTTCACATACCGGAGGGAATGGAGAAGGGGACAGACGAGACAGACACTTTCCAGGGCTCCAAGCTGGGAGCGCCAAGCCCCACTTTTATTCCCTGAGTACTTGCCATATCTGGCCACTCCCTCAGTAGACTGGGAAAAGAATAGCTGACTTCTCTGGACAGCATGGGGTTCAGGGATGATTCCTGAGCCCTGGGGATATTATCACACCTGTCCTGCTCCTTGTCTTCATTATTGCAAATGAAACTATGAGGGACCGTCAAGGAAGTGTGAAGTGGAGAGGGACAGAGACAAATGCAAACCTCTTCACTGGAGTTCCTTCCGGGTCCCCAGTTCTAATGATAGCAGACCCATGTGCTGACTGAGTTCCTGATAGCAGACCCGTGTGCTGACTGAGTTCATGATAGCAGACCTGTGTGCTGAGTAGTGTTGTCAACTTGACACATGCTAGAGTCACCTCGGAAGGGAGAACCTCAGCTGAAGGATCCCCAGATCGGACTGTCCTCTGGCCACACGTGAAAGGCAGTTTCCTAACTGTTAATTGATGTAGGAGGTTCTAGGCCTCTGTGGGCAAGTGAGCCTGGGCTGTATGAGAACCGTAGCTAGGCAAGCCAGCGGAAGCAAGCCAGGAAGCAGAGTTCCTCTATCGACTGTTTCAGCTTCTGCCTCCAGGTTCCCCCCTGGAGTTCCTGCCCTGCCTTCTTTCCGTGATGAACTATAAGCAGTAAGACCGGATAAATCGCTTTCTCCCAAAGGTGTTGCTTTTCTTCAGAGTGGTTTATCACAGCTGGAAGAGCCCATCTCTTTCTCCCTCACCTTTCCCCTTTCTTACAAGTTCCTGTGCTAGAGTCTGGGTACGGGCTCGGGTCCCCGACCGCCCTGATCCCCCATCTCACCTGTTGCTATGAGTTTTGCATGATCCGGCCTATCCCTCTGTGGTTGAGTTATGTTTCAAGGCTGGTGGTGTCCAGCCAGAGCACTTCCAGGTCTGGTGAGAGGGACAGACATGAAGTGGTTTTGAACCAAAGGAAACTGAGTCCGGCTCTGCCTCCAACAACCGCCTTTACTTGGGATAAGTTAGCGTGGCTCCCAGTCACAGTTTACTCTGTAAAATGGGGGGGGGGGAATACAGATGAACCCCGAAGTCCTTTCTATTCTCTCGTTCTAGGATTTCATGACCGACATCACTCCATTTTTACCTCTGAGGAGCAATTGAGGAGAGACATGTGCTCGTAAACTAGGTGACTCATACCACGTCCCCCTGGCAGGGAAGCCACACACACACACACACACACACACACACACACACACACACACACATTTTGGTGATATTTATTCAGCACATAGTGCGTTCAAAGAAATGGTTTTGAATGAAGCGGTCCAGGCACCTACTTTTGGTGGGAAGCTGGCAGCAGGGCTTGCTCATTTCACTCTGGCAGCCACTCCACATCCGCTCTTCTTGGCTCTCTGCATTCATAAAGCCATGTGAGAGTCTGTTGAAAAAGACAAAACCTGCTCAGATCCGTGCAGAACTCATTTGTAAAAAGGAGCGCGCTCGCTGAATCAATCGTAGGCCACATTGTTCATTTGAAGAGTAGTGAGTTCACTTGTTTTCCCTTTTAACTTCTACAATGTATTTGCATCCTTTCCTTGATCTGGCCTTCCTGACAGCCTTGCAACATAGTACACTTTTTTTTTTTTTAAATCTATTTGGAAATTGAAGAAACTAAGGCAGAGTATGTGGGTGTGCCTTGATTTTAAAGTGACAGGGAGCTGATGTCACAGGCAGGCCTGGAGCACAGTGTTCAGCTTTCAGCGGACTGAATTCCTTCCCTTTACATTTTCCCTTCAAATTACTCAAGAGGTGGCCCCAGTGTTTCCTCTGCATTCTAAGTTCCTTAGATGGTAGATCCTTGTTACACAGAAAAAGAGTGATCTATGATCGGGCTGGAGAGATGGCCTAGCGTTTAAGAGTGCCGACTGCTCTTGCAGAGGACACGGGTTCGATCCCCAGCACCCACATGGTGGCTGAGAACCATCTGTAACTCCAATTCCAGGAGAACTCCAGTTCCAGGGGAATCTGACACCCTCTTCTGACCTCCGCGACATTGCACGATATGGGTGCACAAACCTACATGCAGACAGTACATTCATACACAAAGATAAATAAATTAATTAATTAAAAAAAGAGTGATCTATGATGAAATGTTTGGACGATGCTGGGTCAACTCCCACACTCCTCCACTTTAAGATAGCACATCTTGGAGTCTTGTTGCTGAAGTGTTATAACAAGGCAATGTCTATAGCATCTTTGACCCAAGGCCCTTATTTCCAAATCATCTTGGGAACCATTGTAATATGTCGGGCTCATAGGTACAGATAACACTCACAGTTTGACTATTTGGATGATTTCTGGCCTCAGTTAAGCAGAGCCTGCTACTATTGCAGTTGCAGCAGTCAGTAACTTGGTACCTGGGTTCGCAGACGGGACTGTGGGCATGTACATGTTCTGGGGGGCAGGCATGTACATGTTCTGGGGTGGCTTGTTTGGTTGCAATGTTCTATGTGATCTCTAAGCATCTTGGCTTAACGACTACAATGTCATCTTTTCAGAGTTTCTAGTACAAGGAATGGGCTGTGTGATATCCAACAATCTGGATAATTAAGGTGTACCAGTTTCAACAGAACTTATAATCTCTTACTCTTAAGCTTTATTCAAGCTGTTTTCTACTAAATAGCTCCACAGCACCTCAACACATAGTGACAACCATCTGCAATGATAAGCCTTTAATTGCCCACATACAATCAAATTCCAAGGACTCTAATCATCATCTCCACACAGACATATCTAACTCTTTAATGAAATGCTGAGTGAGCGCTTACGTTGGAAAAAGTCTATGCTTCTCTCGCCCCTCTGCCCTACACCTCCCTAGAACTTGGACTTTGCTCAATTGTAGACATCAAATTTCCCATTCTCATTGGTAGCAACGCAGGTGTCCTACAAAGATCTTGAATCCGTGAAGGCTTTGGGTCCTCCTCATTTAAGGGCATAAATGAAACACCCAAAAAAGACTGAATAGCAAAGGCTGGCAATGGGAGAGGGGATTAATTAGCATCCAGTGAGACACTTGATCAGTCAGAGGCAGGAAACAAAGAAAGCCAACAAGTAGCACTGTTTCCCCTGGACAGAAAGACATGCCTTTTTTAAACTCCAGAGAGATTGATCTGCAGCGAGGAGGGTCCTGGGGCACTGACAGAGCCCTGCAGGTCGCTGGTGGAATCGGCTTGGTGACCTTCCCCCTTTGCCTTTCTGCTTCCGCTTCTCTAGACTCCTTTGTGCTGCAATGGAACACCAGCATTTAAACGCTGCCTCAGGCTCTGTTCTAGGGAGCCTGGCTGACAATTTCATACATATCCAAGGGTTTCACCCACTACCAATGAAATCCTAGCTCATGAACAATGAACCTTACTCTGCGGATTCATATAATACTGTCCATTACCTGATTGCATATTTGTATTTGGTTTTTATTATTGTGGACTTTTTTTTAGGGGTGGGGCACAGACTAGACTGTGTGGTCTGGGCTAGCCTCGAACTTGAGATGCTCCTGCTTTAGTTACCCTAGTCCTAGGAGTAGAGATGTGTGCTGCCACGCCCAAGCCCTGTTGATGAGAGTGGAATGGTGATTGGCTGCTGTCTATAACCTTTTGTTTGTTCCTATTGGTCTTTAGGAAGAAGATGTATTCCTAAGTTTTTTTGTACAGTTGACAGGTATGGGAATTCATTAAGAAAATAATTATGCTCTAGGCAAAAATATTGCTAGATTTCATCACTCCTGAGGTATGATTAGCTCATGATCTTCTACACAAATTCTGTTCAAAGGATGTTTATTCTGGCAAAGAGAAAAAATATTCTACATACACATTTTTATAGAAGATGGATATTACACACAGGAGTAGGGGGAAAGATAGATTAGTTTGGTTGTAAGTGTTGACAATACAATTTAAAAAAAATCTACTGAAGTCTTTCCACAGCAGACTCAAAAAGCCCCCTAAATTTGTATTGTTTTGTATTCTCTCCTGTGGCTGAGGATATATATATATATATATATATATATATATATATCCCTGGACTGACCATGAGCCATTTTCAAACCTTCATCTAGAGAGTTCTTCCTATAAGCATAAATCATTCTCATGGAATGCACTTCTGTTAGCATTTCGAAGGCCCATCTTCTGAGGTGACTGTGACTCAGGCGGACCAGAATGCACATTGCTATGATAACCAATGAGCCAGTTCCTTCAACATCTTACAGCAGCAAGAGCTTGTCTGTAACTTCCTCTGCCTGCCCATCCAGAGTTGGCAAAAACCACTGTTCTAAGTCACCCTCTGGAAGCAGCCACCATGTGGACCACTGCCAGACAGGTGCACAGGTCAGCAGTAAGAATTATTTCCGTGCACATTTTAGTGAGCTAGAAAGTCAGGTGATCAGATCCCTAGTATCTTGTTCTATCAAAGATCCTAAGGAAGAAATTCTGGAAGACCTACTTTTAACTCCGATGATCATGCTTCCTCATGCTGCCATCATGGTCAAAGAACAGAGTTAAGTCCTGGTAGAGGAAAATGGGCAGAACATGTTGCTCTGGATATAACTTGCTCCCTCTGGAGTAACTGTAGATACCTGGTGTCCTCAAACATTGGAAGGTGGTGCTGTCATAAATATCACACACACATATGTACATATACATATACCTACACACACACACACACATATATATATGTACATGTACATATACCTACACATACATACATATATGTACATATACATATAGCTACACACACACACACACACACACACACATGTGCTCAAGCCACCTACTATAAATACTTTCTTAAAATGCTCCTCCCTGTGTTGAGCATCTTGGAGGGAGAGAGGACAAGCTGGCCAGGCCCATCCTGGCACAAGTTGTCTTCAGAAAACACCGACTTGTGCTCCTGGTCCTGAAGGGTCATGTCTCCCACAGATGCCCTAGAGCATGAGGTCCCGGATGAGTCGGCATTCAGAGTATCCTGAGTCAATGGTTTGCTCTGCAAACCTTTCCATACACATTCCCTAAGTTCTCTGCAGACAGCATCCTATCAACCTGAGAGTTTGCTTGTTGTCTATAATGCTTTCCTAGCAAGAAAAAAAACAAGCCATTTCCCAGGAGTTTCTTTGAACAGTTCCTATAAATCAGAGTTGAAAGACACTGTGGCTAGAAGTCTTTTAAAGAAATTTCTGGTCTTTCTTCTCCAGGCTTTTAAAAGATTACATCTTCAAAAGTCATTTTCTTTATCTATCTATGCCTAAGTAGAGAGTCCTACAGAGCAGAGAAAGGAGAATTTTAAAAGAGAGAAAGAAGAAAAGAAGGAAGGAAGGGAGGGAAGGAGAAAGGGAGGAAGAAAGGAAGGAAGAAAACAAAGAAATAAAAGGATAAATCATGGAGAGTTTTGTGTGCAGGAGCCCAGGAGCTTTGATGTTGGGTGCTTTTTTATCACCCTATAAAGGTGTCTCTGCTTCTTCAACCCCATTAAGTGGGGCAAAGGACAAAGCACATCTCCCTCTTGGTCCTCTGAGATCATTCCCCCATTATGCTCCCCCTATGCTCCAAGGCTGGCGCATTAGCACTGCCAACCCCCTCAAAGGCCTCTGCTTTCTGCTCAGAACCTTTCTGGCTGCTTGGAAAGTAAGCAGGCAGCTTAATGAGACAAGCTCTCCTTGGAGACTCCTCTCCCCTCCAGGAATTCTGTAAGTGCTTTATATAAAACAGTAATAGGATGGTTCAGCCAGACTCTCTGACTCAGATACACTAACCAGCACTCCCTTTGGGAAGGAGGAGCAGGTAGCCCAGTGATAAGGCCATTAGGACTGACAGTGCCGCGTGAGCTGGTAGTCCCAGAAGCCACTTTTCTTGCCCACAGTGAGTATGAAAGGGAGTCAGTGAAAGGCTGAGCAGACTCCTGGTGGGATACAGAGCTGTCAGGGGGCAGACCCTGGGTAATAATGGGCAGAGAGTGATTTCCTAGCATGATTACTACGAAGCAGAGAGAAGAACCACTGGGCTCTGAAGCTCAAGAGGGCTTCAGAGGTGTGATAGGTAAGATGTCACTCTTGCTAGCGTCACACAGATGGATTGCCTGCCCCTCTCATTGGCAGGAAACAAGGGACTCCTCTGGGAAGCCTTAGCAACACTTCCCAGAACTCCAGGATGCAGCAGATTAGAGGAGAATCCCTGGGGTGAAGAAGACCTCTCTTCTTTCCATTTCTGCCTCACCTACTTCCTGTGAATTCATAGGGGTTTGTGGGAAAGGAGTTGGGGGCTTTCTTCTAACTCCAGGTTCCAGGGGTACCTGAGTGTCTACCTGTGTTGTGTTCTTTATAATAGTAAATTGAACATGCTGTTGAGATTTACTAATGGTAGACCAGCAGTTGAGAACTGGGGCAGGGAGAGGTTAGCCATGGTGTTGAAACAGGATATGGATGGGATTGGGGCTTGGGGAACAAGTTATTGGATAAAGAAGGAGCTAAGAGTCCATCTTAGAGTTAGAATGGCCTTGTCCTTTCTTTTGCCTTTCCTCTTCTTTTCTCCTGAAAAAAAAAAAATCAGAAATTCTAATCAGCCAATGGGATAGTTATAAAAATATTTATAATTCTTTGATTTAAGACATGGGGACTAACCCCCTCCCCTAATATGGAGAAGACTTAGCTCTTGTTTTGAACAAATAGAAAAAGGTAAGCATTTCAGTTTGTGACTTTATTTTTTATTTTTTTGGTCTTTTTGAGACAGGGTCTCCCTGTAGCTCTGGCTGTCCTGGAACTCACTCTGTAGACCAGGCTGGCCTCGGACTCACAGAGATCGCGTGCCTCTGCCTCCCAAGTGCTAGGATTAAAGGCGTGTGCCACCACGCCCGGCATTTATTTATTTATGTATGTGTATCAATGTACTGTCTGCATGCAAGTTTGTGCACCCATGTCGTGCAATGCCGCAGAGGTCAGAAGAGGGTGTCGGATTCCTCTGGAACTGGAGTTCTCCTGGAATTGGAGTTTCAGACGGTTCTCGGCCGCCATGTGGGTGCTGGGGATCAAACCCGGGTCCTCTGTAAGAGTGGTCGGCGCTCTTAACCACTAGGCCATCTCTCCAGCCCCCAGTTTGTGACTTTAAATATTGCTCATAGTCCTTGGCTTCCTACTCCCTTCCAGCCCACATCTGGGTGTGCCAGCGGCTACGTCTTGAGGACTCTCCACAGCATATGGAGGGTTATGCCCCCCCCAAAGAATGAGGGCCTCCTGTTAATAGCTGCATGAGTGTACCATCATGGAATCTGATCGTCCACCTGCAGTCAGTCCTTCCTTTATCTGAGACTTTGTAGACATCTGAATGCAACCTCATAAGCCATCCTGAGCCGGGCTATCCAGCGAAGCCCTCAAATTCTTGACCCATAGACGTTGGGATATATAGTTGTCATCTTGAGCCATAAGTTCTGAGGTGATTTGTTACTCAACAGTAGGTAACTAAGACAATGTACTTATGACTATACTGGGAGTATAGTCACTAGGGCATGCTGATTGGTCCAAAGTAATGCAGGCCCAGAATAGGCTGCACAGTGCTCCTCCAGCTAATTCCATAATTCATTAGCATTTGTCTGTACAATTCCTCATTGTCAGGTTGTGAGATCCAGAAGCCCATTGGAATGCAGAGACACCTAAGACCGGAGGTCCAAGAACCCGCTCTACCAGGCTAGCCTTTGGCTATGCTAAAGCAGGCCACCACTGATTACTCAGGAATCTTCTGCCTCGCCCTTCGCCCTTCTGGAAGCCAGATTCCGACCCACCCCACTCTCACTGAATCCCACTCCCACCTTCTCCCTTAAATTCCCAAGCCAGACGCCATTCTGGGCTTGGCTTTCTCTCTCCCCTGAGCCTAGTCCCGGCTACCCTGAATTAAACTTTGCTCCCAAGAACTTAGACCTTGTGGCCTTTCATTCCAGGGGGAGTGCGCCATAACCTTACACTCATAATATGTGAAGAGGAGAGAATAGAGAACAAGACTCTGATCTTTACACATCTCAGGATTGTTTCTTTGTGTGTTCCTATGTTCCTTTTCTGGGCTAAACAGAGAAGGTCTCCAAAAAAAGTTGTCTGATCCCTATTCCAAAGCATTTTAAAAGACACATTTCTCTATCTTGGGTTTATTAAGGATAATTACTGGCAAAATTGAAAGATAAAGAAAGAAGAGCACACCTGTAATCCCAGCTACAAGGTAGCCAGCACAACCACCTTCAGTTGCTGCCAGCATTGCTGAGCCAGCTTTCTTTCCAAAGGGAAGAATTCCCACAGACCTTCCTGACAGCATGTATCCTGAACATAACACACACATTTAGGAAACCTGTGTATCCACCAACTAGAAACAGCGTGGTAACTGAAGGTGAGACCTTTCATTCCCTCTGTGAAGGTTTCCAGGATTTCTCACTAAGGCATTTTCTGGATCCAACATGCAGATACCAAGCAGAGACCTGACTGACAGGCAGTGGAACTCAACCATATGGACTGCATGTCCTGGCTTCCAGTGCATTGAGCATCTACCACAAGCCTCTAAATCATGTGGAAGCTAAATGGTTCTACAGCAATACATATGGAGAAACTGAGGTCAGATAAGGGGAAGGAATTTGGTTAGTGTCTCACATGAGTGATGTCCATGTAGTACAAACAACTGAGTTATAGGAAGTAGAAAAGAGCAAAGAGAAATAGTTCCAAGTTGGCAGTGGGTTAGCTTTTGGCCCTGGAATCACTACAATCTGCTACAGAGACTCAGAAGTCATACAAGACAGGACATTTCAGTTGTGGCTGACATCCAAGCCATTCGGTTCATCAAGGCTTGGTTCAGTGACTGGGAAGTCTTCTTTTACCAAAATGGGCTCTGTGCTGGAGTCCTTAACCTATATTTTTGTAGCTGGCACAGTGCTGGGCACACAATAAGCTCTCAACCTTTGCTCAAAGACAACTGGAATTGGAATGCTTTTCTTGTTGTCTGGCCCTAGCTTCTACCTTAGCTGTGTATTCTTGCCTTTTGCTTCTGGTGGGAGCTGGATGAAGACAGAAAGGGGGGGTGTCCACCTCCCCCCGGAGACCTTCGCACTTCAGTATTTCCAGTCCTGCTACTGCTGCAGCTTCGTTGTCTCTCTTTTTGATTTCACCTTAATAAGCACTAAGCTTATTAGTGTCTCCACCAGAGGAAGCCCGCAAGGAGGAAATGGAGGCACACAGGCCAGGTTTGGCTCTTCCTTTTCTCCAGGAGTCAAATTATGTTATTTCTGTAAAAGCATCTCTCCTCCCTTCCTAGCATGGGCCCCAGTCATCCCTTCTGGCTGATGGTGAACCCCCTCAGTGTGGAGGCTGCTTATCTTAGTGGGAATCTGGGGGTGGGCTTTTAAAGTTGGCCCAAGCTATCTGCAATTCTTAGTGCTATTTATTTAAGGAAAAAAAAAAAAGAAGAAGAAGAAGAAACTGTCAGTGTCTCCGTGGTGTGCTGATGGGGAAAGTACTAGCGAACATTTTCATTTTCAGCTCCAGTTTCTTAATCCCTCACAGTGGAAGAAACACAGTCAAGCAATATAAAACCTAGACCTTTCCAGGACCAGATCCTTCCTGGCATTTTTTTTGTAAATATTATACTACAGCACCAGGATAGTAAGACAAAGGCTAGAGAGATGTCTAAAGATGGCCTGAAAGGGTTTGAAAGAGTAGTGTTTGCTTCTGTGGCAAATGGCTCTCCTTAGGGCTAAAGTTGTTTTAATATGCTAATCCACGTTTGTTGTTCCCTGGCCTCTCAGCCTGAAAGCCTTAAAGCTCCTAGGCCAGGCAGCTCTGTGAAGCCCAGCTCTGGAAGTCTGCCTCATCCACAGGTCAGAAGTCTCGTGGAAGAGGAGGTCGCCATAATAAAAAACAAGGGCAGAGGAGGATGGAGCCAAGAACAAGAGGTCTTGGTGTTTCCTTGTTTGACATGAAAGAAGTTGGCAAAAGCTATTCTAGAACTGCTTGGGGGAGATCGGAGTTTAGAAACCTGTGGTCTGGAAACATTAGAGGAAGCTTGGAACTCTGATCCCCTCACAGGCACCTTCACAGGATCAGAGAGGAAAGTATGCCAACTCTTCTGTTGTAAAATAGTCACAGTGTGGTGTGTGTGTGTGTGTGTGTGTGTGTGTGTGTGTGTGTGTGGTGTGTGTGTTCATTGTGTGCTAGTTCCAAGTGGGGTCATCTTAGTGATCAAACTGCCTCTCAGTTTGGGTCAGATTCAGGGACCTCACCAGCCTAGAGGCAGATACTCAGTGCCCACAGTAGAGAGAAATAAAACACATGAAGAATAAGCCTGTGAAAAGTGGTTTATCAGCAATAAGTAGCACAGACAGCATGTGTTAGCAGTGGCTCCCTCCTCATCCATTAGAGCCGTGTTAAACTGTGTTCTCTAGAATGTTCCTTCCACAAACATTAGCCTAAATGTCATGGACATCAGGGACACATATTCTAACCTATAATCAATGAATAAAAAAGGAAGAGAAATACTATGAAGGCAGCTTTTCAGTAAACCGAGGAGGGAAGTCTGTGAACCAGGGCTGGCCCTACTCTGTATTGAAAGGAACTTTGGTTAGGGAATCCAGGATAGCCAGGCATGTGGATATTAACACAAAAGACTTTATCTTATGATATTTTTTAAAAAAAAATTTTTTTTATTAATTTTATTTATTTCTGTATGTGTATGAATGTACTGTCTGCATGCAAGTTTGTGTACCCGTGTCGTGCAATGCCGCGGAGGTCAGAAGACGGTCTCGGATTCCCCTGGAACTGGAGTTCTCCTGGAATTGGAGTTTCAGACGGTTCTCGGCCACCATGTGGGTGCTGGGGATCGAACCCGGGTCCTCTGCAAGAGCGGTCGGCGCTCTTAACCGCTAGGCCATCTCTCCAGCCCCTATCTTATGATATTATGTATGATCAGACAGTCATGATTAAGAAGAGTTTAGCTTCCATATGAAATAAATGTCTGTTGACTGTACACTACCCCACTTCTGGTATGCTTGCAAAAAATGTCCTGAAATAAGGCAACCTATTCTGGCATCTCATATTTGTCTCCATGTCTCCTCGTGTTTTCACTAGAGCTTAGCAAACCATGAGATCTGGGATCTGCCAGGTGACAAGACCGCTTTTGGTGGGCTGACCTCATATTGTAGGTCCCAGGGGCTCAGAGGTTAGAAGGAACTGAGAAAGTAAGCCATGCTACGAGAATGCTAACAGGATGCGAGAACACACAAGGACCATGCAGGATTCTCAGACATGTCCAGAGGGACACTGAAGAAGTGATCGCAGAATAAAAGATGTTCTGGGGCTGTCTTATTTTAGTGGGGAAGCCGGCACTAATGGATAGGTCCAGGACCCCTGGGGGATTCTACTGAGAAGCTCTTGTTGATGGTAAATACAGCAACCATCTTGCTCTGTGAACACATGGTTGCCTGCCTGCAAGCCACCTAGTTTCAGAAATGCTGACCAGTCCAAGTCTGTATTCTTCCACAATTCCTGGGAAGACCTCTCAGCTCAGTATCTGCTCCTCTAATCTCAAATCTTCTCGGCTGAGCCACGGTTAGCAAGGTTGGTGCCACAGGTCCTACAGAGCCTGGTGGCTATCTTGTCAATCTGCAGCTTAGCATCAGCAACTATCCGGGGAAAGCTAGCGATGATTTATTGAATGGATTACTTCCGCCAGTGAGTAAACATGCCAAACCAGGAGTAAAACTCCTATTCCTGAGGCACCATTAAGCTGAAGTAGAAGGATTGGTGGTGCGGCGTAATGGAGCCGTGTGCTAAGTGTGTGATCCCGGAACTCTGAGTTGCTTTCTGCTGTCTGCTCTTTTGCTTAGAGTATAACACTGCCATTTCATTTGATGCTGTACACCGTCCATCATTAAACCATGTAAAGTGCTGCTTCCTCCTTAACCTGAGTCTTCGTGAAATTGCTTCATTTTGTCTTTGTTCTTGAAGTGGCTTAACTGAGGGAGGGCTTTAATTTGTCCATTTATTATACTGAGCTGGGTTTACATATAGATTATCAGCTTTGATAAATGTAGGTGCTCTGTTTAGCACACCCCACAATATGTACAGTATTCTGTCACCCCAGAAAGTGGCCCTGAATCCCTTTCCAGTTACTCCTAAACACCTTGGCTCTCTGCAAGGAAAGCTTACTGTTTTGATTTCAAAAGGTTAGTTTTGTCTGTTCTTGTATTTCATATAAACACAAGCATACTGTATACAGACTTTGACATTTGATTCCTGTGCCTGACAAAGGTTAATATTCATGTTGACACATGCATTAATGATTTGTTCATCTTTATTATTTAATTGCACTCCGTAATATAAATGTACTACAGTTTGTATATTCACTTGGCTACTGAAGGACTCTTGGGAAGTTTCCAGTTTAAAGCTATGGTAAATAAGCTGCTGTGAAGCTTCTTGTGCAAGTCTTTTCATGAGTTTGTTTTCTTTCTCTTAGGTAGGAGTTGAATTCCAGGATCAAAGAGCAGGTGTATGTTTAACATGAAAGAAACTGCCAAATCATTTTTCAAAGAAGTTATGACATTTAAGACAGAATCATGCTAAATTGCCCAGACTACCCTTGAATTTGTGACCTTTCCACCTCAAACCTCCTGAGTAGCAGGGAGTGTAACATTATGCTAGGCAAATATACAAATTAGAATACCAGTGTCCATGGCTGACTTCAGGGCCTGTCCTGATTTCCATCTGTGACCGATATATCCAGAACTGCAGATAAAAGTGTTCAAGTGTGTGAATGGTAAACACCTAAAATGACGAAGCCATTGTCCTGGTGTCTGCACCTGATCTTAATCACTACGGGGATCAAAGGCAACTTTCTCTTGAAAATGCTAATGGTAGATGGTATGGGAGGTAGGAGTGTAGCATGCAGTGGGAAGACAGGCGTTTAGACCACAGACAAACAGAGTAAAACAGAATAAGGAAAGTAGCAGGGCCCATCATGTCTCCTGACAGGTGCGTTTGGAGACGATGAAAGCACAAACACCCAGGGAGAACATAAGAGGACACTATGTTCCTTGTACAGCCACTGTGGCCAAGCTTGCTGTTGTACGCAAGAAACACAGATGCATGTGCAGGCACACACAGAGATGACTGTGGAATAAAGACTTTAATAGGCAGAGTATCATGGATTGCTTTCTTCTCAAGAAACTAAGAACATTTATAGAAACCTCCTCCCATATATAACAGTAGAAGGAAAAGGGTATTTCATAGGAATCATTCTACAAAAGGGCTCAAATTAGAGCAGAAAAAAACTAGATATTTGTACCTATGCATGTAGAAGCAGTAACAGAAACAGCTGGGAAATAGATGTAGAAAACCTGTATCCTGGAGACCGGGCTCAGGGACCTGAGTTCCATCCCTAGAACCCACACAAAAAGCCAGATGCGGTGGTGTGCATTGTAATCCCAACATTCCTGTGGCAAGAAGGGAAACGAGAGAATCATCTGGAAGCCCACAGGCCCGCTAACCTGGAGAATGCTGTCCGCAGCAGAAAGGACCTAAAACCCTGCTTCACATGGTGGGAGGTAAATGTTGTCCTCTGACCTCTGCATACATGCTGTGGCACGTTGTCCTCTGACCTCTGTGTACATGCTGTGGCAAGTTCACAATCCCCCTGAGTAAATAAAAATGAGAACACCTATATTTTTTCAAAACAGGTTTAGCCAGTTATACACTGATAGTTAAAATTATTTAGTCTCTACATATTAAAGTTATTTTGTATATTTGCAAATATATTTAACACATTTCAAATAATAAAACAAATCTACTCATCCTCACATTTTAAAATTTTGTTTTTACTTTATTTATATGAATGTTTTGCCTGCAGGTATGTAAGTGCACCTGTGTTGTGCACTGCATGGGGAAGCCAGAACATGGTGTTGTATCCCCTGGAAATGGAGTTGTAGTCGGTGCTGGACACTGAACCTGGGTCCTCTATAAGGGAAAGCAACCATGACTGCCACTTGTTTGAAAACAACTTGATGTCCAGCTATTGAAAAACGGATAATTATGAAATGCTGTGTAGGTATTAAAGTGATATTTAATGAATTTTCAGTTATAGGGTAAAACATTAGATGTTGAAGATAAGTAAAAAAGAAAATATTTAACATAATTCAACTACTGAAACTGTTACTAAGAAAGAAACTGACAGTACCGAAAACTAACCATTCAGCTTTGAGGTTGTAGGTTTTGTGTGTTCATGTACACAATATATGGGGACATTCTCAGCAGATTGTGGGTGTTTCCTACTCTGTAAGTTGAAAATGGTGATATGGTGTCCATGGCCCCAGGAAGTTAATCTGCCTCATGAAGATGTATATAACTCCGGTAAATGAAAATTATAAAGCTTTCTTTCTTCTGTAGTATTTTACAAAAACATTGTTCCTGTTTTCCTTTGTAATAACCTCAAGAGCTCCTCTTGCTGTCTTGCAGGTAAATGAATAGGGAGAAACCCAGTCAGACCGGAGGCCACAGAGCGACAGAGAAGCACTGTCCATGGCTCCCTCAGAAGCCCTCCGCACTTCTTTCCAATGGGTCAACACTTTACTCTAGAACATAGTGAGAGTGTGCTCTCCACCACCTAAGGAGCTGTGGTCATATGACTTGTGTACTGAAATGTGAGCATCCATGATGCCTTTGTCTTCCTGGCAGAAGATGACAGGCCTGAGTGCAGTTAGGGACAGTCTCTGCAGCTACGCTCATTACGAGAGTTGAGAAATGAGACTTCTGTAAGCCTGGGTTCCCAGAAGTGGCCGAGAATGTACAGCATAAACAAGAAAAGAATCAAGGTACAGAGGGTTGGAAGGTATTTGTTTGTAAAGCCCAATCTTAATCAATTTAGACCAAAACAGAGATTACTCTCTTCGCAGCACAAACTGGCTCTTTCTGTTCATTCTCAAAAGCAATCGAAAGATCATTGTAGAAACAGCATACGGTGTAGGTATACTAAATGATAAATATTTTAATTACTAAGAATCATTTCAAAAGTGGAAAGAAGTAGAAATAACAAATACAGTTTGAGAAAAAATTCTTAGTACTGATCTTTTGCTCTTCCTCTTCCCTTCTGTAAAAGAAATATTGATTGGTTTTCTTCCTTCCTGTATCAAAAAGCCACTGAGGCAGCTGATCTGAGCAACAGGTCTGGGTAGGGGTTAGGCGAGGTTATTGGCCACCAGGGGCTCAGGAAATCAGTTCTGTGCAAGTCATAGAGGGTCAGCTTCCCTGGGAGCAGCTTCTCTCCTTTGAGAGAATTCTGAGCACAAAAACTAGAGGAGATAAAACAGACCCTGCACGATTGGACTGCAGCCACAGTAGAAATGAGAACTCACACTTTCAACTACAGTTGAAAAAGTATCTTAAAATGTACACCAGGGACTGGAGAGATAGCTTAGTACTTAAGGGCACTGACTGCTCTTGCAGAGGCCCCAGGTTCGATTTCCAGCACCCACATGATAGCTAACAACCATCCATAACTCCAGTTCCAGGGGATCCAACACCCTCTCCTGATGTCCACAGGCATTCCACCACGTGGCTGCACCTACATAGAAGTAAGCAATGCACTCAGACACATAAAAAAAAAAATAATAAACTATTTAAAATGTAGATTGGGGCTGGAGAGATAGCCTAGTGGTTAAGAGCACCGACTGCTCTTGCAGAGGACCAGGGTTCGATCCCCAGCCCCCACATAGTGGCTAAGAACCATCTGTAACTCCAATTCCAGGAGAACTCCAGTTCCAGGGGAATCCAAGACCCTCTTCTGACCTCCACGGCATTGCACGACACGGGTGCACAAACCTACATGCAGACAGTACATTCATACACACACAAAAATAAAAAAAATTAAAAAAAAATAATAATAAAAAATAAAATGTAGATTAAATACAAGATCATACACAGACACTGCACCACCACCACCACCAATAACTGACACACAGGGGCAGGGAGGAGGGTGCAGTGGGGAGTGAGCCTGCGCTGGAGACTGTCTGCAAAGAAGAGCTGTATGGACCCTAGCAGCCAACACTTTTTGGGGTGGAAATTGTAGTCAAGGAGGCCAGGCCAGAGAACTGAAGTAAAAAATTATGTAAAACCTAAAGACAAGAAGTAAATACATCAAGTTGGCGAGAAAGCGGGGGTCAGAGGGGACTCATAAACACAGGCGGATTATTTATTGCTCTTAGAAAGTGGGAGTACAGTAAATTGAAATAAATTCTGTAGCTGAGGATTCATGGGAAAGATGGCAGGTGGGAGGCAGAAATAGGAATTCCAGGAAAAAGGCCAAAAGGAAAAACAAGGAAGTACAGCCAGCTGAGGCCGAAAGATGACTTGGCCTGGACTCTGGTGACTCTGGCCTGGATTCCGGTAAAGCCTAACACACTGGAAAGGCTGGATCCTGGGCTCAAGACTTCAGGGCTGACTGCACGTGACCAACTTGGGAAGCAAACCCAGCTTCTAAGGTAAATCATCCTACAGGTGAAAAAGATTGCTACAAGGTGATACCGTACAACAGCAAAATTATAGAGAACATTTGTATATGCCAATCCCAAAGTTACTGTTATACAGATTTTAATTAAAACAAATGTGGACAACAGCAATTTATATCTCCAATTAACTCAGATACATTACCGTTTTTATCAGAGCCTTTAAACCAATGTTGTTTAATATACACATATTTACTTTTACTAAGTCCTAAAACACCATGTAACCTGTAGACAGAGTCTGGGCAAAAACTGGATACTTGAACCACATCAAGAAATATGCATAATCGAATATACACCGTTGTCCCTCTCCCGCCCTCCCCACTTCCGCGTCAATCCATTTCAGTCAGTTTTCTGTGCAATTTTCTGTGTTGTTCTTTTAATATGCATCTCCTCTCCACAAGAAAATTTATAACTGGGTTATTGTTAGTAGCATCGCATATGAGAGATACCATTGTCATTTGTTTTTCTGGGACTGTGTTACTTCACTTAACATAATGCTTCTAGCTCCATCCATTTACCTGCAAGTTCATGATTTTGTCTTTCTTTACCGCTGCATAGATCCTTGTGTAAATGTACCACATTTTCTCTATCCACTCATCAGTTGAGGGGCAGTTTTGGGTTGGTTCCAGCTTTTGTATTGTGAAAAGAGCTGCAATAATATAGCTGTGCATGTCATCCTGCAGTAAGATGAGTTTTGTGGGATATACCAGGAGTGGTATGACTGGGTCAAATGGCGACTCATTTTGAGTTTCTAAGGTTTCTCCACACTGCTTCCATAGTGGCTGTCAAAGTTTACATTCTCGCCAGCATGGATGAGTGTTCCCTTTCCCCACAACCTCTCCAGCACTTGGCATCATTTGTTTTCCTGATCCTAGCCAGTCTTATTGGAGTAGATGGTATCTTAAAGTGGTTTTAATTTGCATTTCTTAATTATTAGCAATGTTAACACTTCTTAGGTGTTCTCAGCCATCTCTAATTCCTCCTCTGTGAGTCTCTATTCAGATCTTTGCTCCATCTTTTGAGTGATTCATTTGTTTTTTTTCTTCTTTGTTTTTTGAGTAGCTTGTATACTCTGGAAATTAATGCTTTGTCAGATGTATCTGCTGTGAAAGGTTTCCTCCCATTCTGTGGGTTTTTCTTCACTTCCTTTTATTGTTTTCTTGGTTTACGAAGCTTTTGAGTTTAATGAGGTCCCATTTGTCAATTGTCTATCTTATTTTGTGCAGCTGCTGTATGATTTAGGGAATCTTTTCCTACACCTATGTCTTGTAGTCTGCGCCAAGTTTCTCTTCTATCACCTCCAGAGTTTTGGATTTCCACACTGAGGTCTTTATCCATCTGGAATTGACTTTTGTTACAGGGCGAGAGGTAGGGGTTTAATTTCATTCTTCTACAGGTGTTGATTCCACCCTATAGGTATGTGTAATACGGCTGCTTTTTTGAGACTCGTGGGTCAAAAAAACAAAAACCTAAAGTAAAAAAGGGGAACACAGATAGATGTGAAAACTTTTTGTCAATAAACCTGGCAATTCAAATCTTGGAACTAGCTACAGGAAGCTGTATGTTCCAACGGGCCAGAAGTCACCAACTTATGGCTGAGAAAGAAAATACAGTTTGCAGTGAGTAGGATGTACCAGAAAGTGCCAGCAGAAGGATTGACTCCTCTGGGCATTGAAGGGAAGAAAGCCTCACATTGCTGCAGACATCAGCCCTCTGTGGATCCTACTAGTAAAAACTATTTTTAATGGAGTCCTAACGAAAGCTTACCTTCTAGGTGCCACAAATTTTTAATAGAGAGATTTTCTTACCTCCCCCCAATAGAACAGGAGAAATATGATGATGATGTCATTCTCCAGCTATAGATTGGAGCCAAATGCTTTAAGAGGTAATCTCTTTTTAAAAACGGTAAAACTGCCTCTTTAATTGACTAATAGACATAGAAACTGTGAAAGGATTATTCTCTATTCAGAACCCAATATAATGCTAAAGTCTCCTTAAGCTATGCACCTAAGCAAAATATATTAATACATGAGCTCTGACTATCAACAATGGATTATTCAACAAGGAGATATTGGCCAGGGATCCAAGCCCCACAAAAGGTAAAGGCTCCTTGCCTCAAAACTGGGATACCTGCAAGAAAGAGGCAATAATGCCCTGCTGTTAAAGACCTAATGTAAACATGGGAAAGATGTTGGAGCCACACTTGCAAGTATACAGATGGGCTCTGGAATGCCAGAGAGTGTTGCCAAGGCCACTAACCAATAAAGCAAATATAGGTCTCCTTGAGTCAAGCAAGACTCCTCCGTCAGTACCAGCTACACCTCACCTGCCTGGAATACTGTGCAGCAGTGGCAGCCATATGCCTGTATATCCCAAAAATAATTGGCTATTAGCTCTCTTCCTTGGAGGAATAACCCACGCTGATGCACAAGCTTACATCCTCTAATGGTTAGGAGATGTTATAAACCACAGTAAAGACCCTGTCATATTTACAGAAAAAAATATAATTCACGGGTGAACATACCATCCAAACATCTGTGTCTATACCAAAGTAACCTATCATAACAATTAGTACTGTTTAAATACCTATATATCTAATTGTTTGAGCTTCATTAGTAGGACTGAAAGGTCATGCCTGGACAAACTGTCAGTCCATGAAAGGAAACAGCCAGAATTGACCAGAGACCAAGACAACAGCTCCAGAGAAAGTAGACTGTTTTGCTTCTCATCCACCTGTGCCCCTTTTCTAAGCCTAGGGAACAATCTGCAGAAGAGGGGGTGTGGTAGAATGTAAGGGCTGCGATTGGGGTGAACAGTGAAACCACAACAATATAGACATAGACGGGACACTCATTTGATCAACTTGATTGAACATACAAGCCCCCCCTGCTGGATGGTGGGACCCATGAGCTGTGTGGGTTTGGGCACAACTGCTTGCAAATTGGTTTTACATGAAGGATGCTTGTACTCATAAATTATCACTTATTGTTAAAAAAATAAAAAAAAAATCAGAGAAAGATGCAGGAAAGTTACGGTAGAATGCATGATCTAGGATGGGCTGGGGTGGGGTGGGAGGAAGGGAAAGGGAAATATGCCTGAACTGAATTGGAAAATGATGTATGAAATACACAAAGCATCAATAAAAAATGAAAATTAAAAAAAAAAAAGACTTCAGGGCCCCGTGCAGGCAGCATCCTCAGGGATAAGGGGGGAGGCAGATGAATGTCCTACTCTGCGCAGAGGAAGAGCTGGGAGCCAAGGGAGCAAAGGAAAGACAGAGAAGCTGAACTCCAAGTCCTTAGCGGGGAGGCAAACTCCGAGGCCATTTTCTTTGAATCTGCAGTGCATGATACAGTTGTTAGTTACATAGAAGTTGCTCAATAAATGTGGTTTTAACTGTTGAAGGGCAAAAGGTTTCCTGGAAGGATAGAGGCAAATATTGAAAGAGAGGCAGGCATTCTAATAAACACTATGGAAAAGTTACACAGAGGCTATGTTTTACATTTCATTTGGAAGTATTTTTGAGCAAGCTGTGATAGAGCTCACCATGCCCAATGGCCGACCCTCTGTTGTCTGTGAGGAGCTCCTAGCCAGGCCTTGAGGACAGACCCAGCATCATCTCTACCCTGTCGTTCTTCAGTCCTTTGTCCCTTGGCCTACTCCATAGGATGTCTTGGGGGGGATCCAGGTTGTATTACCCCAGTATTTCCATGCCGTAACTCACCTTTTAGCCCTCCTGTGACCTCATAGACCCTCAAGACTCTAGCAGGAAGCTTAGCCCAGAACCTGTTAAGCCAGCTCCATTTCCCCTGAAGAGACTCTCAGCCATCGAGGATGGAAGATGGCTGTTGCCCTCACAAGAACTCCAGTCTCTTGAGGGTGTTTCTAGCACCATTAGCAATGCCAACCACTCACCGTTCTACATGGCCCTGGCTGTCTCATTGCCCACTCCCTCATACTTCTGGGGCCTCTCCAAAATACACAGCATGCAAACACTTCTCAGAGTCTGCTTTGGTGAAAAATAAAACTAACATGCCAGGAACAGAATGCGACCTCAACAAGGGAGTTCGCAGCCCCACCTCAAATCCTTTTAAATTGAAACTTAGGGAATGAACCCTCTGGATGGAGAAAATAAGAATCATTTCCAGAATGGTCAGGGCTCCATTTCTGGAATGGTCAGGGCTCCATTTTTGACAGTGAATTCTGCCACTTGGAGTAGGGGACTGAATGTGAACCGTGTGTTCCTTCTAGGACAAGTTAACAGCCTGGGAGGGTAACTTTTATATGCCTAGCCTTCAGCAGAATCCTCATGCCTGAGTCTAACAAGATAGGATTCTAGGAGCTCCTCTCTGAATTTTAATGAGGTTTCTTTTTTACACAAGAGATTTTTTCAGTCTTTTTAAAATAATAAGTAATAAGTAATGATTACAAGCATCCTTCATGTAAAACCAATTTGCAAGCAGAGATTTTTCAGTATCTTTATTGAACTTTTGTGTGTTTCACACAAGATACATCTTAATCATATGTAGACACCCCTCCCCTATCTGCATCCCTCTCTGTTCTATCCCCACAAGATTTCATGAATTCTGTCATATATGTTAAGGCTCATCAAGTCAAATTTGGGTTCCCAAATATCTCTTGGTTCAAGTTCATCCAATGGAGCCTGGACAGTCCATCTAGCATCACTCGACCAATTCAGCTGCCAGTAGTTCTCAGCTAAGGTTGGGGTTTCTTGCCCATTTACCCAGGTCTATGCTGGGTTTTTGTCTGGCTCGAGTTTGCATGGGTCTTGTGCATGTTGTCCTCATTGTCAGATCATATGAGCAAGTTCCAGAAGCGTCCACCACCTCTGGCTCTTAGAGTCTTTCCATACTCTCTTCTGCATGCTTCCTGGGCCCTGGGTAGGTGAAGTTTAATATAGGAATCTTGTCCAGAGAAACACACTTGATCTCACAGAGTTCCACCTGCCTCTGGCTCCCAAGTGCTGGGATTGAAAGTGTGTGCCACCATGCCAGGCTTAAAATTTCTAATATAAATAAAATACATTCCACCACCTCGTCTGTACAAATGCATCTTCATAAATACTTTGATGGTCCACATTTGAATTGAGAATTGACAGGAATTCCAAAATGCTTGCCCGGAGTCCTGTATGGGGACACCAAGCTTTCTGGTCTGGGCTTCTCTTGTAGCAGATGCTTCCAACCCTGCCCTCACTCATCCTTCATTGAGCAGGGGTTTTAACATACTTGTGAAGAGCTGAACTATACATACAAGTGCCAGTCTTTGCTGCCTTTTGCTCAAAGCACAGGGACCAGGAAGCACAGTCTGCCATCAGAAGCTAAGCACATGGAGGAGGCCTGTTCCACCCTAGGACAGTCTCACTGACATTTGGGGAGCTAACTGAGGCCAAGAACCAGGAGCATGATCTATATTCAGCGGTAGCAAAGAGGTCTGACAAGTTACCATGGCAGCTCTGGACCCACCAGCCCCTTGCCCTAAGAAGGGAAGCACTTAGAGCAGGGCCAGATTAGTATCATTTTAAAGGAAAGGCCCAAGGCTAAGGCCTCTGCTGACTGTGTTCAATAATGGAGCACAGAGAACAGCACAGACCCCTGAAAGTACTACGTTGATGGTGTGCTCTAAGAGTTCAGAGGGAAACAGGAGTTCCCACTTCAGGAAATCAGAGTCAGAGGCCTGATGGGAAACACAGCCTAGGAAGCTGCCTCACCCATCCCATGAGCCAGGCTGCTTATCTGGGCCACACCCAGGAAACAGCCTAGAGTAGCAGTGTCCAGCTGGGCAGTTTCTTGTACCATGCCCGTTGTTCGTAGGGTGCCAGCCATCATCAAGAGAGAGAAAGATGGGGCAGGAGAGAGCACTGAACTGAGCAGCAACCCCCAGCCTTGTGCCTGAGGAGGACTTGGGGGGGGGTTGTTGTTTGAGCGTGTTCCGCTGGGGAGTGTTTGTGGGGTGCTGCACGTTCCCCTGTGCCCATGTGCGTGGAGACCAGAGGCACTGGTCTCCTGGAACTCTCCCCCTTACTTTTGGAGATAGGATCTCTCGCTGAACCTGAAGCTTACCAACTCCACAAGACTGGCTGGCCAGCAAAGCCCAGAGATCATCCGCTCACCCCACTTTTATGTGGGTGCTGGGATGGAACTCAGGACCTCACGCTTTACCAACGGAGCCATCTCCCCAGCCCACAAGTGTTTCATTTTTTAATATAAAGGAAGCTACAAAAGTTTTGAGGGAAGAAGAGAGTCTACAGAGTGGGTTTGCAGAAGAGTGACGGACAATGGAAAAGTTGCTTCATGTTTTATCCTTACCAGGTTTTATATGTACAGATATGTATGTATATGATATATCTACATATAAATCCAATTATCCCTGATTTCGTGGGTCAATATATTCTCCATTTTGCCTAAGCTACAGCAGTTAGGTTTTGGTCTCTTTGATGTAAAAGGATTTTGAGAAACATGTTCTCTTTTCCTGAAGCAAGCTATAAATTGGCAGGTCTGATAGTGATTTCTAGACTTTTTAAATAGAGGATTGACTACATGAATTTTCGAATAGACCCTGATTTTGGAGTAGACAAATGATTTTGGAGTAGGAGATTCCCATGCCCCCCTTTTGGAGGTAGTGTAGGAAATAAATGGTTTTTCCTGTCTGACATCATGGATGACTCAAATTCAACAGAGGGAGAATAGATGGCCCTGGGTGGTAGGGAGATTGGAAGCCCACCTTCTGCTTACCCCTGAGGAATGAGAAACATTGGAAGGGAAGAATGGAGGCCCAGAAGGCACTGGATGGCAGGTTATGGCCGCCACAAGGCTAGGGCCACTTCAAGGATGAGAGGCTTGGGGCGACTCTGAAAGGGACTCTGCTGCTAATTGAGCTTTCACATTTGCCAAATGACAAACAGAGGACAGGGAATCATCGGTCACATGTGGCTTTCTTCGAAAACTTATTTCTTAGGAAAGGAAAACCATGATCTGCTTTCTCAGGGATGATGTGACTGGAGAATTAAACCAAATCAAGAGAACCGTGGGGCATGTACTGACTGTAAAAGGCCTTTGATACAGACGTCTACAAACCTGGGCCTCAAATAGATAGTGACAGGAAAAGTCTTGGTGACTTTGCCTTACAATCCTGAAATATGAATTAAATCCACTCTGCAGTGTGAGAAGATCTCGACATGAGTGATCAATGCTGAACTCGGACCCCCCTTCCTCTTTCAGAGAGCAATCTACCCTTCAAAGGACTGTCATCCAAAAAAATACAGCTCTCCCCAAAGGACAGCACAGAGGGCGCTAGGTGCAGCCACTCAGTGTGTCTGAAGGTGTGAAGTGGCCTCAGGTGCATGGGGTGAAGGGAGAACCAGAACCAGCCTCAGAGAAGTTGGCACTCCCCCAGCACTGTGTGGAAGCTCTCCCAGATACCCCTCGAACAGGCAGATCACATTAGGGTGCAAGCATCTCCTTCTGCCTCTCTGGGCTCAATAAACAACTGCTGTGCCCTGGCTAGTAGTAATGACACGGTCATCTCCATGTTCTAGTGCCATTCCAAACTTTGAGCATGAAGCAAACATTGTCACCAAGGAAGTGAGAAGTTGCAGCTCAATGAGGGGAGGAGGGCACACAGGGGCCCCAGGGGTTGGGGTGGGGGTGGGAGGGGAGGGGATGACTGGTCTCTGATGAGAAACTGAAACATGAAAGCCGATGTGTTGGGAGTTGGCGAGGGCCTCGATGAGGACCTCGATGCGTTTGAGGTGACTGATTTTGCCTGGCCATCCGTTGACAGGGCTGCAGCAAGACAGGCTAATGGGATAGATGTAGTCATAGAGTTATTCCAGATGTAAAAAAACTGTCTGCTTCAATTTTCTGTCTTGTCTTGGTTTCAGACCACTTCTGTTTTGAAGTATCTCTAGTGCGTTAAGCAACCTGAGGCCCAATCAATAAATAAGATGCGGCTCTTGAATCCAAAGAAGTCATAAACGGGAGATAAAACAAATGTGTAAATAAGCCCGTCTTAAAATTGTTTTCAGGAGGCAGAGGCAGGCGGATCTTTGTGAGTTCAAGGCCAGCCTGGTCTACAGAGTGAGTTCCAGGCCAGCTGGAGCTACAGGGAGACCCCGTCTCGAAAAGGCCAAAAATAAATAAATAAATAAATAAAAAATAAAATTGTTTTCAGCTGGGCGTGGTGGTGCATGCCTTTAAATCCTAGCACTTGGGAGGCAGAGGCAGGCGGATCTTTGTGAGTTCAAGGCCAGCCTGGTCTACAAAGCAAATTCCAGGACAGCTGGGGCTACAGGGAGACCCTGTCTTGAAAAGACAAAAAAAAAATTGTTTTCAAAAGAAATATGAAGACTACTTCAAGCCAGAGAATCAGAAAGCCTGTAGATCCACTGCAAAAGCTCCCCACTTCCTTCTCTGTGCCCCCTGCTCCCAAGGAGATGTGGTTCTATGGGTCTTACCATGGAGGGTGCAATCTATTTCAGTAAGCCTTGAAGCAATGTTAGCCTTGTGACTTACTCTGGCTGTGGGATATGACACAGGTGTCAGTGTGCCGACTCTGGGCCCTGGCTGAAGAAGCCTTCCCCTTTCCTCCACATCCCATAAACTTGACAACATCATGAGACCAAACATGAGTTACAGTATTAGAAAATGAGAGCCAACGGGGAGGGAAGACAGTTGTCTCCATGAAAGCCACCCCGGGTTACCCCCACCACCAGCCAAGCCCCTTCCACGTGAGAGAGCCCAGCCAAGATGGCCACACAGCTATACAAATAGGTTTCTGAACCCAAGTGAGGGCAGAAGAGCCACACAGCTGGCCTGGCAAGTCACTAGGAGCAGTGTGTCTAGGCTGCTGCAGGCTGCTGACAGTGGTTCCTCAATATGTATCTTTGGTGGACAACTGATAACCAGTGCCCAGGGCAGCAGCCTTTGAACAAGGTTATGAAGAATGAACAGAATTGTAAAAGTTTAAATACAGGGAGCAGTGTTAGTCCTAAGAAATAACTGGAAAACAACCCTGGGTAGGAAAGCCCAGGCTGTCGTCACAGCATGGCCAACACCCAAGTTAACAAAAAGAGCCCAGCATTGCGATGATTGTTGTCATGATATCAGGTGGTTTAAAGAAGCAGCCATCGGCTGGCTAAGCTCCCCTTCTGAATGAGGGCTCATTCTGACCAAGGGCGCCTTCCAACCCAGGCTTCTATAATTGCTCCTGCTGTGGAAACACAGCCTACATTTTTCATGGGGCTGGGACAAAAATGTTCAAGAAATGGAAAAGAGTCAAATCTTGTATGTGACTGTTTTAGGTTGTGCACCTTGGCAGGGTAAGACAGGAAATGCTTCCTTGAAGATAACAGGACTGGACATTGGAACAGAAACCTCAATAAGTGAGGACAGGTGTTTCAGCTGAGACGATTTTTTTTTTATTTCACTGAAAGTTAGAAACATTCAAATCAATTTTTTGTATTGGTGTGGTGGTGTTGTTTTGCCAAGAAATTAAATTTAGTAACATGCAGGTGTTTCTGGGCGCTTTCCAATGGGAATGCCTCACAAGTCTTTGAGGAAGTAGGTGGCACATGAATAACCAATAAATAACCAACCCCTTTCTAAAGAAACTGGAAGAAAAGTAGTGTTGCCTTCCTCATTATCTGCGTTTGCTCCCCCCCTTGCCCATTTCCTGTTATTGCCAGAATGCTAGGTGACCTTTCTGTGTTTAATTATCCAAAAGAAACATGCAAGAAATGAATGTCAGAGAAAGAGAGAGGTTTCTATCTGGAATAGCTTATCAAAATAGCCACCACCCAGGGGCTTTCCTCTTTCTGGGGGATATGTGATGTTAGGTTGTAACAAATAGAATATAAACTGGAAAAAGTGTAATCTAAGAGAAGGCGCCATCCAGTGCAGGGTCGGTGTAGCCAAGCAAAACCATGTCTTGTCAAGTAAGGGCTGCCTGTCATTCTTTGGAAGACAGCAGGTCCTAAACCATACATTCCTGGGACCTCCTGAAGGAGATAGAGTGAGATACTTCTGTCAAGGAAGCCCATTTCCCAACGCCATGTCCATTTCTAACTGGTCATTGCATAGACCTTTTAGATAAACAATGGTGAAGAGAATAAGAAACGCTTCAAAAATATTGCCACTGGCTCAAGTGTCACACACCACTCCAGTGAGCCACAGAGAAAATAATATTAATTTCTTCTCCCATTATTTGCATCTGATTGCCTTGGGTGCCTAATAAAAGCTTCTTTGATGGCCTGGATTGTTTCTTGACTCAGTGAGTATTTTATTTCACTATTATAGGGCTTGATAACAGGTTCAGGAACTGATATGAGAGAATCTCAATTTGAATGATAAGATTTCTCATTTGTAGTTTGGGTGCCAAGATAGAACAAGCTCCACTTCCCAGTCCCCCAGCCAGCTTCTGCATGGACAGAAACACTGCAGAGTCCTGAGCAGGTGCATGCTGGGGCATGTCTGGAAGTGAAGGGAGGAATGAGGAGGAGATGAAGGACAGTAGCGTGTTAATGAACTTAATACTGGGGTTGGAGAGATGGCTCAGAGGTTAAAGGACTGGCTTCTCTTGCAGAGGACTGGGGTTTAACTCCCAGAACCCACATGGTGGCTAGCAGCTGTCCTTAACCCCAGTTCCAGAGGATCTGATGCCTGTTTCTGACCTCCCCAGACATTGCACAACCCAGGTGCACTTACCTGCATGTAGGCAATGCACTCATACACATAAAATAAAGATAATAAATAAAAAGTTTTTTTAAAAAAGAACTTAACATTGGCTTGTTTACGATAGAGGCAGTGACTGTTTAGTATCTACTGAGAAAGAGCTAAATAGGCCTCAGGGATTATAAAGTGAGGCCAACAGTAGAAAGGACGTTTGCCACACACAGATCTGGCTTCTACCCAGCTCAGAATAGAGCTATCTCCAAAGCCTTATATGAAGTCACTTAGACTTCAGCCTCAGGATATAAAGCTGTCCTTTACTTCCCATCCCCATTCTCACACACACAAGGTCCCCCTAGCCTCAGGTTTCTGAACACTGAAGTATTTCTTTCTATATTGTTGTCCACAGAGCAACAGCTCAGAAGGCCACATGTGAGGGCTACATGATCCCAGAGCCATCCGGGTTCTCAACGGATTGCTTACGCCCTGCCTAACATCCATATTGAGATCCTCGCCCTCTGATGGAATGATGTCAGGAGGCCTCCGGAATGCTTAAACCATAAAGAAACAGCCCTCATGAATGAAACTAGTGTCCTCATAAGAAATCCCAGAGAGCTCCCTGTTCCTCCCACCATGTGAAGGCTAAGCAAGAAGAAGGCAGCCCATGAACAAAGAAGGGGGCCCTTTCCTGCCTTGATCTCTGGATTTCCAACCTCCATGTGGTAAGAAAAGAGTTTCTGCTGTTCATAATCCTTCTAGCCTGTGGTATTCCTTTTGGTAGCCAGAACAGGCTAAGCTATCCAGTGACTAATCCAGATTTATGCACTCCATCAAATGGATGCCTGTCAGATCCAAAGACCTTGTTGAACTACTTCAAGTTTCTTTCCCTTTGTCTTAGCAAATAACTGTTGATCAAAAAGAAACAAACATCTTCATCTTTCTGTTTTGGATACCGCATGGACAATGGCCAATTTCTTGATTAGAATCATGATCCCTGCTATTGGAACACAAGAACCGGAAGTCCTGTCTTCAAGTGCTGGTTCGAAGAAAGATCAAGTGTGGAGACTGCTTGCAAATTTGACTTTCTTATCTTGCCCACAAAATGTCATCTGTACTATATCCAGCCAGTAATATGGATTCCAAGGACTGAGAGTGATTTTTCACCTCTGCCAAGGAAGCAAATCCCTTTTTATCCTGGTATCTACCTTCCTCCCTCCCCTCCCTCCCCTCCCCTCCCTCCTCCCATCCCCTCCCCTCCCCTCCCTCCCCCCTTCCCTTCCCCTCCCTCCCCGTCGCCTCCCTCCCCCCTCCTTCCCCTCCCTCCCTCCCTAACCAAGGGGCTTCTTCTCTCCCTCCCAAGTAATAGCAGATTCATCAGTGCTGCAGCAATTTTCTTTGGGCCTAGAATGCTACAGAGAACGGATCTCATAGCAGCCATCTTCACGCCCTGTCCTCTTTACCAATTGCTGCCTCATCTCCAGTTTCCACATACGAGAATATCAGCTTTCATGTCTCAGCTTGAGATCCTTGATTTAAATCCCTGATTTATTTTTCTTTCGTCCCTAGTGCCAACAGAGAAAGGCTCAGGCATGTTTTCATATGTACTGAGATGTCAAAGAAATTTTAAAAAGAGGCAGATTTTTTATATCAGTCAGTTAAAGACTAATTACTACCGTGCTTTCCAGCAAACCAGTGATTGTAGGCTAATTTTCAGCTATGAAACAGAAAGTGAGGTTAATGAGGCTAATTGTGTTTACCAGCATTTTTGAACAAAAGAAAAGAAGCCAACTCAATTTTGAAGAGAATTCTTTGTCAGGAACAAATTGGAGAAAATTGCTACAGTTGTATCAGCATTTTCTAAAGCCACTGGTGCCATGGTTGGGAAAGTAACAAACTTGAGCAAGAGCTAGGAGCCCAGAAAACCAAGGCCTTGGACAGTGGGGCTCTCCTGACCCAAAGGTCTCTCCTGTATGATCATGACAGCTGAAATCTTGACAAAAGCATGACAGCAACATTGACTCGGAGGCATTCAAGTAGTCAGACCTTGATTTTGTTCCCTTGTGCAAGCAGAAGAGGCTCTAGAAACCAGAATATGGTGTGGGGGTGTGTCTCCTAAACAGATTCTGCAGATTCTGGTTTAGTGATTTCTCAAAGTCGAAGGAAGTGGCACAGTGCCACTGAAAAAATGATAATCCCCAGGAAACTAATGCCCTGATCTCCTCATGGGACCTTGCTGCAACAAGGCTGGCTACTGTGTGCTTCTGACTGCCCGTGGATGGCTAGTCCATCTTGCCCAGTGAGTCCGATAAGAATATTGGCCAGAGCAGTTCCCAGAGAAAATCATCTGTCAAGGAGCTGAGGGGCCTTGAGGCCATCAGCAGTTTATTATGCAACAGAACAGCATGGTTTGACCATCCAGTACATGGAATAAATACATGAGATGCTCATGTTTCCTGGAAACAAGGCTTGGCCCTTTGGTGTCAAGGCATAACTCCCTGGACCAGAGACATCTGTGCTTGGAGAGGGGCTAATCTGAGGTGACAATTTACTTTGGATCTAAGTTTAGGTGCAGAGATTTTGGTGTCTCTAAAGAGTCTTCTAAAGAACATCTCTGGGGACATCAGGTGGATGCTGGGATGTTACAGCTTTATAGAGGACCATCCTACTTTGGAATGTATCACAGTGACTATAGGGGACTATAGGAACTCTGTACAAAGCACCCTGTTTTTTTTCTTTTTTAATTTTTTTTTGGTGTGTATGTGTATAGTGTGTGTTTACACATAGGCATGTACATTATGAGCATCCGTGTGTGCCAGTGTCTCTGTGCACCTGTAGAGGCCAGACGATGTCTTCCTCTGTCATTCTTTGCATTATTTTTTGAGAAACGATCTCACTGCACCTGAAACTTGCTGATTGGCTAGACCAGTTGGTTATCAAGGTCCAGGGATCCAGCTGGCTCCACCCCTCAATGCTGGGGTTACAGACACATGCTACCATGTCCAGTTTTTAAACGGGGATGGGGATTTGAGCCTGCATCCTCTTGTCCTCATAACAAGCACTCTGGCCCCTCAGCTGTCTTCCCACCCTGAAACACCCTCTTTTAAAGAGGCAGGAAATGTTTAAACTTCAGAGTGTTCACAGCAACTACAAAACCTTCATGTCCTATTGTGAAGATGTGTTTGTGACCCAGACAGATGAACCAAGCAATGCTGTCCACTGGGGCTTGAGTGGAAGGAGAGGACTCTCTTGGGAACCAGACTTGCCACAGTTGACAAAGTTGATTACATTGGTTAAGACTGTTATGCTATGTGTAATTAAATGTCTCATTTAGAATACAAGTATCAAATATAGTAAAAAAAAAATTAAAGGCCACCGCTTTTGTAGTCTCTTTAAGTTTTGTGTGTGTGCGTGTGATGTGTTTATTTTATTTAGAATTCCCAAACACAGAGCTTCAAATAATATTTGACATGTAGTTCACTATGCCATATCTGTATCTGTTGTCTACCTGACTAATTGTAAGATCCTTCATGATAGAGTTCTCCTCACCTTGACATTCATCATAGCCGGTAACATTGAACTAAATTCACCATTCGATATATTTGCTAAAATGAAAGCAAAAGAGGGAAAATATTTTCATCTTCTTGAGTTCGAGCCAGAGAACTAGAAAGATGAGGATTTTAGAAAATATTTTATTATTTTTATTTTATGTGTATGAATAAGTGTATTGCCTACATGCATACATAAATGCACCTATGTGATTCAATGCCCACGGAGGCCAGAAGACTGTGAAGGATCTCCTGGAATGGTTGCTAGCCACCATGTGGGTGCTGGGAACAGAACCCAGATCCTCTGCCAGAGCAGCCAGTGCTCTTAAATGCTGAGCCATGTCTCCAGTCCTGAAAGATGAGGATTTAGATAAAAGCAGTTGACTTTCTATGAACTATACAATGAGTAAATATCAAAGTAACACATTTGATTGGGTGACATGGAGCAGGATTTCATGGACAACATGATCCTGGATGAAGAATTGTCATAGATGAGTCAGGAAATATGAGACAGGATTGGAAGAAGCTGAAGTATAAGAAGCTTGGGTTTGGGGCTGGAGAGATGGCCTAGCGGTTAAGAGCACTGACCGCTCTTGCAGAGGACCCGGGTTCAATCCCCAGCACCCACATGGTGGCCGAGAACCGTCTGAAACTCCAATTCCAGGAGAACTCCAGTTCCAGGGGAATCCGACACCCTCTTCTGACCTCCGCGGCATTGCACGACATGGGTGCACAAACTTGCATGCAGACAGTACATTCATACACATACAGAAAGAAATAAAATTAATAAAAAAAAAATAAAAAAAAGAAGCTTGGGTTTGCCCAAAGTCATCGTCGATATTTTACATCTCTTTCTGAAATGCATACTAATGTTTCTGAAGTAGTTTATAAGATTTCAGAAAAAATGTTTATGGTGGGGAGCTTGCAAGTTTAGAAGCCACCCAGGTTCTCTGGAGGCTGGAGGAGGGGGTGTTTAGGTCAGCAGCAAAGGCTCAGAATTAATCCTATGAATAACTTGTTCCTTATCAATTTCAGGACAAGAAACTATATATCATGGGGATCCAGGCTGTGTCAATATGCTGAGCATAGTTTGGCACTGGATTATTCCATTCGCGAGTACCATCACAGCTATGGCTTCTTGGGATCCTGGTACTAGCTCTCCAGAGTCAATGGGATTAGTCAATCATTTTCCATTGTGGTAGCTTTAGGGCATCACAGCTGTTTATAGCACAGCTTTTCACTTAGGGTATTTCTCTTTTACCATGGGATCTGCAGGCTGAATTTAGAAGATAAGCCCACCTCCATGCTGCTGTTACAAAAGCTGTAAAACCTTCCTGTGGAGTGGGTTGGCTCCTATGTCTGTGCTCATGGGACTGCATGGAGCGTCCCCATTCATGCTAGGGACAACTTTATCACAATCAGTCTTTGAGGCTACTTGAATTTAGACATTCTACCCAGCAATCTTCAGAGTCTCAACAGCAGATCCTGGCCAGCATGGCTCACAGCAGGCCTAGAGCTCAGCTCCGGAACATTGGCTGTGTATGGAATAACAAGGTCTTGTTTCTGCATATGGAACTAGTGCAGAGTGGTACCCAGTATCTCCATGTTCAGACAGTCTATTCACTGTTGTTTGCAAAATTATAACAATAAAATGCATTCTTATATTTTAGAGCAGAAGGGGGGTAAAAGAAAGAAGAGAAGGGGGAAGGAAGAAGAAAGCAGTTATCACAGCCAAATGTAGGCTAATTATTTCTCATATTCTAGAAGACTCTATAGTTTCCATCTTTAGGTAGATTCTTTTTTTTTTTTTTTATTCTGAAACTAAGGCATAAGAATTTTCCTTGGGCGTAGAAACCGAGTCTTTATTTCCTCCACAGCAGCCCTTAGCTTTTGAGCCACCTCTCCCAAAGACCAGTCACTTTACACCACCTGCTGCTCCTCACACAGGCTGTGCTTTCTGCTCTGTCCCCGCAGCCTGGGTTGTAACCCCCACCCACCCTCCACCAAGTGCCTGAAGCGCCCAGCATTCCTGAAGGCCTGGCTCAAGTCCCATTTCTTCTGGGAGGTAGGCAGAGTTTCCACTCCCTCCCCAGCATGCTCACCACATGACACTGCACACTTGTCCACTCTGTGAGCTACAATCTTATAGTGAGGGTAGTGTTTTGAAGAATGTGACCCCTGCTTACATGAAATGGATTTTATTCCCTGTACTGCGGCTGCCATAGTGTGGGTGTTCAGCAAGCTTTAATAAATGAACAAGTTAGTGGCTGAATTAAACAATCAGGCTGTAAACAGAAAAGGCCCATTTTCACCTGGGTGAACTTATTTCTCAATATACCACTTAGCATTCTGCAGGTTCTTACATGGTTTATTATTTGGGTACAGAGCTAATGTCTTTGAACTTGGTCTTTGAATTTGTCCTGTCTGGAAGTTGATAGGACAGGAAGAGCCTAGAAAGAGCTAAAGAGAGCTAAATGTTATATAGTCTGGGGGAAGAGAAAAATGAAGGGGCTGCCCTGGTGGTGACATCCCTTGTCTGGGTACTCATGTGTGAGTGTGAGAGTGTGTGCACATCCATCTCTGGGAGTGAAAATATACACAGGCATAGTTCACACTAACAATGGATTAAAGAGAATTCCCCCCACACCACACACACACACACACACACACACACACACACATACACTCTCATTTTCATTCTCTTCATGTGTGCAGCTATAGTTAAAAACCTATTTGGTAGAATAAAATATCACCTCAAGCATTTTATAATGCTAAATGAGAGTACAAAAGAAAATACTGTTTGTTGGAAGAATCTTGCAAGATTAATTCAATTATAGAACTCCTGATTCAAAGGAACTTGAAGGATCATCTGATAGTAGCTTTCAATGAATTATTGAATCCTGGCCCCCTGGCTCTTTTCATAACAAAAAAAGTGCAAAACAGGGAACCTTATTGTTTAGAGCTCTGAAAGAAATCTGCCCTCTTGAAATTCCATTCTGGTTCTGTATTCTGAAGGTATATAAAGCTTCCTCTCCTACGCATCAGCTTTGCATACCTGTGCGTGTTGCTGGGAGTGTGCCCTACTTGACACAGTACCTTGTGATAAGAATATTCAGTTGAGCCAGGTGAGATCCAGGCCAGCCTGGTCTACATTGTGAGTTCTCAGTCAGCTGGAGTTACAAGAAGACTCTGTCTCAAAAAAGAAAAATGAAAGAAGAAAGAAAGAAAGAAAGAAAGAAAGAAAGAAAGAAAGAAAGAAGGAAAGAAAGAAAGGGAAAATAAAGAAAGGGAAAATAAAGAGAAGAAGGAAGGAAGGAAGGAAGGAAGGAAGGAAGGAAGGAAGGAAGGAAGGAATTAATTTGGGTAAAATTCAGGATTGGCAAAAACGAACCTATCAAGCCAGAAAAAAGGACCTTACCAAGTACTCAACCCTTATGCCAATTTGGTCTTATACCTCCCAGGTTCTACAAACAAATATTTGGGGAAATGTATATTTGTTATCTAAGTCATTCCATCCAAGGTGGTAGTCATGAACCAGACTCAGGTGATTGCTGTTTGAAATACAACTGGTTTGAACTGAGAGGTGCTACATCTATTAACAGTAGGTTTTCAAAAATTCTTTGAAAAATAATATAAAATAGCTCATTAATTTTCTATATGGGTTGGGTTGAAATAGTAAGATTTTAGACATATTGGATAAATATCAACATTGAATCAAAATTAATTTCATCAGTTTCTTTTATAATTTGTAATATAGCTAGTAGACAACCTAAAATCAAATATGTGCCTGGGCTGGAGAGATAGTTCAGTGGTTAGGAGTGCTTAGTGCTCTTTGTTCCCAGGGTCCATATTGACCTGCTCATAACCACCTGTAATTATAGCTTCAGGGGAGACAATGATCTCTGGTGGTCTCTGTAGGCACCTGCACTAATGACCAACAAGGTGAATTTTTTATTGATGTTTTATGTATTTCATACATCATTTTTCATTTCTGTTCAGGCATATTCCCCTATCCCTCTCCCCCACCCCACCCCAAACCATCCCAGATCACGCATTTTGTCATAACTGTCCTGCATCTTTCTCTCAGTCTTTTTTTATGCTTAGGAATTCACATTTTCCTCCATTAATTTCATATTATTCTAAAATATGTATACATACTCTCCACCCATATACAATAATTACAGAGTCTGAAAACAATTGGTGGGTGGATTCTAGAGCCCATTGAGGAATTCACATTATGACAACATAGTTGCTTTCAGATAAACCAAAAATATAACCATACTGTCATTCAGCAGCTTGCCTTTCATCCAGGGGATTTGGTGTTAGCATCCACAAATGAGGGAAACCATTCTCCGTTTGTCTTTCTGGGACTGTGTCACCTCACTCAGCATAATGGCTTTGAGCTCCATCCATTTACCTGCAAAGTTCATATTGCCATCCTTCTTTACCACTGAATAGTACTCCATTGTGTAGATGTACCACATTTTTGTCCACTCATCTGTTGAGTGGCATATGGGTTAGTTCCAGCTCTTTGCTATTGTGAAGAGAGCTGTAATAAACATGGATGTGCATATATCTTTGTGGTAGGATGAGTTTTGGGGGTATATACCCAGGAGTGGTATGATTGGGTCAGATGGGAAGCTCATTCTGAGTCTTTTAAGGGTTCTCCACACTGCTTTCCATAGTGGTTGTACAAGTTTACATTCCCACCAGCAGTGGATGAGTATTCCCTTTTCCCCACAACCCCTCCAGAATCTGTTGTCTTTTGTTTTCTTGATCTTAGCTAGCCATGCTGGAGTGAGATGATATCTGAGAGTGGTTTTAATTTGCATTTCCTTAATTATTAATGATGTTGAACACTTTTTAAGATGTTTCTCAGCCATCCTTAATTCCTCACTGGTGAAGACTCTGTTCAGCTCTTTACTCCATCTTTTGAGTAGGTCATTTGTCTTCTTCTTTGTTTTTTGAGTAGTTTATATATTCTTGACATTAATGCTGTGTCAGATGTGTCACTGGTAAAGATTTCTTCCCACTCCGTGGGTTTTCTCTTCACCTCCTTGATTGTTTCTTTTGCTGTACAGAAGCTTTTGAGTTTTATGAGGTCCCACTTGTCAACTGTTGACCTTATTTCCCATGTGGCCGCTGTATGATTTAGAAAGTCTTTTCCTACACCTATGTCTTGTAGGTTGCTGCCAACTTTTTCTTCTATCACCTTCAGGGTTTCAGGTTTTAGGTTGAGATCTTTGATCCACTTGGAGTTGATTTTTGTGCAGGGTGAGAGGTAGGGGTTTAATTTTGTTCTTCTACAAATGGTGATCCAGTTTTGCCAACACCATTTGCTGAAGATGCTATCTTTCCTCCATTGAGCTTTTTTGGCCCTTTTCTCAAATATGAGGTGGCTGAAGTTATATGAGCTCAAGTTTGGATCTTCAATTTTGTTCCATTAGTCAATGGTTCTGGGTTTTTTTTTTTGCCAGTTCCAGGCTGTCTTTATGACTATAGCCCTGTAATATAGCTTGAAGTCTGGTAATGTAATCCCCCCAGTATTGCACTTTTCACTCGGGGGTGCTTTAGCTATTTGGGGTCTTTTGTTTTTCCATATGAATTTAAGGATTGCACAATGAGTGAGTCAGAGAAGAAATAAAGAATGAAATAAAAGCATTCCTGGAACTAAATGAAAATGACAATACAATACAAAAAAACCTGTGGGATACATTAAAGTCAGTCCTAAGAGGGAAACTTATAGCCCTAAGTGCCCACATTAAAAAAACAGAAAGAGGTCTGGAGAGAAGGCCTAGTGGTTAAGAGGACCGACTGCTCTTGCAGAGGATCTGGGTTCGATCCCCAGCACCCACATGGTGGCTGAGAACCGTCTATAACTCCAATTCCAGGAGAACTCCAGTTCCAGGAGAATCAGACACCCTCTTCTGACCTCCACGGCATTGCGCGACATGGGTGCACAGACCTATATGCAGACAGTACATTCATACACATAAATAAATAAAATAAAATAAAATAAAAAATAAAAAAACAGAAAGAGAACAAGTAAACGATCTAACACTGCAGCTAAAAACACTTGAAAGACAACAACAAATGAATCCTAAACCCAACAGACAGGAAGAAATAACAAAAATCAGAGCAGAAATCAATGAAATAGAAACAAAGTAAACAATACAAAATAATCAATCAATCCAAAAACTGGTTCTTTGAAAAGATACACAAAATAGACAGACCTCTAGCCCAGTTAACCAAAAGAAAGAAAGAGCAACTCCAAATCAATAGCATTTGCAATGAAAGGGGAAACATCACAACAGATAAAGTAAAGATCCAGACAATCATAAGAAAATACTTCAAAAGCCTATACTCTACTAATTTGAAAACCTAAGAGAAATGAATGAATATCTGAAATTCTGGGATTCTCTAAAGCTTAACCAAGAAGAGATTGAAAGCTTAAACAGACACATAACACTTGAGGAAACTGAAGATGTAATAAAAAGCCTCCCAACTAAAAAAAGCCCAGGCCCAGATGACTTCACAGCAGAATTCTATAAAACATTTAAAGAGGTCTTACAATTACTACTCAAACTTTTCAGAAGGATACAGACAGAAGGAAATATCACAAATTCCTTCTACAAAGCCGGCATCACTCTAATACCAAAACCAGGCAAAGACACAAACAAGAAAGAAAACTATAGACCCATATCATTGATGAACACAGATGCAAAAATTCTCAACAAAATACTTGCAAATCGCATACAGACTCACATAAAAAAGATCATCCATCATGACCAGGGTGGATTCATACCAGAGATGCAGGGATGGTTCAACATATGAAAATCAATAAATATCATAAAATACATAAATGGACTTAAAGACAAAAACCACACAATCATCTCAATTGATTCAGAAAAAGCTTTCGACAAAATCCAGCATCCCTTCATGCTTAATGTCTTAGAGGGAATTGGACTGGAGGGATCATTCCTCAATGTAATCAAAGCCACAGCCAACATCATCCTAAATGGAGAAAAGTTGGAAGCATTCCCCTTAAAGGCAGGAACATGACATGTCTGTTTACTATCACCACTCCTCTTCAATATAGTGCTTGAAATGCTCGCCAGGGCAATAAGGCAAGAAAGCGAGATTAAAGGAGTACTAATTGGAAAAGAGGAAGTAAAACTATCCCTTTTTGCAGATGATATGATGGTTTACCTAAGGGATGCTAAAAACTCCACCAGAAAACTCTTAGAAACAGTCAAAAGCTTCAGTAAAGTGGCGGGATACAAAATAAATCTAGAAAAATCAGTAGCCTTCCTTTACACCAACAATATGCAACTGGAGAAGGAATATAAGGAGACCTTCCCAATCACAATAGCCTCAAAAAAAAAAAAAAAACCTAGGAATAAACCTAACCAAAGACACCAAAGACTGCTACAACAAAATTTTTAAAACCCTGAAGAAGGAGATTGCAAATGACATCAAAAGATGGAAAGACCTCCCATGCTCATGGATTGGAAAAATTAATATAGTAAAAATGTCCATTCTACCCAAATTAATATACAGATTCAATGGAATCCCAATCAAAATCCCCATGAGCTTTTTCACAGACTTACAAGGTGAATTTTTATGCAACATTTTAGTTTGCTACTGAGAAGACTATGATGATACAGACATTGGCCGTCACTGCCTATATTCCATTCATACAAATAGTCAGTGAGGTTTTCGTGTATCTATTCATATTAGTTTTCTCATTCATTATAAAGTAATGCTTAAGGAAGGAAGGAAGGATTTACCTGGGCTCGTGCTTTTAGAGGGGCTCTGTCTCTCATGGTATAGAAGGCACAGCAGTGGGAGGGATTCAGTCCCTGGATACAGAACATTACAGTGGTGACTATTCACATGGCGTAGACCAGAAAGCTGTGAGAGCAGATAGGAAACAGGAGCAAAGGTCACCTTCGCTGGCTCGCCTCTAGTGAGCTACTCCTGACAGGCTGGCTCCCAAAAGGCTTCACAGCCTTCAAAATGCCACAACATGAGGACCAAATGTTCGTAATGTGGCTGTAGAGGGAAAACTTTAGATTCGAACCATTTGCAGCTGGGCCTGGTGGCTTGCGCCTTTAATCCTAGCACTCAGGAGGCAGAGGTAGGTGGATAGACCAGCCTGGTCTACAAAGTGAGCTCCAGGCCAGCTGGGGCTACAGGAAGACCCTATCTCAAAAAGACCCCCCCCCAAAAAAAATGCCACAACATGAGGACTGAGTGTTCATAATGTGGCTGTGGGGGGAAACTTCAGATTTGAACCATTTGCTACCACGTTAGGTACTGAGAGTAGAAGAACGCTACACTGCCATACACCACCATACACTACCACTTTGGGTACTAGGGACAGAAGAATGAATGAGACACAGTTACCCCTTTGTGGAACATGTGTCTGAGTAGCAGAGATGTTAGACAAACACATTTACAAACATAGTCAATAACATGTTATTTCAAGTGGTAGTGAATTTCATGATGCTGGTTGTAGCCCAGAGGCTCTAGTTTATATTGGAGTCACAGGGAATATCTTTAAGAAAGCTACAATGAGGGGCTGGAGAGACAGCCTAGTGGTTAAGAGCACCGACGCTCTTGCAGAAGACCCGGGTTCGATCCCCAGCACCCACATGGCGGCTAAGAACCGTCTGTAACTCCAATTCCAGGAGAACTTCAGTTCCAGGGGAATCCGAGACCCTCTTCTGACCTCCG